>CM046458.1:14623215-14794418 GCA_025506515.1 Flaveria trinervia | reverse complement strand
ACTTGACTCCATTAGCACTGACCGGTACCGTATAACCAGTCTCAATGGATATCCAAAGATTGGGATCAACTCCATTTAAATAGATCTCAAACCACTATTTCCACTATGGGTATTCATCTAACGTTAACAGATTTGGCGGTTTGTTATGATTTCCAATCTTATTCTCTAGAACTAGAAGGTTCTGGATGCGTGAGTCCTTTCCAGCAGTAAACTCAGCAAACTGATCTTCCATTGCTTTAAACTTGGTACTTTGAGAACATGTCAGTTTCACTCGTGCGAATGGAGTGTGAGTATGGATCAATCGTGTGAATGAATGATGCGAATAAATTCAATCGTGTGAATGAATGATGCGAATAAATTCAATCGTGCGATTAGATTCAGTCGTGTGTATGAACAAGGCGATTGGAATCACACGTCTGGAGTTTTTCAGTCGTGCGAATGAGGGATATGACTGAGTTCAGTCATGCGGATGGAGTATGCGAATGAGTTCAATCGTACGAATGAGCTAATCGTGCGACTGAAGGCTGCTGTTTTTGTAAAATCGAAGATTTTGATACTTTGACACAAAATACGATTTTCTTAGGAATCCTAATCTGCTGTATAATGAAAAATCAAAACTTTAACACCTGCAAACATCAAAAACACCTTTTGAAGCGAAGTGGTGACTCTTTTGATTAAAACGTAGTTTTTTTGACACCAAAACTAATCAAGTCAAACGCAAAATCATGAGCCAAAGCTCTGATACCACTTGTTAGGGGACCGTGTACGTACGGAGTACTAACAGATTCTACGTTATACCAGATCAAATAGTGTGGAATCCTATTTGAGTGGCGATGTAATTAGTGAGAATGATAACCCGATCGATATAAGAATAAACTAAACATTAAGAAAGAGTAGGGACCGATCAAGATCGAACTATGAACTTGGACAGGCTGTTTGGGACACTCTGGAAAACTAGGGTTTATGTGTATTCGAAGTATCTCTCAAAGTGTTATGTTTTTCCACGAATTAGGTGGTATTTATAGGTTAGTAGTTTCCATTCGTATGACTGAACCATTAGCATGGTTCAGTCGTGCGACTAAATCATGCGATTTATCCATACGCACAATTGAAGGTTCAGTCGTACGACTGAGTCAATCTTATGTCTCAATCATACGACTGATCCAGTCTCATGGTTCAGTCGTGTGACTGGTCCATAAGCATGATATATTCATGCGTATGGTCCATAAGTATGGTCCATTAGCATGAATAATCACCTGACTATATTGAACATACTACTTAACCATTATGGACTTAGAATTGTGTACAACAAACTCAGACCTATATAAGAAGTTCATACATATGAATCAAAGATAAATAAACATCAAAGCATATATCATATTTAATTACTTCGTCACATTACACACATGTAAGACATGAAAGACTTTTACATTTAAGCATATAAACTAGGAACATCATGTATCTACAAACCTTTTAACTATTTTAGACATGAGTTGAATAATAATGGTGATATGTCTTGTGAAACCAATTTTGTCACCAATGTCATGAAAGCATTCCAGAAATTTGTTTTGTATAGTTTAACTTATTTTAAAAAATTTCAGGATCTTGAATCATCCATGTTAACAATTTGAAGGGAGCCGTGAGAGATGGTGTCATGATAGAATCCAAAGACTGCTAAAAAGGGTCGAAAGATCCCATTTACAAGCAGATGAAGAAACACTGGCGGCAGTCGGACAACTCGAAAGATATAATATTTATTGAGTATTCGGTGGAAGCGTTTGTTCTCACCAAATAGACCTTCCGTTTATGAACTAACTCTTGAATTTTTAGCATATTTTAGATTTAGCATGAAAGACTATAACCCTTGGGATGATAATGTAGTTTCATTTAGAATTGGTGGTCGTTGGCATAAGACATTCATTGCCTTATTTGGTGTTTATCTTGGTAGCTACACATAACAGGAAAAGTGGTGTCATGTGGAGAGCATTTTGGGAAAAGAATGGAACCGGGGGTTTCAACTTGAGTAAACAAAAAGCAGCCAGATACGAGACCCACTACTGCGATAAATTCCTCGGTTACTTAGCCATTTCATAATAGCTTGTGGTCAAAGTGAGGAGTTGTTAATTTGAGGGACTTGTTTGTTTTATATTGTATGGTTATCAGTTTCCATGTAATATTGGGTATTTGTTTTGTAATCTTTTTGCCACGAATGCGATTGCAGGTGCTACAATACCCATGTTTGGAGGAAGTTGGATTCTGAACCTATATGAAAGTTATAGGTGTAACACTAAGGGAACTGAAGGAGTGATGCCAGGCTTCTGGACTTGAGCATTTGCACAAGTATGTACATGGTGCCAAACCTACCAAACGGGTAGCCAAGTTTCATGGATAAAAGGGACAAATCTGGGATCCGACTGATCTCCAGGAAATCATCCTAGACCTTGATATGCTTATACCGCAGGAAGGAGGCGGAGTCGGATCTTCAGTTCACGCACTAGAGAATTACACCCATATTAGACTTTTATGAATCAATCCAAACCACCGGCGACCATGCAAGGCATATTCAAGCCTTCAATCGAGTCGAAGATTTGCATTCCTAAGTCGATGACATGAGCAATGACTTCACGTACATTAGGAACCGAATGTATCATGAGGGGGGGGGGATATCCCACGATAAAGCCCTTGAAAACTGTATCATTTTCGGGGCCTGGGTACAGTTGTTTCATGCCAATCTATCTTTTAAATTTTGTTGTTTTATTTTTATTTTGTGTTTAGGACTTTAATGTTTTTCAATAATTCGGTGAAATTTCAGGTGATCCCGAGGAGTCTCTCAACTTATGGGCAACCAAACACAAGTTACATATTCATCGTTTTTAAGGGAGTTATCTCATTACCCTTTCTTGGTTTTAATATATTAATCACATTGAGAACAATGTGAATTTAATTGTGGGGATGAGAGTAATGCATTTGACTTTGCTAAAAAGTTCCAAATTTAAAAACTTTTATAAAAGATCACTTAACAATTAATTTTTGTCACAAGAAACCAAAAATTTACAACAATTTTTGATACCCCAAATTATAAATAAACATTTTCGGGAAGTAAATAAATAAATAAACGACATCCAAATAAAAATTGAAGATGTTTTTTGTGATATACTTAAAAGCAATAATCCAGTTAAAATATTTACTCATGTAAAATGAAACACTTTTACCCAATTCCATCCATATGTGAGTTTATTTTTAAGCCTTAAACAGCTTTTGCAATTGCAATTCTACTTTCATTATAGATTTAATAGATAGTGTCTTATGATATATGTGATTAGAACTTGCTTTGGGTATACATTTCAAGACCTTAATTAGTATTTGTTTGTTAGGATCAGTGATCTACGTTTGATTGATTAGAGAGTATAACAGCGGAATTCTAACAATGAATTAGCCAATTCACAAGAACAAAAAGATATTCAATGTAAGAACAAAAACGGTATAGATAGGGAGAATTCTGCAGATATATTTCATTCAATATTCGCTTTCGTGGTAACGGAATGTCACAATTACAATTAAGTCGACACCTCTTATATAAGAGACGTGACGTCTGCTGATGTCACTTGATAGTGACATCTAACAGAATTTATCACAAACTACTGATAGTTAACACAACTACTGAAGATGTCAAACAGCTGACATCTTCTTACAAAAATGCTAAGTTTTAACTATTATTACAACTACTGAAAAGAAACTACTGAAACAATAACAACTGAAGAACATACTCTTCAGTTGTTTTACAAATATTGAAACAAAGAAAACTACTGAAAGGTAAACCATCACAACTACTGAAGAAGACCTCTTCAGCTGTTGTGACAACGTCTGATACTTTGTCTTCAGCACTTGTGTCTTCAGACTTTGTCTTCAGCACTTGTGTCTTCAGACTTTGTCTTCAGCACTTGTGTCTTCAGACTTTGTCTTCAGCACTTGTGTCTTCAGACTTTGTCTTCAGCACTTGTGTCTTCAGACTTTGTCTTCAGCACTTGTGTCTTCAGACTTGTCTTCAGCACTTGTGTCTTCAGACTTTGTCTTCAGTACTTGTGTTCAGACTTTGTAATCAGCTGTTGTCTTCAGACTTTGTCTTCAGCACTTGTGTCTTCAGACTTTGTCTTCAGCACTTGTGTCTTCAGACTTTGTCTTCAGCATTTTGTTTCTTCAGACTTTGTCTTCAGTACTTGTGTTCAGACTTTGTAATCAGCTGTTGTCTTCAGCTGTTGTGGTCTTCGGTAGTTGTTGTGACGTCTGTGGGACTTAAAGGTTTTCTGATCCGGCTCATTGGTTCTTTTGGTCCAACATTGTTTCATAAAAATGAGTTAGGCATTAGGAAACCTAAACCATACAAGCCCCAACTATTTTTACTTTATTTTCCTTACCCGAACGTCAACCCAATTTAGTGTAAGGCCTCACTCCCGAGATGCTCACAGCTGGTCAATCATCACACATAAAACATATATTTTGATTTAACTTAAATAAATACTGCAGCGGAATCATTCAAAAATGACATTTCATTTCATTATAAAAGGTTTTGCAAAATAATACATCGTTATCACATTACAAAATACATGTTGCATTACATCATAAAAGCATTATAAAAAATGGATGCCATCCAAAAGAGCCAAGTAGCCACCCCGTGCCATCCTCTGCAACTTTACCTGCCAACTGGAAAATGCATAAAAGTCAGCGTTGCTAGTGAGTTCAAGTTTTAAATAAAACATACTTTACTTTCGTTTAAAACCGTCCTTTACAATCGCACGTGATCATGCACTATACATACACATAGATAATATTATTATTATCTTCATTATTTGTTCGTTCCATCCATTCATTCGTCATTAAATCTTTACTTTCATTCGGACCAATGCCATGTGCTTCACGCCACCGTCATGCATAAAGCGGGTACTGGGCCTGAGGTCTTTCATAAACCCCGAATATTATGCACGAAGCTGACTCCAGTACCTAGGGTAAGCGGCAATGATCCCATATATATGGTTAATCACAAGATTGAACCCCAGTGTGCATCCTTCCGGGGTAATTAACCCACACATAGTTGAGCTAACACCTTCATTGGGTGTAACCTCCATACATATGCTTAATCACATGGATCAAGCCCCAGTGTGCATCCTTCTGGGGTAGCTAACCCGCACACGGTTGAGCTAACACCTTTCATTGGGTGTGAACCTCCATACATATGCTTGCAAGCCTTTCTTACTTTCATTAATTCATTAATGCATGCATTCTTTCATTACGTTCGTCTTTTTATTATCTTCCACTTTACGTTACATAATACTTTTCGTTTATTCATTAACATTCAATGTAATGCCATGGGAAAAATAAACGTACACAACCGGAACATAAACATAAATATACAAAACATCGCCATACAAGGCACCATCTCACATGCATAACATACATGCAACTAACCATCATGCATAAGCATCATACATACATCATCATACTATGCCCACCACATCACCATTGACTTCAAAAAGTCAACTTACTATACCCCCGGGAACATCCCAAGTCAAAGCCTATATTTTCATTTTCCCCGAAAAGTCAGAAAATAATCTAAGTCTTTAGGTGCATGAACACTATGCAGGCGCATGAGCACTATGCAGGCGCATGACCTCTTAGTAGAGATGTACAAACTGATTTGGGGACCCAGACTAGTTCGGGTTCCAAACCGAAACCGGTTTGGTCAAACTCAGTCAAAACAGGTTTGGCCCCAAACTGGTTCGGGTTCAAACCGGTTTCAAGCCATAAAAACCCAAACCAATCGAACCGGTTTGGGTCGGTTTGGAACCGGTTCGGGCCCAAACCGGTTCGGCCCAAACCGTTTTTTTTAATTTGGATTTTTGTTATATTCAAATAAAATTTTAAACTTTTAATTAAAACATAAACATTTATAACATATATATAATTAAACAATTTATAACATTTTATAACATTTTATATAATTTATATAATTTAAAACAATTTATATAATTTAAATAATTTATAACATTTTATAACATATATAAATCAATTTATATTATTTAAACAATTTATAACATTTATAAACATTTAAAACATTTAAACAATTTAAACATGTAAAACCAGGTTTAAAACCGGTTTGATGTACCGGTTTGAAAACCGATTTAAAAACTGGGTTGTAACTGGTTTGAAAACCGGTTTGGTTTGAAACTGGTTTGTATTTTGGAAAGGGGAAACCGCTTAAGAACCGGCGGTTCGGGTCCGGTTTCAAACCGGTTTGGGCCTCAAACCGATTCCGGTTTTTTTGGCCGAACCAGTTCCCGAACTGGTTTTTTTGCACATCTCTACCTCTTAGGCGCATGAGGAACACTTAGACGCATGGGCCACTTTTATGCGCATCAGCACTATTGGGGCGCATGAGCAACACAGTCTATACTGGGCAAGTCTAGGTGCATGAGCACTATGCAGGCGCATGACCTATCTGGGCGGATGAACACTTAGTTAATTTTAGCCTATTTCTAGGCACATGAGTACTGTTCCGGTGCATGAGGTTTTGGATGCATGGGAACACTAGGCCGTTATTTCAGTTGGGTGCATGGGCTACTATTTGGGCGCATGGGCAGTCTATAACACACTTAACATCATAATTCAGTCCCCAAACATCACCTATCATGTTCTAAGCTTAAATCATACATTCTAAGCCTTAGAAACACAATCATAACAACATCAAACACATACATAGCCCAATATCAAACCCCACCCACAACATACACACGTACATACATACGGGTATAAAACCCAACTTTTATAAAAAGTTCACAAATGCATTTCTAGCCCCAAAATAGTTTAAAACAAGTAAAAAAGGGGTTCTAGAACTCATCTTTGTAGCTCTTTGGGTAAGCCTTCTTCAAACCCGTTTGCAAATTGAGTTCAAACACCTAGAAACCCACCAAAACACACATAACCAAACACATAATACATATAAGGATACAACCGAGGATAAAACTAGTTAAGAACACCATAAACACACAAATTCTTACCTTGAATTCACACTTTTCTTTTTGTTCTTCTTCAACCCGAGCTCTACTCTTTCTTTCTCTAGAATCCGATCTTCAAAAAGCTGAAATGGCATGCCATGGGCAGCCATGCTACTTTTGTACAAAAATAAATAAATTTTTGTACCTTTTGACACCTTTAGTCCCTCTACTTGGGCTTTATATCTTTTCTTTCTTTTCTTCTTTCTTTGGTTAAATAACCGGGCGTTACATTTAGCATCGTTGTGCTTAAACATTTTTATTTCTCAATCACCCAAATCACCAAGTCACTTTAACAAAAAGCCTTCAACAAAACCCGTTTTTCATTAAAGACATGTTTTTGGCTTATATGAAAAAAATTGGTCTTTTATCGGCAGACCTAAAAGAACTAAAATGCATTTTGTTGATTTTAATTTTCTTTGTTGCCATCACCACGAAAAACCGGGACTTTCCCCAGAAATCCACAAACAAATTTTCAACCTCACGTTTGACACAAGAAAGAAATGGCGAAAAAAGGAACAAGTTCCACCATTTTGTGGAATCTCAAAAGTGCTATAAAGAGGCGAGCAAAAAGATACGAAAGATGCCCGAACTATGGAAATTGATCCCATAATAGGAAATGCAAAACGAACCAAATCGAGTCTCAATACGAATACACAAAACTGATCCGATTGGGTGCTAGTCGACTTTATGCTGAATGATCCTTACGAAAGGAAAGTTTTTTGTATCTTTGGGTGAAAGATGAAGTACAGTTTTTGGAAGCAACGTACAGTCTTGACAATCTAACCTTAACGAGTCCGCGAGTTAGCATATGCCTTCTAACTTGAAGTATTGTATACGAAACCCTTTTATTGTTGTCCTTGTAGTTTATGTTAGAAAAATAAGCCAAGACCATCGTCTTTAGCATTTAGCCACTTTTCCCAATATTCCATACCCGAGCCTGAGCCAAGTTACAACCCATCAAAGGCCTAATGATTTATGAAAGTAAATATCTAAAGTTGGTGGAGATTTGATCCCTAACAAGCATATGATTTCACACGTATTCATACTAGGCATTTGAGTGCACTAGTCATACTTAATCTTAATTATGACTCCATATATTTAGCCGAGTATGAGTGCATCTTGTGAGAAGTATGAATTTTTACATGATAATAATCTTCACTAACTAATCATTGCTTTCTAGGAAATCATTTTACATATGCTTAAAATGTTTACATTTGGATGAAAAAAATATTTACTCGCGTACTTCCTCAAAAACATATTTATTATTTGATTTATTTGGTTTTTGGTGGAATTATCATTTTAAGAGATTTTGTTTGAGTACAAGCAAAGTTCAAGTGTGGGGATGTTTGATGTGCTCCAAATTATACATAAAAATTCTATGAAAAGCACATAAATTATTCCTTAATATCTCCCTTAAAATGATGAATATGTGCTTAAAAATGTTAAATTATGTTTTCAGGTGTTTAAAAGGGCAAGATGCACAAAAGAAGCATATTTTACAAGAAATTGAAGTAATCTGAGCTTTGGAGTCCAAGCATGGTTCGTGCCTCATTAAGCACGCCCCCATGCCTTGCCTGAAACACACCGCGTGCTAAATTGAGACCCCCCCTGTGTTTGGCCGTCTGACATGACAAAAAGTACTATCCCCTAAAGCAAGCACGGGGCCATGCTCCATGAGGCACGGGGCTGTGCCGCACCTCCAACACGTGGCCATGCCCTATCAAGCACGGGGCCGTGCCCGACACACCCTGCACATACGAGCTGACCAACTTTCATAAGCATTTTACTAGTATGGGGTCATGCCTTTTAGGCACGGGACCATGCTAAAGCACTCCAAAACACCTATAAATAGAGGCCTAAGTTGACTATTTTGGCAAGCTTTGGTGGGAGAGTTACTTTGTATAATTTTCTAGGGAATTGAGTCTTCAGGACCATTGGAGGCTCGAGAGGTGCATACAACACTTGGAAGAAGCTCGGGATTGCCTAAATATCATCCATTATGGATCACTGGTTTGATTGTTCTATTTCACCGATGATTTCATATCTATCTTCTATGTTATTTGTTGTTATGTTCAAGCTCATTATGAGCTGAACTCTTATTATCATCCTAATTGTATGAACCTTATGTAATTTATGATGAACTAATGGTATGATATATATTATGTTTGTAACAACCGGCTATTTTTAGACAAGAAAGAAGAATAAGTGAAGAAAAAGAAGGAAAAGAAATAAAACCCAAGTCTAGGGGTAAAATGTGTCCAAAAGAACAAAATGTTTGAAAAGTGAGTGTAAAAGGCAGTATGGCCGCCCATAGTCACATACACCACTGATTTTCAGGTTTTAGAGAGAGAGAGAGTAGATGGGAGCAGCAAATTCTCAGCTTTGAAGGAAGAACTTGAAGGAATTCGAATTCAAGGTAAGAATTCATAATTTGATGATGTTCTTGACTGGTCATATCCTCGGGTTTATGCTTATGTGTGTTTGTATGTGTTTGGTATGTTTTTAGTGGGTTTCTAGGAGGTTGAATTCAATTTGCAAACGAGTTTGGAAGAAGCCACACCCAAAGCTGCAAAGGTGAGTTCCAGGACCCCTCATTTACTAGTTTTTAACTGATTTTGGGGGTAGAAATGCATGAATGTATGTTTTATTAAACTGGGTTTTGGACCCGTATGCTTGAATGTGTGTATGATGATGTTATGATGTGATGTGTGACTATGTTCATGCTTGATGATGTATGATTGTGTTTCTAAGGCTTAGAGGGTAAGATTTAAGCTTAGAATATGATGAATGGTGCATGGAAATCGAATGTGATTTTAGACCCACTTGTTAAGTTTTTAAATCTGCCTAAGTGTTTGGAAGTAAATGCGGATGGAAAGGGTTAATGCGGATGAACATTAACCAATGGGTAAGTCAATGCGGATGAAGTCAAATGTGGATGAAGTCAATGCGGATGAACATTGACTAAGTGCATGAAATGCAGATGAGCATTTGACTAAGTCTAGGAATGCGGATGATGTATGTCAATGTGGATGAGCATTTGACTAAGTCTGGGAAATGCGGATGAAGTCAATACGGATGAGTATTTGGCTAAGTCTGGGAAATGCAGATGAAGAATGTCAATGCGGATGAGCATTTGACTAAGTCTAGGAAATGCGGATGAAGTCAAATGCAAATGAGCATTTGACTAAGTCTGGGAAATGCGGATGAGTAAGTCCAATGCGGATGACAAATGCGGATGAAGTAAATCCAATGTGGATGAAGTAAGACCAATGCGGATGAACTATAGCAAATACGGATGAACTATAGCAAATGCGGATGAACTATAGCAAATGCGGATGAACTATAGCAAATGCGGATGAACACTTAGAAAAATTCTGACTTTTTGGGAGAAAAAGGAGTAATGTAGTCTTTGATCTAGGAGATTTCTGGGGGTTATGTAAGTTGACTTTTGGGGTCATAGATGGTAGATGGGCATGTAATGATATGTGCTTGATGCTTATGCGTGATGATGATGATGATGTTGCATGGTTATACATGATGTATGTTATGTATGTATGATGCCCTGCATGATGATGTATGAATGATATGTTTATGTTCCTTATGACGATGTATGATTATCTTTCCTATGACTTTACGTGTTATGATAATGAATGAACGAAGTATTATGTAACGTAAAGTGAAAGATAATGAAAAAGGAACATCATGATGAATGCATGCATTAATGAATGAATGAATGAATGTAAGAAAGGCTTGCAAGCAAATGTATGGAGGTGCACACCCATGAAGGTGTTAGCTCGACGGTGTGCAGTTTAGCTACCCCAATGGATGCACACTAGGGTCCTTCTTTGTGATTGACCATATGGATGAACCATTGTTGCTGTGACCACTTGGTATTGGGCACCACCGATGAAGGTCTTTTATAGGCTTAGGTCCAGTATCATGAGCATGAGAGGCATAGCATATGACAATGGTATACCTGAACTTTACATTAGGTACTGTGACCATTTGGTGCTGGGCACCACCAATGAAGGTCTTTTATAGGCTTAGGCACAGTATCATGAGCATGAAGGGTAAAGTTCATGGTGATGATGAAAGTAATGAATGAAATGATGAATGAATGAAAGTATGAACGAAAGAATGATGAAGATAATAATTATATTATCTGTATGTACGTACGATGTATGATCACGAACGAATGTAAAGCATAATATGATTTTGAGAGAAATAATGGTTTTACGAATGAAAAGTATGTTTTATTATAAAACTAGAACTCACTCAGCAACACTGACTTTTATGTGTTTCCAGTTGGCAGGTAATGTTGCTGAGGATGGCACAAGGTAGCTGCTCAGCTCTTTTGGATGGCATCCATTTATATAAAGCTTTTGTGATGCAATACAACAATGTAATTTTGTAACCGACAAACAATGCATTATTTTGCAAAAGTTTTTATGATGAAATGAAATGCCATTTGTTTTATGTTTCCGCTACAATGTTTTAATGATTAATTGCAAAGTATATGTTTTATGTGCGATGATTTACCAGTTGTAAGCGTCCCGGGAATAGGGCCATACAATGTTAAAGTTATGGTGGTCTTGGGAAAACTTTTGATGGGTAGCATCTACATTTGAACGGGAAGTTAAAACTTATGGTTTGTAATAATGATTGTCATACACGGTTGGAAAACGTATGATCTACTTTCATTCACGAAACTAGTCTTCATAATAAATCCATGGCTAATGAACTAGAAATGGTTATTTGAAATCATATCTGCTTAACTTTCTGATCATTTGCGGGTTCCCTTTTATAAGTATGAGAAATCTACAGTAAATGTTATGGTTTTCTAATATTAGTGGTATGTTAGGAAGGAACCTGATCAACTCTCTTTTTAACATAAGTTATGTTTTTAGAAACTGTATGTCTAATAGGTCACAAAAGATTCACCTACATTACTAGGGCTTTGATCTAAGGAGTAAACTCAGCCAGACGTGAACCTAGTCACTATGGAGTGGATAGATGAAAAAACGCCCTAGCTCACCTTGTTGGACCCTTGAAAGGATCATACATGCCAACACAATATGTGATTTGATGATTGCTCTGCTGAAATCCCTTAAGTCCAAGAAGAAATGCCGATGAAATTCTGCTAAGGAAAAGAACAAGTGTTGTCTTCCGCATTTGTCAATGCGAAGACATACTGCCAATGCGGACAAGTATTTACTCTTCCGCATTGACTAATGCGGAAGACTAAAAGCTAATGCGGACAAGACTTTGCCCATCCGCATTTGACAAATGCGGATGACCGAACAAATGCGCATAAGTATTCGTTCATCCGCAATAACCAATGTGGATGACCAACATACTAATGCGGTTGATCAAGTGAAGAAATGCTAATCAAGTTAACTCATCCGCATTTGTCAATGCGGATGAACAAGCAAAGATGCGGATGAAGACTTAGACTAGTTCTGATGTAATAGGTCAGGGGTAGTTTAGTCATTTTGTAAAAGGCATATTGTCTGCCTATAAATAGAATAGATACATCATACATGAGGTGACGGTTGATTGAGAGCAAATCTTTGTTGTAATTATTCTCTGTAATTTATCAACTTTCATATATACAATACAAAAACATTTATGAGTAAATTTTCTTGCATTGAATGTTCTTTGATTATTTGTTTCCGCCATTCAATCACTGACTTGATTACCATATTCGAGTCACAGTAAGAATCTCACTCTTACTCAAACCCAATCAATTGGTATCAGAGTTTTGGCTCTTGATTCTCTTTCAGATCTGCGCAAGAACTGAATAGAATTCGATTGATCCGGTAATGGAGTTGCTAGAAGAGTATATCATATTCTCTACTTAGTAAACAACAGAAACTACTCTTGTCAACATATACTCACCAAAATACTTACAACAGAAAGAAACTCAAATACCATCACAGATCTGGTTCTGAAATCCGTTTGAATTATTTGGACTAGTTGGACTAATCAATCCTAAAAATCATTTAAATCTATATTATACTAGTTAAACACATAATTAAAATGGATTCTAATAGCTACTCAAAACTTGGTCATACACCTAAACCTCCAATGCTTAAACATAAATATGACTTTAAACAGTGGAAAATCAGGTTTAGGAATTACATCAAAGGTGTAGATCCTGATTTCTGGATCTGCAGGTCAAGCAGCAATATACAGAACTGCTAGAATACCCATTGAAGATCTGACCTTAGATGAAGACGACTACAAGAAAATCAAGATAGACCTTAAAGCCTACTCAATTCTGACTCAAGCACTCAAGATGGATATGCTGAAAAGATTGGAGAAGTATGGAACTGCAAAAGCTGTATGGGATGCACTCAAAATCATGTGTGAAGGAAGCAGTGAGGTGGCTGAAGTCAACAAAGACAAGCTTGTTAATCAGTATGAAACATTCCACCACACCAAAGGAGAATCAATATCTAAACAACTACATAGATTTGTACAGTTAGTAAATGACTTGGAAATCATGGGAGTCACTTACAAGATTAAAGAATTAAACAAAAAGATGCTTCACAGTCTCCCTGAGCTGGAAACAGAATGTAACCATGCTAAAAATTACTCTTGATCATGAGAACACTACTCTGGGCATCATGATAGCCAAAATTGAAGCTTTAGAACTTGATGAAAGAATCATAAATCTTAGTGGACCAAGAGTGATTGAGGCTTACAAATTTCCATCAGAATCTCATTCTGTGGAAAATGCCTTCATCACTGAGGAGGATGACTTTATCTCATCAAGAGATCAAATGAACAACACTGGGTTCATTGCAACTCCACCAATCAATTACCCTTCAACCTCATCTCAAACTTCCAGAGTCACTACTACTCCTCAAACCACTACTGAAGACTCAAGATTAGAAGAACAAAAGGCAATTTACAATGCATTTGTTGCAAGCTTTGAAGCCTACCTGGGAGGAAGACTCACTTCTGCTCATCTCATTTAAGAAGATCTGGAGGAAATGGATCCAGATGATGTGGAAGAAATGGATCTATAATTGCAAATGGCCATGATTGCAATGAGGGCTAAGAAATTCATTAGAAAAGGAAGAAAGCTGAGACTAAATGAGAATACAAAACTTGGATATGATAAATCCAAGGTGAAATGCTTCAACTGTGGCATGGCTGGCCACTTCTTAAGAGAGTGCAATGCCCTCAAGAGAAATAACTATCAAAGGAACTCTCCAGGCCAATCATCCTCATAGCCTAACTCAAGCTTTCACTCTAACAACCAACAGCAGCAGTATCATCAACACCAATATATCAGAATCCACCCCAACTGACAAATCAAGCTCATGGAAGCAGCTAGTCTTCAGCCAGTGCTCCAGTGAAAAAGCAAGATGGAGTATGTGACTGGAGTGTGTATGCAGAGGAAGTCAAGCCTCAATTTCAAAATCATGCTCTTATGGATCACATCAATGATGGACCATCTCCAATGCCTACTAAGGTAAAATCTAACCTTTGTAGTGAAAAATGCATTAATGAATTGCAAGGGTATAGGAGCATAATCACAACCTAGATGATAAAATCAAAGAAGAAAATTTAAAATCAGAGATGATGAATATGAAATAAAAAACATTGAAATCAAAATTAAATCTCTTATCTCTGACATAGAAAAACTACATGGTGAGAAGTACACTCTTGCAGCTGAGAATGAGCTACTTACTGAAAAGTTAGCTCAATCTAAGGCTCAACAATCTATGACTGGAGTGAAACTTGAAAATTTTCAAATGTCTTCAGTCAAGCTGCAAGAAATGTTGGATTCCTAAAAGGATCCAAAGGACATGACAGGGATTGGGTATAATTCATGTCCTCCACCATACAATGACAACTACACTATCATGCCTGAATCTATCTCACTCTCTGAAGCGAATGAACCTAAAACTATGGAACCTAAATCTGTAGTGAAGCAGGTGACAAATCCTCATACAAACCTCATGTTTATATTGAAACCAATGAGGATAAAATCAAGCTAGGTCACCCAATCAAAATCAAAGAGTGTTCAAACAAGAATGTGAGTGTCATGAAACCATCAAGCCCGGTAAAAGCAATTGTACCTTTTATAAAATTCGTACCATTTGTTTTACAAGGCAAATAGAAATATGTCAACACAGTGAAACCAACTACTGAGAGTATTTCTGATAATGATATTATATCTCCATAAATATCAAGCAAATCAGAAAAGGTTTCACTGCAAAAAAAAAAAACTATAACACTGAGTTCAACACATAAAACATCATCAGACCAGGGAGTTGGGTTTCATATATGTAACAAGGAACATGTTGACCAGTTTGAGAAAGAATTAAGAAATAGGTTAAAGAAACAGAAACAACCCAGACAATTAAACAAAAGTAGTGTTGTGAAGCAAACTACTAAAAGGGCTGATTCTGATTCATCACCTAAAGAAAAGAAAGTGACTCATCAAAAGAAAATATCAGTTGAGTCACACAAGAAAAAATCTAATTCAAAATACAAACAAATGTATTTTGACATTTGTGAAATGTTCAATCACAAGATAGATAAATGCTTCTTCAATCAATATTGTTCTATCTGTGATATGAACAATCACTCAACCAAAAATTGCTATTTCAACAAGTATTGTTCAATGTGTGACATGAACAATCACAATACATCTGATTGTTACTTCAATCAGAAGGGGTTGAGAATTCCCCAACACAAACCCATCTCAAAAACATCTACTGTGATGCACTCTATCAGACCTCATCTTCATAATACTCAATCTAGGACACCTAGATCAACAAATGACAGAAATAATTTGAAGGAATTAAGGAAGGATCAAAGAACGCATCTCACAATGAAACACCACTTTGAACTTCCAAAAAAAAACTAATTTTGATAATGAAAAAAACGGCTAAATTTTTACAAATAAATAGAGAACAACAATTTCATTATTCATCTGAATCCTCAGTAGATGTTGATGAGACGACTCAACCCATTCATTACCAAAAATCTCCCAGGACACCTCCATCCAAATCATAATTTAGAGGGAAATACCACGAGGTCACTATCATGAATAGGAACAGGAAAACCAAGACCATCATGGCTTGGGTTCCTTATTCTAATTAGTTATGTTTGCTTGCAGGTTCATCCACACAGGTCTAATAGTCTATGGTACATAGACAGTGGATGCTCCCGACACATGACTGGAGATTGTTACCTCCTTTATGACTTCAAGCACATACAAGGAACTACTATGGCATTCGGTGGAGATTCAGAAGGTGGTAGAATTACAGGAGAAGGATCTGTGACAAACAGGATGCTGAGCTTTGACAGAGTGAACTACTGTGAACAACTGAATTTCAATCTGCTAAGCGTGTCTCAGATCTACGACAAAAAATATTCCACTCACTTTACAGACACTCATTGCTACATTCTGAAACCTGGATTTCAGATTCCTGAAGAATGGGTTGTCTTAACGACTCCAAGGAAGAATAATACATATGTCTTAAACCTGTGTTCTGTATCACCTAAGGAAGAAACATGTCTTTTGTCTAAAGCATCATTTGATGAGTCACAGCTTCGGCATAGATGTTTGGGACACACTAACTTTAAAAATATGAACAAGTTAGTCAAAGGAAACCATTTTATTGGTCTTCCTAAAAAAGAATTCAATTTTATTGATCAATGGTCAGTGTGCCTCAAAGGAAAACAACACAAATTGTCTCACAAAACCAAGCTGGTGAAAACTAACAATACTCCATTGAAGCTACTTCACATGGATCTGTTTGGACCAACTCATGTAATGAGTATGGGAAAAAATAGTATTGTTTAGTGATCATTGATGACTTTTCTCGATTCACATGAGTGTTCTTCCTACTTCATAAAAACGAATCATCCCAAATCATTCAAGAATTTATCACTAAAATTGAAAATCAACTTGATCTTAAGGTCAAAATAATAAGAAGTGATAATGGTATTGAATTCAAAAATGAAATTATGAGTTCCTTTTGTACAACCAAAGGCATTGCTCATCAATTCAGTGCAGCTAGAACTCCTCAACAAAATGGGGTAGCTGAAAAGTGAAATAGAACACTGATTGAAGCAGGAAGAATGATGCTAGCCAATGCTAAACTACCAATCACCTTCTGGGAAGAAGCAGTTAACACATCGTGCTTTGTGCAAAATCAAACTCTAATTGTTAAGGAAAATAACATGACACCTTATGAACTGATCATTCATAGGAAACCATTTATTGGATTCCTCAAATCATTTGGTTTTCCAGTCTCAATATTAAACACCCGAGACCATTTGGGAAAGTTTTCATCCAAGTCTGATGAAGGATTCTTTATAGGTTATTCTTCTATTTTAAAGGCTTATAGAGTGTTCAGTCCTAGATTGAACATTATTGATGAATCTACAAATGTTCAATTCAAGGAACATTCGTTTCCCAAATCTACAAATGGTCCTGACTAGTTGTTTTTGATATTGACACGTTTACAAAATCATTTGACAAATTTCACTTGTCTGATGCAGGAAATATACATTCAGGTGAGACTTCATCAGCTGTACAAAGAAGAGATAACTATCCATTGATTCCACCTACATTTGATGAACACATGAATGAAGATGTTCCTTTTCAAGCTGATCCCATCAGACAACTGTCACAAAACCTTAGTGTTTATTCTGAAGAATGTCCCAGCCTGGTACCATCTCACTCAGATGACTTATCAAATGAGATCAGAAATCAAAAACAGGCTTCTCATCCAGTTGAAACACAAGGTACATCAAATGATACAAACAATCTCAGTGCTACTGAACATGTAGCAGTTACTGAAACAGAAGTTGAGAATCTTCATAATTCAACAACAATACAAGATGAATGTGCCTCTAACCATAATGAACTGAATGTCTCCAATCTTGATGTAACTATTGCTGGTGACACCATTCCAACCACAAAATACACAAGAATCATCTAGTTGAAACCATTATTGGTGATCTTAATGAGAGGGTGACAAGAAGCAAGTCCAGTATTGCAAACATATGTTTGTTCTCATGCTTTCTATGTCAAATAGTACCCAAAACATCAAAGAGGCACTTCAAGACAGTAGTTGGATTGAGGCAATGCAGGAAAAATTGCTCCAATTCAAGAAGCAAGAAGTATGGCAGCTGGTAGATCTTCCCGAAGGACAATACCCTATTGGTACCAGATGGCTGTACAGGAACACTGATGATAGAGGGAACATCATTAGAAACAAAGCAAGCCTAGTGGCATAGGGATACACTCAAGAAGAAGGAATCGACTATGATGAAGTGTTTGCACCTGTTGCCAGACTAGAAGAAATCAGAATCTTTCTTGCATATTCTGCATCCATGAAATTTACTGTTCATCAAATGGATGTAAAGTGTGCCTTCCTGTATGGAAAGATTGCTGAAGAAGTCTATGTGAGTCAACCACCTGGCTTTGAAGATCCAGATTTCCCTCATAGAGTTTACAAGCTTGACAAAGCTCGGTATGGTCTTCATCAAGCACCAAGAAAGTGATATAAGACTCTATCATCCTTTCTTCTTGAACATGGGTATGAAAGAGGAAAGATTGATCAGACTCTCTTCAGAAGAAAAAGAGGAAAAGACATGTTGTTAGTCCAGATCTACAAAGAATTTGAAGACCTTATGCATTCAAAGTTCCAAATGAGTGCTATGGGGGAACTCACCTTCTTTCATGGGATGCAAGTCCAACAAACAGCACATGGAATCTTCATTAACCAATCAAAATATGTAGAAACCATGTTGAAGAAATTTCACTTTGTAGACTGTTAGTCTATCAGAACTCCTGCGGATACTAAAGTGAAGATTGGACCTGACCCTGAAGGCAAATCAGTGGATCAGACTCACTATCGATCAATGATAGGTTCACTTATGTATCTAACAGCCAGTAGGCCTGACATTATGTTTGGTGTTTGTGTGTGTGCCAGATATCAAGCTGATCCAAAAGAATCACATGTGAACGTAGTCAAGAGGATATTCAGGTATGTGAAGGGCAAACCAGCTCTTGGGTTACGGTATCCAAAGGAAGGAGAATTTAATCTCTATGCCTACACAGACAGTGATTATGGAGGATGCAACTTTAATAGAAAATCCACTTCTAGCGGTTGTCAATTTCTTGGTCCCAGACTAGTATCCTGGCAATGCAAGAAGCAGACTAATGTATTTGTGTCCACAACAGAAGCTGATTATATTGCTGCATGAGCATGTTGCTCTCAAGTTCTCTGGATTCAAAGCCAGATGCTTGATTATGGTTTTAACTTCTTCAACACACCAATTTCTATTCACAACACAGCTGCTATCTTTATAACTAATAATCCAGTTCAACACTCAAAAACAAAACATATTGAGATTAGATATCATTTTTTGAGAGACTGTGCTGAAAAAGGTTTAATCAAATTGATTCAAATACTAACAGAAAATCAATTAGCTGATTTGTTTACCAAGGCATTTGAACCTAGGAGGTTTGAATTTCTGGTTCAGTCATATGGCATGATTAACCTTGAGTAAAAACCATGAATACATCAAAAACAATTAAAAACATCAGAAAACCACAAAAAGAAATCAAGTTTATGAAGAAAAGAATTCTATGGGAAATGATATAATTACAATCGTTATATCGTTCACTATGCTTAATTTCAAAATATGAAAGACTGAAATGACTTACCAGATATGTTAGTAGGCTCAACTTGGAAGAAAAGATACATCCAGTGATGAATTAAAGACTTATTCAATTGTGAAACACTCATCACAAAGTACTGGTATGTATTGGCTTATCTGAATGCATGTGTGTAGTAGCCTAAACACACCAGGTAATGATACTTTATGAAAATCTTTCACCACATCATGTTTCATCTTTGTTTTACTGAGCAAAGACCTGATGAAAATTGCACATAGTGCAGATGTTATGATCCAGAAGATTCCTAATGTGGAACACATTCAAAATTGGATGAATGAGCAAAGTAATACATTCCAAGTGAATGAACAAAAGAATCCTATCATGGATTGCCTTCCAAAATAAAATGAAAAGAACCCAATGTGGATCAACATGAAAAAGGATCAAAATAAAACAATCCCAACTTAAGTAACTTAAGTAACCTCGTAACAAAAGTAATGAAAAAGTTATACCATGCATTGTATAAGGAGGGTTGATCATTCCATGCTTATGTGTGTGAGGTACACATTGAATAATTAAATCAACCAAAACATGATAAAAGTCATTCGCATCAAAATATCAACCAGGTATGAGTTTAAGAGGAGAAACATACCTTCAATCTTCAAGTTCATGATCATGTCCATTTAATCATAAAGGATGCACAAGTGTAATGTAAAACTGATATGATCCCAGCAAAGAGATAATTTTGTTCATTATTAATAATCAAAATAATATTCAAAAGGTTTTAAATCTTTAAAGTTTCTATCCAAATGTGGATATAAACTTTAGGGTGAGTAATTTAAAATTTTTGAGTAACTCCAAAGTTTGTTTATTAACTTAACTTTAGAAAACAAAACAAAAAGAATTTTGGTTGGTGTTGTTGCAATAAGTCATTCCATTATATCTCAGCTTATGCTGATTCTTAGAAGCATGATAAGTCCAAGATCTGTCAACTTTGGGAAACTTGTATCAATTGTGACATACAAGTCAATACAAGCAAGAATTGACAACTTCAATAGTCAACTTCATAAGAAAAATCAATCAAGGACAAATCTTAAAAAGATGAATAATCAATTCAATCACATTAAATTTTGATTAAGTTCAAAAGCTAATGCAGGTAAGTTCATCGGTTAATGCGGGTGAAGGTAACCCATGCATGTAACTAATGCAGGTAACAATATATTTTCAAGTGCAACTAATGTGGACAATGATTCTACTCTACCGCATTAGTGTGTGAAGTAAATGTGGATTTTACTCTACCGCATTTGCTATAGGAGTCAAATGCGGATGAACATATCTCTCTCGCATTTGCTACAATGCAATGCTGACCAAGTGTTGCCAACCGCATTTGGTGTAGTCGCCCAAATGCTGATTGACTTTGTTCTATGGTATTTACTGTTGTGTACAAATACAGATAGGATGAAACAAGTAACAACTCTACCGCATTTGTTACAGTGAATGCGGATGAACATACTCACAAGTTATTCTTCCGCATTTACTATAGCACAAATGTGGGTAGTCAAAGATTTCAAGTCTTAACTTCCGCATTTGGAATAGTATACAAATGCAGAAAGTATAAAAAATAAGAAACGACTTTCGCATTTTCAACAATAGCCAAATGCGGACAGTCAAAGTCAAAAGTTTGTCTTCCATATTTGCTACAGTTAACAAATGCGGATGATCAAAAGTCAAAAAAATTAACCCTTCTGTATTTGCTACAGTTTTCAAATATGGATGACCAAAAGTCAAAAAATTAACCCTTCCGCATTTGCTACAGTGGTGACCGTATTTGCACTTAAACATGTAAAATCTTTCAAAATGTATTATTTGACTATTTAAAGGAATTCAAACGGGTCATTTAATACTTTTCAAATTTGAGAGACTTTATAGTAAGACGAGCGCAAACGTACAGTACACCATCTTCGATCATCTTCATCATAAACAATCAAATATTTTTGTGTGATTCTACTCAATCGACTCTTGTTATCGATTCTGAAACCACATTTGTATTGGAAATAAGGTGAAACTTCCATAAAAATTTTAATCCAGACCTAAGTTTCAGAATGTTTAACCTAAATCAGTCAATGAACCAACTGATAATGAAGAACACAAAAACATGTTTTATTGATGTAACATAATACACCTTTTCAACTTCAATGAGCATGCAAACCAACAAAAGTTCTTATCATCATGAAAACCTTGATATTCATGATTATTGTAAGAACAGAGCATGTTAAAAAAATGAAACAATATCTCGTTAATGGTTCAAACATAGAAACTGTGATTGTTAAATGACAAACTCACCATTTGCTATGACAACAATGCAACAGAAATGACAAGCATGCATCCTTGTCCATTTTTGTCAACTGATAACTAACACACATGTCTCTTGTGCAGATTACAGGGCAAATATTACATGGAGCAAGCTCCATAATATCAACGGTTATTTAAACCTTGATGTGCTTGAAGCAGAAGGACTTAGAGATATGATCAGATTCTTATCTACCACAAGGGTAGCCTATGCCATCACTGTGAGACCCACAATCTATGAGAATCTCATCAGGTCCTTCTGGGACTCAACTAAGGTAGCTGAAGCTGATGGTGTTAGAACATTAACCGGGAGAATCAACAATGAGCTCATTTTGAGTATCACTGAAAATTCTGTTACAAGATGTCTACAATTTGGTGATGATGCTAATGATCCTCTAGAGCTAGATGATGAAGAAATAACCACATTTTGTGCTGAAATTGGTTATAAAGAAGGTTATGAAGCAAAACAGATTGTTAGAGGATTAGTGGATCTACCTTGGAGATTCCTAATTCATATGTTCCAACACTGTCTGTCCAAGAGACAAACAGGATGGAACGACATTCCAGTCCTCACATCTTCTACAATTTGTGCTCTCTGCACTAACATGCCATTTAATATGTCTGCATATGTTTTCAATGGCCTGATTTCAAACATCCAAGAAGGAAGAACCTGTGCTTGATATTCCTCACTATTATGCAAGATCATACAAATACATCAAAAAGAGGGACCCAAGGAACTTTTATAGTGGTGCTCACTCACCTCTTCTTCCTTGGATGATTCAACAATTAAATCAAGCATGTCAAGCACAACCATCACCATAACCATCACCACAACCAACTCCACAAACATCACCACAACCAACACCACACCTATCATCACAATCAACTCCACAACCATCACCACAACCATCACCACAAGCAACTCAACAACCATCACCACAACCAACTCCACAACCATCACCACAACCATCACCATAACCAACTCCATAACCATCTCCACAAACATCACCACAACCAACACCACAAACAACCCCTCAACCTTCACCTATACCACCTCATCATCACTCTCCAATATCACCACCACATCAATCACCATGCCATGATCACCCTACTGAAGTTGAAGGATCAACAAGTGCATCTAAATCATCTAGATCATCTTCTAATGAGGAGGATCACCATGATCAAATCCCTGCAAAGAAAGCACCTTCTGAGGCTGCTCCTTGAGAGAGCTATGCTGAATCTAATATCAACAGGCCTGATGAAAAGGATGAACTAATATCTGAACTCTCACAGAAATTGGAAAGGATGGAGTGGACTTTAAATAGGAGAGCTGAAATCATTAATGATAGAATTTTAGAGCTTGATGAGAAAGTGAATGAATTGAAAGAGAAGAAAGAAAACCTAAGAAGCTAGAAAAAGAATTATCAAGCACTAACCCAAGAAATAGAGTATCAGCCGAAGACATGATGCTGAATCAAAAAGACCAAGAACTACTGGCTCCTGTACTACACAAGTACCCTGAATGGTTTGCAGAACCATCTCAGTTGAAACTGCAAGAAGGATGGACCACTACAGAGCTGATGAGAGGGGTGTCTACTCCCAAGGGCAAAGTTGATCAAAAGATAATTGCTTGGAAGTATGAAAGTACGTGGTTTTCATGGTGAAAAGGATCTCAGGGCTAGTACAATTCTTTAAAGAGTACTCAGCTCTTATATATGCCTTGGAGATTCATGATTTGAAAGAACTAGCTTAACTTGAACTAATAAATCATGCAGCTATGTTCAGGGGATATGAATTTGAGAACATACTTAAGATGTTCAGAAGAACAAACAACTTCAATTCATTAAAGACAATATACATGAGAAAAGATAAAACATTTGTCAACCCCCTTGAGAAGAAGAAAAGGATGCAAGCAAAAGAGATTGTATTCCCTGAGCTGAAGGTGAAGCCAACAAAATCACAAAAGAGGAAAATGGTGTCTGGTACTCATTCCTCCACACCCATCTCAAATGTGTACTATGATGAGAAAACTTATGAGATGGTGATTGAAAGGAAGTGGGGAGGAAATGACGGAGCTGAAATCAGATTATTCAGTGGATATGAGGTTAGATTTCTTGATGAATCATACATCCACTACTTATACACCAGACACTTCAGGGAATTAAATAATAAATTGGGAGAGTTAGATATGCACATCTTTCTAAAGTGCATCAAGTTGCTAAAGCTGGCCTATGATCAGATAAGAGCTAAAAGTGACAAAAGAAAGAAGAAGAAGGCATCATTGCAGCTTGGGAATATTGTAAAACTTGAGGTTCATGTGGGGGGTGTTGGACCAAAAGAACCAATGAGCCTGATCAGAAAAACCTCTAAGTCCCACAAACATTACAACTGCTGAAGAAGATCACAACAACTGAAGACATCAGCTGATTACAAGGTCTGAAGACAATGTCTGAAGACAAGAACTAAATGATGGGGTTTAACAAGATTATCAAAGTCCATATAAGCCAATATATATGAAAAAACGCAGCGGATAAATAGTTTAAAATCTTGTTAATGTGTAGATTATCAAACTCATTTGTTAAGCTAAACCCAAACCATGGATCCATATACGAAATGCATACAATAAAGATAAACATAGGATGTTTAGAAGACAACCTTTCAAGCTTCAAGAAAACGAGTTTGGGGAGATGTAAGAGATGATCTTTGTGGCTGAATCTTCAAGCAAGAAGACCTCAAGAGATGATACCCACAAGCTTCCTTCAAACACCCACTTGCTAGGTTGTGAAGCACCAACTTGAAAGCCCTCTCTACAACCGTTTTTCAGCCAAGAACCCTTGATTCCAAGCTGAAAATCAACCTTGTTTCAGCTTCAAAAACCGTTTTTGAGAGAGAGAGTAGAGAGGATTTTTGCTCTTGTGTGTGAGAGAGAAAAGTGTGTTTGGTTGGAAGAGTGTTGGAGAGTTCAAATGCTTGCATGTTACAAGAAACAAAAGGGATTCCCAAGGCCAAGGGGGCGGCCGAATTGGGACCCTTTTGTTGTTTCCCTCCCATTTTAATTCATTTGTAAAAACACTCTTGTTTTTATAAAATTAAAACCAATTTTAATTTTATAAAATATAACACACTTTTGTTTTATATTACTTAAACAATTTAAATAATAAAACAACTAACATCTCATGAACAAATTATCCATATAATATTGTTCATTTACAAAAGCAATGATTTAGAAAACCCGGTTTCTAAATTGGTGCTAATATTTATTTGTGTGATCTTATCAGCGAATAAATATTTATCGGTGTTTGTTTGACTTGTTATTGGGTATGACCCGACTTGGATCATATCACACTAGCCACATGAATTAATATGTATCTTGGGCAGATGTATACCTTCACTAAAGACTACTACTGAAGACAAAGTCTGAAAGTAAAGAAGTAAAGACAAAGTCTAAAGCTATCAGCTGAAGAGAAAGTCTGAAAGTAAAGTACTGAAGACAAAGTGTGAAGCTATCAGCTGAAGACAAAGTCTGAAAGTAAAAGTCTGAAGAACAAAGTCTGAAGAACAAAGACTGGAGACCAAAGTGATCAGTAGTTGTCACAACAGCTGAAGTTATCAACTTCAGTAGTTGTCACAACAGCTGAACTTATCAACTTTAGTATTGTCACAACAGCTGAAGTTATCAACTTCAGTAGTTGTGAAAGTTTCCTTTCAGTACTTGTAATTTACTTTTAGTAGTTATAGTTTTATTTGTTTAGTTTCAGTTGTTTTATGTTTTTGTACTTAAGCATTCTCTGTGATGTAATCAGTAGTTGAGAACATTATGAGTACTTTGCATAGTTTCAGTAGTTTTATTATTCTGTTAGATGTCACTATCAAGTGACATCAGCAGACGTCACATATCCTATATAAGGAATGTTGACCTAATTGTAAAGTGTGACATTGAGCCACCACGAAAACATATGAATGAAATATCTCTTTTGTAGAATTCTCTTTTTCTATAACCATTTATTGTTACATTGAATATCAATTGTGTTCTTGTGAATTGTTTAATTCGTTGTTCGAATTCCGCTGCAATACTCTCTAATTAATCAAACTTAGATCACTGATCCTATCAATTGGTATCAGAGCAAGGTTAATCATTGATCGATCTAACAATTGATCATTGAAACTGCTATTCGATATCTAAGTTTGATTGAATTAGCATATTTGCAAGAATTGGTTATAGATCATTGAATTTCTGCTGCTTTTGTTTATCTGCTTTGAGATTTCTCTTGGTTCATATTAGTTTGTTGTGTTTTGCACTAAATCAGTTAAAACTTAATTGAATTTGGTTGAATCTGAGAATGACTACTCCTTCTAATGACCCTCACAATACCGGTTCCTCAACAAGCCTCCGATGCTGGTTAGGACTGAGTATAACATATGGCAACGAAGAATGCTTCATCACCTGTCTGTTAACAGTTCAGGTTGTTGGACATCTGTGGTACATGGTCCACACAAGCCTATGGTGAACAATCCGGAAACCAACCAAATGGTTCCGAAGAAGAAGGAACAATACTCAGATGAGGATCGAAACCTGTTTGAGATTGATGCTAAAGCGCATGGAATTCTGGCCATGGCACTGCCGAATGAAATCTATTCTGGGCTTATGTATCATGAAACTGCTCATGACCTCTGGAATGCATTGAAGGAACAATTTGGTGGAACAGATGAGGTCTTAGTAAACAATAGAGAAATCCTTGCCCAACAATATGAGACATTCTCTCATAGGAAGAGTGAGTCACTGACTCAACAGTTTGAGCGTTTTTCCTGTTTGATCTCTGAATGAAAATGGTCAAACATGAATACACTAATAGTCAGATGAACAATAGATTCCTCAGATCACTGCCTGAAGATGGGACACATATACCATTGTCCTACGCTCCAGTGCAAATCTGGATAGTCTATCTCTCACCCAACTCCATGGGAAACTGCTTACATTTGAAAGAGAGATAGAGCAGAAAAGGAAACTGGCATCATCAGGAAAGCTCAGTGATGACTTTGTACCAGGGAACACTGCCTTGGTTGGTCATGAGTCAGAATATGCTGCATCAGAAAGCAATTACGATGAGCATATAGATTTCTCCTCAAACGGTTCAGATCATGCATTTGTTAGTGTTGACAGTCAGTCAGGCTATAATAGTGACAATTTGTGTTTCATTATGGATGATTTAAAGGGTATTGCTGATGATGACTTAGAAGAGATGGATATTCTGAGCCAAATGGCCTTGATTAATATCAGATCTCAAAAGTTCTACAAGAGAACTGGTAGGAAATTTCCAGGACTCTCTGGCAAAACCAAAGTTGGTTTTGACAAGAGTAAGTTGAGGTGTCACAAATTCCACAGGCTTGGACACTTTGCAAGAGAGTGGATCATCTGGATCTAACTCCTCTGCACCCTTTATGACTTTTCCAAGCAATATTCCACAAAACAGAGGGCAACATCCTGCTAGTTCTGGTCATCATTCACAACCTATATCTCCTGCATATTTTGTCCCTCAGGGTCCAATGTCATATCCATATCCCTGCTATTATATGCCTCAGCCAAATCAAGTTCAAGTTCCTATTACACAACAACCTCGAGCCTTAACTGAGCCTCTACCATCTCAATCATCTAAATCACAACCTCATCACAGCTTCTTCACCCCTGGTGTTGCTGACTGGAGCAGTTTACCACATGATCTCTGGGTAATGAGCAATTATTTGCTGGTGATGGTCAACATGGTGGTGAACATCCTTTTGGGAATCTAGCTCTCATGCCTAGAATTTACTGATACTTCATGCTCCAATGCATCTTCATCACAGGTAACCCAGGTATCCTCTGAGGCTAAGGCCAAGCTATGTTCTGAATCTTGCATAGCTGCATTTATCTCTATTAGAGAGGCAAATATAGCTTTAATAAATCAAAATCTAGAGCTTGAGCAAACCCTTTCCAAAAGAAAAGCTGAATATGAGTCTATCCTTAAGGATAAAGATGATGAGATTTATAAGCTTAAATGCTAATTAAATGATGAAAAGGCTAAGCTAGAGGTCATTCTTGAGAACAATAGAGATCT
The DNA here is from genome assembly GCA_025506515.1 of Flaveria trinervia. Classification (NCBI taxonomy): domain Eukaryota; kingdom Viridiplantae; phylum Streptophyta; class Magnoliopsida; order Asterales; family Asteraceae; genus Flaveria; species Flaveria trinervia. Next base: position 14,766,273 of record CM046458.1, on the reverse strand, counting down.
CAAAGAAAACTTGCAGTTACCCAAGTTGAGTGTGACCGCTGGGTATCATCCTGCATGGGATTTGAAATGCTGCTCAGCAAGCAATCTGCTTCGAATGTGAAGTTTGGAATAGGTTACAACCACATTGCATCACCTACAGATTTTACTCCAACCAATAGTAAAATCTAAAGGTGAAAGTAATTTCCAAACCACATCATCATGTGCATCATCCTCAAGTGATCACCCAAAATCACAAGATGAAATCAGTGTTGATACCTCAACAAATCAATTGGCTGATGGGTTAACTACTGATAAGCATATGAAGATGAGTACTTCAGATGTTGTCCCTCAAGGTACCTCAAGTACTGAAGGGCTAGTCACAACATCTGAAAAGCATTTCAAATCAGCTGAAATAAAAGGATTAACAACTGCTGATAGAGAATAGCTGAAGAATAAGTCTTCAGTTGTTACAGATCCTTCAGTACTAAACAAAAGTACTGAAAGGAGGAAAGTACCGAAGAGCACACCTTCAGTAGTTTCCACATCAGCAGTTGATAAATTCAAGATGAAGAATAAGCCATGTGAAATATGTGGTAAATTTAATCATCTTTCTCATGAATGTTGGTACAGAAAGGGTTCCAAACTCAACAGAGATAAGCTTATTAAAATCCAGATGGATGAAATGAAAGATGAGTTTGAGACCAAGTTTGTACCACAGTCATCCCAATGTGATGAACCCAAGCCTTCATCCAAATCCAAAAAGAAGGATAGGGTTTATCATAAAAAGCTGATAGTGCTCCTCATGATAAACATCAGACTAGTCTGTGATTTTAAGGAGGAATTGGTGGGTCACAGGAACTCATCAAACACAAGTACTGATATGTCACAAGAGCTGAAAGCTTTAGCTACAAATCAAACACAACTTGTTATGATGGTTCAGCATTTGTTAGTGAGAGTTAACCAACTAGATGCACCTGTGATCAAACCACTGAAAAGGCATTCCAAGTCCAAATCTAAGGAATCCGTTTCAGCACCATCTCCTTCTTCATCGGCTGTTAATCATAAGAAACAAGTTATGGTTAAATCTGTTGATGAATACAGACCCAAAACCAAAAAGGTTTGGGTCTCAAAACCTAACTAGTTCTTTATGATGAATGCAGGGTTCTTCAGCATGCCAAAGGAGCATTTGGTATGTAGACAGTGGAGGATCTATGCATACGACTGGGAGCAGTTCTCTTCTTAATGACTACTCTCAAGGAAAGAAGGGATTTGTTCATTTGGAAATGATGCCAAGGGTTACATCATCGGGAAAGGATATGTGTCTAATGGACAAATCAGGTTTGATGATGTTAACCATGTGGAGAATCTCAAGTATAATCTGCTGAGTGTCAGTCAGATGTGTGATAAAGGGCATGTTGCATTTTTCACAAGCTAGAATTGCAGGATTCTGTCTTTCCAAGTTCTGAGACTGATTGACAAGGTATTGGATGAACATACTCTCCTGAAGGCCAACAGGATTGGAAGAGTGTATTGCCTTGGATTTGTCAAAGAAGATTGATTTGAAGGGTCATCCTTGCCTGTTCTCCAAAGCCTCTCCTCAGGAATGTAAACTGTGGCATAGAAGGCTGGGTCATGTTAATCTCAAAAACATGAATCAGCTGATCCACAATAGTTTAGTGAGAGGTCTACCAATAAAGGAGTTCCACTGTGATGAAACCTGCACTGCTTTTTTGAAAGGAAAATAGCACAAAGTCTCATTCCCTCCTATTGAAGAACCTAAGTCCACTGCCTGCTTGCAGTTACTGCACATGGATCTATTTGGTCCTGTGAGAGTGATGAGCATGGCAAAGAAGAAATACTGTCTGGTAATTGTGGATGACTACTCCAGATTTGTATGGACTTTCTTCTTGCATTCAAAGGATGAGGTTGCTCAGACGATTATAACTTTGTGTTGTATGTTGAGAAGCAGTATTACCTATCAGTCAAGTGTATAAGGAGTGATAATGGAACTGAATTCAGAAACCATACACTTGATGATTTGTATCTATCAAAAGGAATCAAGAGGCAGTTTAGCATCCCAATGACTCCAGAACAAAATGGAGTAGTGGAGAGAAAGAACAAGACCCGAATTGAAGTTGCAAGGTCTATGTTGGCTGACTCTTGTTTGCTATTGACCTTTTGGGCTGAAGCTATTAACACAACTTGCTATGTGCAGAATAGAGTATTAGTAAATCAGAGGTTGATGAAGACTCCATATGAAGTTCTACATCATTTGGCTCCTCTAATTTCATTCTTCAAAACCTTTGGGTGTCCTTGTTTCATTCTAAACACAAAGGTTCAACTCCACAAATGTGATCCTAAGGTGGATGCGGGGTATTTTGTAGGTTATTCATCCACATGCAAGGCTTACAGGGTCCTCAACTGCAGAACAAAGTTAGTTGAAGAAAGCTTGCATGTGAAATTCAATGAATCTCCTAAGGATAAAATTCCACAAAACCCTGTGGAGTTGTTTGATCTGGACATACTGCAATATGTTCCTTTTCAATCTCTAGTTGTTGCAAATCATGTGGATAAATCATCTTCTGCAGCAAGTCTTCCACCTGGTGGTACTGAAGATGACGATGATATCAGTACTCACCTTTTCAAAATTAGTGACCAACTGCCTGAGTCTGCTAAACTTGATGTTCCTGTAGCTTCTGTAGCTCCATCCACAACAAATGCTGATGAGATTTCTGACTCCTTTACATCATTTGACTTGCCATCTTATACCTGGTTTCAAGAATCTGGATCACCATCTGCTGCTGCTGAACCGGCTACAAACTCTTGCACTGATCTTATAGTATACCAAGAGCTGAAGAATCACCCCATGTCTCAAATCATTGGTGAATCAATGCTGGTGTCTCAACCAGAAGTCAATTGTCTAACTTCTGCTTCTATGCCCTCTTTATCAGTCAGCTAGAGCCAAAGAACTATCATGTTGCTTTGAGAGACAATGGATGGGTTGAAGCCATGCAGCTTGAGCTACTTCAGTTCAAGAAGCAAATTGGTTCCTCTACCCCCAGGTAAGTGTGCAATAGGCACTAAATGGGTGTTAAGGAATAAAACTGATGAAAATGGGCTTATTGTCAAGAACAAGGCTAGACTGGTTATACAAGGGTTTTCACAAGATGAAGGTATTGATTATGATGAAACCTTTGCCCCTGTAGCCAGACTAGAAGCAATTAGATTGTTCTTAGCCTATGCTTCATTCCACAATCTTAAAGTTGTTCAAATGGATGTCAAAAGTGCATTTTTATATGGTAAAATAAAAGAAGAGGTTTATGTGTGTCAACCACTAGGTTTTGAGGACAATAAACATCCTGATTGGGTGTATCAACTTGATAAGGCTCTTTATAGATTGAAGCAAGCTCCTAGAGCCTGGTATGAAACACTTTCAAATTTTCTACATAACAATAATTTCACTAGAGGTTCCATAGATAAAACTTTGTTTACCAAGAAAGTGGATCAGCATAAGCTACTTCTTCAAATTTATGTTGATGATATTATTTTTACATCCTCTTATCCCCAGTTGTGTGATGATTTTACAATTTTAATGAAACAAAAGTTTGAAATGAGTGCAATGGGAGAATTACAGTTCTTTCTAGGCTTGCAAATCAAACAAAAGGCTAATGGAACCTTTATTCATCAATCAAAATATACAAAAGAACTTTTGAATAAGTTTGATTTACAAAATTGTAAGCCCTGTTCTTCTCCCATGTGCAACACCACACAATTAGATGCAGATCAGAAAGGTAAAGCTGTTGATGAAACACTTTACAGATGTATGATTGGGTCCTTGATGTACTTAACAACTTCAAGACTAGATATCATGTTTGCAACTTGTGTTTGTGCTAGATTTCAGGCTGCTCCTAAAGAATCTCATTTGATTGCAGTCAAGAGAATTTTTAGATATCTGCAAGGTACTCAATCTCTAGGTCTATGGTATTCCACTGGACACTCTTGCAAATTAGTTGCTTTTTCAAATAGTGACTATGCAGGATGTAAGTTAACTAGAAAGTCAACTTCTGGTGGATGTCAATTCCTAGGCAATTGTTTGATTTCTTGGTAGAGTAAGAAACAAACATATGTTGCTACATCCACTGCTGAAGCAGAGTACATTGCTGCTGCAAGTTGTACATCTCAGGTACTCTGGCTTCAAAACAAACTATTGGATTATGGCATTACAGAGACTAAGACTCCATTATTAATGGATAGTGCTTCAGCTCTGTGCATTGTCAAGAATCCAGTCGAGCACTCTACGACCAAACATATAGAGATCAGACACCATTTTATTAGGGATTGTTTTGAAAAAGGTCTGATTGATCCAAAGTTTGTGCCTAGTGCTGATGAGCTTGCAGATATATTTACTAAGCCTTTGGAGAGTTCAACTTTCCAAAACCTTGTGTTAAGGCTTGGTATGCTGCAGCTAGAATAAGTGATAACTACTGATGATCTCAGTAAACAAGTACTGATGATCATTAGTAAACATGTCACAAATATGTACTAATTCTGTTAAAAGAAACTGATGCAGTTACAAATGATGTAGTTATAACTCCTGATGTCAGTAAAAACAGATAAGTACTGATGTCCTATGAAACAGCTGAAATCAGCTAAAAAGTCTGATGAGTAAGTGTTGAGGACAGTATGAAACAGCTGAAAAGCTAAGAATTGACAAAAACTACTGATGAGAATTTTCACTTCAGTCGTTTCCACAAACTGCTGTTTCACTCTAAACAGCTGATGACAAAACCATGTCTTCAGTAGTTTCATAACTACTGATGACTAATACCAAGTCCTCAGTTGTTTACAATAGCTGAAGACAAAACCAAGGTTTTCAGTAGTTTCACAACTACTGATGACTAAAACCAAGTCTTCAGTTGTTTTCAAACGTCTGATAGTTAAAACCAAGTCTTCAGTTGTTTTCATAACAATTGATGCCAACACCAACACTTTCAGTCGTTTTCTTTTCAGCCTTTTCTTAACCTATAAATACCTGCACTTATAGCCAAACGTTTCATTAGCCGTTTTCAAACCTTTCTCTCTCAACAATGGCGACCATGAAACTCAAACCCACACACAACTGTGTTGCCTACCTTTTAAAATCGGCCTTCTGGAACAAGTTTGACACTACCATCGATCTTATGGTGGATTCCTCATACAGAACAGTCTTTCTTCTGAATCCTACCATATATCCTGACTCCTTATCCCAGTTCTGGACCAACGTCTCTGTAATAACTGGTGAGAATGATAGACAAATCACTCTCCAGTCGTTGGTCAACCAGAAACAGGTGCTCATCACCCCCGACATCATTCGCAAAACCCTAAATCTACATGATGGCACCTATCCTAAAGAATACCCGAAAGGCACCATTGATATGTCTTTTATCCATAACGGGTATGAAGGCGACTTAAGTGCTACAACCATACTTAAAAAGCACTTACATGATGCTGAACGACTTATCTTTCATATGGTGAATGTTTGCCTTGCTTCAAAGACATCTTCTTAGGATCAGATGTCTTGCCGATGGCAATAGGTATTGTACTCTATCCTTGAACGCCAAAATCTAAATTTTTCTGAGATAGTGTTCATGGAACTAAAGGAACTGGCTCAAAACATGTGGCAAACAGATGGATACTTTATCCCAGGTTTCTGATGGCCTTAATTTTGAATCAATTACAATCTGATGGCCTTGTTGCTCTTAGAGTCCCTGCTCCAGCTGTTTTAGCTGAGGTATACTCCTGACATAACTCAGACTCTACTCTTAAGGGGGTTGCCCGGATGCTAAAACCCAAGTAGAGGGAACCCACAGCCTCCACTTCCAGATCCAAAGTCCCACCAAACCCAAATCCAAAAAGCCCAAAAAGGCTACTCAGGGAGATGAGTCCCCTAAGGATGCCCCTGTACCACAAACACAGGAAATACATACTGGTTATAACCCCCCAATTATGTCCAAGACTCAACCTGCTGAAGCCGCACACGTATCCTCTCAACAGGATCCTGTTGCAACCACAATTGGGGATCCCACATTTCTGGAACCTATCTCAATTGAGAGGGTTGCCATTGAAGAGCACCTCTCACCCCGGGTGCATCTGCTTTAGACCAATCTCCACATGCAACCGCCCCTCAAAGCCCAACACTGATAGTTGCTAAAGTGCTGAGTCAGTTGAATTCCTCACCCCCTCCCCAGAAACCACTTACCACTGGAATACCTCAACTATTGAGGGGGAGGATCAAAATGCTTCTCATAACCCACAGCACAGGGGTTACAATGTTCAATCTCCAAGTGTACAAACGGAGGTTAGAACATTTGGTAAGGCTGCCACTTCTACTGATTCAACAAATGATCAGGATGAAGTTGGTAGCATCCATAAGACCTTACCAGAGGCAACTGCCAATGAAGGACACAGTCCTGAGGCAGGAAGTCCCCAGTACCAAGAACAAGGGGCATATGCTTCTACTAATCTACACTCAGAGCATGTACATCCTGATTCAATCAGGAGGTCAGGTGATTCAGCACAGACTAATGATGACCTGGGCTTTTTCTATGATGTATTAGCCCATAATACCATCCTTGAGACTGAGGTAAACAGACTCAAAGAGTTGTTAGCCGAAATGTCTCAGGATTAAAGTCCATCTACCCCACAAACCCCACAGATGGCACCTTCCATTGAAGGTTCCCCAAACACTGAGCCTACACACCTAACTAAGCCACCAGCCACCACATTTGGCCCCACCTCTCAGGGACAGAACCCCTCTGAGCCGATGGTTGCTATCTTTCAAAACTCCTTATTTCTCATCACTCCCATCATCACTGACATAGTGCATAAAGCCATTGATGAGAGGATATCCTCAAATCTACAAACCCTCATTGATGATGCTGTTCACAAATCTCTTTCTGCCTTTCAAGCCCCTGATCCCAATGCAACCAAAAAAGGGGAGACTTCCAAGTGTAAGGTAGTGAAAGAAAAGAAAAGAAAAAGAGTTGATGATGAGAAAGAACCTGCAAAAGAGAAGGAGGTGGAGAAAGAACTGATCTCAGAACAGCTGATCACATATAAAAGAAAGAAAAATGCTGAGTCAAAAGCTCTTGAAGATAAATCCTTAGAAGATCTTGTCAAAAATGCTGATGAAGCTCACAACAGATCCATGGATAAAATTATAGATCAGCTCTTTCGACAAGGTCATGACACAGCTACACTAGACACTGAGATCAGAAGGCTGGAAATAGAAGAGATTCAGCTAGATGGGCCGGTTATAGTGTGTTGGAAAGGGAAAGATTGGAGATAATGATCAGATTCATTGCCAAATACCTTGGAAGATCATTGATAGAGATAAAGGCCTGGTCTAGAGACAGTATCTTGGAGATAACCAAGAAAATCTGCTCCGCTGGAGGCTATAATATTGGGTTGATCATCGAAGCACTGGATGAAACAGGTGCAGGGAAGAGAACTGAAATGGCAAAAATCTCCAAAGCCAAACTCACCACCAAAATGCTAAGTCAGTCTTCTCACACTCCCACTCAAACACAACCCTTATCTCTAAAATCTCCCAAATCTATCCCTAAACCAAAGCCACCCACAACTCAACCCACAAAACCAATCCTTTACCCCAAAAACCACCTCAAACCTTACCCAGTGATACACCCAGAAGGAGGAAAAGGTGTTGAGGGTAGAAGAAGATGAAGAAGAGGATGATGATGATGATAGTCTGCCAATCTCTACTGTTCTCAAACTCAAATGACCTGAGCACAGAAGTCAACAAGTGATTACTCCTGACTTGCAAATGCAGATGGTGAAGGTAAAGATTGAAGAAGCAGAACAGCAGAAATAGCACGATGAGAAGTTTCTCAAGATGGTTGATAAGGATTTCCCTCAGTCCTCATCCATTCAAGAAATGAAGAAACAGCTCTGAGGTGTACACTCTTAGACATACTCTTCAACATCAAAAAGAAAGAGTGCGGATCTGGCCAGACCCCAGGGTAAGTTCTAGAATTCATAAGAAGAATATACCAAGTAGATATCATGGCCAAGTGAAGAACACCTTGAATGATGCCATTACATTGGCCATGGTAGTCTCACCCTGGGAAATCATTGAAGAATTCAAGAGAGCTCACAAATCCAAGACAACCCCTCAATCTATTCTTGAGAACAAAATGATCAAGAAGGGGTTGTTATACAAAAGACTTGAAGATCTTCAGAAGAGTGAACTCCAGTTGTTGCTTGAAGGCTCTCACCCAGATGAATTTGCTTATAGAGAGATAACAACTGTGGAGTTGAAAAATGGAAAGACAGTGAGATACCTGTCTGAGTATTATGGCCCAGAGTTCTTCTTCGAGGGAGAAGCAGAAGAACTCACCAAGGAGGAACAAGTTGTTCTCCTTGAGGCCTATGCTAGTGAGTCTTATAGACTCATTAATGGGAATTAGGTTTCATGGTTGGGACAAGACTCTGTGTCCAGTTTCCCAAGACAGAGTTCCCTTCCATACTTAGCCAATCAACAGATTAGAAACCTTTTCCCAGCCTGTGCTTAACTGATTACCTCTGAAGCTGATCAACACGGTGTTTCTGCCAAGAATAAGTGGGATCATCAATAAGTTTAGAGGTATTGGCTGCATTGGTTCAGGGGGAGTTTGTTGGACCAAAAGAACCAATGAGCCTGATCAGAAAAACTTCTAAGTCCCACAGACATTACAACTGCTGAAGAAGATTACAACAGCTGAAGACATCATCTGATTACAAGGTCTGAAGACAAAGTCTGAATACAAGAACTAAAGACTACTACTGAAGACAAAGTCTAAAAGTAAAGAACTGAAGACAAAGTCTGAAGCTATCAGCTGAAGACAAAGTCTGAAAGTAAAGTACTGAAGACAAAGTCTGAAGCTATCAGCTGAAGACAAAGTCTGAAGAACAAAGTCTGAAGAACAAAGACTGAAGACAAAGACCAAAGACCAAAGTGATCAGTAGTTGTCACAACAGCTGAAGTTATCAACTTCAGTAGTTGTGATGGTTTCCTTTCAGTACTTGTAATTTACTTTTCAGTAGTTATAGTTTCAGTAGTTTAGTTTCAGTAGTTTTATGTTTTTGTACTTAAGCATTCTCTTTGATGTAATTAGTAGTTGAGAACATTATCAGTAGTTTGCATAGTTTCAATAGTTTGATTAATTCTGTTAGATGTCACTATCAAGTGACATCAGCAGAGGTACATATTCTATATAAGGAATGTTGACCTAATTGTAAAGTGTGACATTGAGCCACCAAGAAAGCATATGAATGAAATATCTCTTTTGTAGAATTCTCTTTTTCTATAACCATTTACTGTTACATTGAATATCAATTGTGTTCTTGTGAATTGTTTAATTCGTTGTTCGAATTCCGCTGCAATACTCTCTAGTTAATCAAACTTAGTTCACTGATCCTATCAGGGGGAGCTTACTGGTTCATAGAGATGGACTTTCTACAATTTCTATTTGGGAGCCTATTTCACTGAAGAAAGTACCAATAGAAGCCATCTACAATATGAGCAAGATGAAGATTCATGTGCTAAGCAGAGACAGGATGTCAGAAGCAACGGATTTTGTGAATATGATCAAAGCTATTCTGGATCCTACTAAAGCTGCATTCATTTTACCCCCAGAAAACCTAGCAGACTCATCAAAACTTCAATCACCTCCCAAACATTAGGAAAACTAGGTTGTATAATCCTTAAGGGGAGTATTGTTGGACCCTTGAAAGGATCATAAGTGCTAACTCAATGGGTGATTTGATGATTGCTCTACTGAAATCCCTTAAGTCCAAGAAGAAATGCGGATAAAATTTTTCTAAGAAAAAGAACAAGTGTTGTCTTTCGTATTTGTCAATGTGGAAGACATACTGCCAATGCCGACAAGTATTTACTCTTCCGCATTAACTAATGTAGAAGGCTAAAAGCTAATGCGGACAAGACTTTGCTCATCCGTATTTTACAAATGCGCATGATCGAACAAATGCGCATAAGTATTTGTTCATCCGCATTAACCAATGCGGATGACCAACATACTAATGCAGATGATCAAGTGAAGAAATGCTGATCAAGTTAACTCATCCGCAATTGTCAATGCGAATGAACAAGCAAAGATGCGGATGAAGTAATAGGTCAGGGGTAGTTTAGTCCTTTTTTAAAGGCATCTTGTCTGCCTATAAATAGAATAGATACCTCGTACATGAGGTGACGGTTGATTGTGAGAGAATCTTTGTTGTATATATTCTTTGTAATTTATCAACTTTCATATATACAATACAAAAGCATTTATGAGTAATTTTCTTGCATTGAATGTTCTTTGATTGTTTGTTTCCGCCATTAAATCACTAACTTGATTACCATATTCGATTCACAGTAGGAATCTAACTCTTACTCAAACCCAGTCACACCTTTATAAACATTGACATAATTACATTAATCCATATCTTTTATCACACTACCAATTTATCATAGTTACATAAGTGTAGTATAATTAGGATGATAATCTTTATTCCCTGGTTTTAAATCCAAACGCTTCAATCTTATTTTACTTTATTTTAATTGTTGTTTTTAAACCTTGAAAATCTTATCAATACAACTTATTATTTTCTCAAACAAAAACCAAATATGATAGTCAAATATTTAGGCTATTGAGTAGGTTAGATGTGGCCATGGATTGATACTCGGTCTTACCATCACTATACTACCACACGATAAGTACACTTGGCTTTTGTGTGTATGGTTTAGTATTTTTACTAACCAATTAAAACTAAATCTATGAGAAAAATCTCTATCAAAATATATACATTCAGCACTGCATTAGCAACCGATCATTTATTTCATCAACTATTTCATTAACGGTGCAAGAATGGCTCGTTCTTGGAAAAAATCGAAACCCCAAAATTTTCAATAAATGAAGGATAAACAAAATTGATAAGAACAAAAATAGGATCAGTTGAATCCATAATTAAAAGATCATCCGGTATGTCTATAATTGCCTCACTATCATTAGAGCCACAGATGGTTTCTTCACCTACATCCAACAACCATTCTGCAAATATCTTTTTTGTTCAATATCATGTAATTCACTTCCTACTGTTAATCGCATGTTTTTGGTTAACCTAAGTACTTTGCAATTATCCTAGATATAGGAAGAACGTAAACAAGTATTAACAATATCTTATCTAGTCCCACTTGGTATGTCAAGAATAATTTTCTAAAATATCTACCAAATACAATTACTTTTCCCTCCAAAAGGAAGTTGAGAATTGTTTGAATCATCACAGGACAATACGTCTTTCAAAGTCCTATGAGAAGCTTCAAAACCATGTCTGTGTACCATAGGTGCTACATCCTATATAATCAATGAGGTTTTCTTTAATAGATTGCAAACATTGCTATCTAGCTTTATATGACAGACTGAGTCCTCTTTAGGTTTAATGGAATTAAAACCGAGAACGTGTTGTCCTACCCCTTGTAATCAATGAAGAAACAATCCTACTTGAGGCAACATTCAAAACAATATTTCCTTTCGATCAAAAGGAAGCAGATAAAATGTTTTACCGGTTCCTCCATATCCATACAAAAAAACATCGTCTTTGTTTTCTTCCACCGCTTTTATTATTTCATTAAAACATATCTTTGTTCATCGGTTAACGCAGTGAAAAGCTTGTTGAATTCCTTTAGAAGGTCATTTTGATCATAATCTAGCTCCTCTATAACTAAACGATTGTTTGAAGAAGCAACCGAGTCCAAGTCAGGGTAAGGCATTGTACTCCAATTTCGTAAGGTAGAATTATTATGATTAAAAATTTTCTCAATTTTGCACAAAGTCAAGTTTTTACTTGATCATCGTGAATGTGTAAATCTGAAAACACAAAATATATATTAAATTTTATATTAGTAAACAAGAAAGTATAACATGAAGATATATAATATTATTTGAGATATATTTATGATCACAATTGTTATATGTTATATTTTTACAACTAATATAACTTATATCATAGAAGTATATATGAGTTTAATAAACAATAACTTATAAACAATTACGAATATGATAGTAAGAGTTATTTATGACTTATACATGGAACATTTAAAATATGTCATTGTCTATAAGGATGTCGTCAGATAAAAGTTCCCATGTTTTTCCTATACATATTCCAAACCTTGAAAGAGTATTAGACGTTAACATAATGGAAAACAAAGTACATATATAGTAACCAGAACCCCATGACTTGCTTCTTGAATAGCTTCAATATATTACGTATCAACATCTAACAATCCAATAGCATAACATGTTTATCTAAAGGTATTGAATTTACTTCCATTTACTGTGAGAATGTCATCAAAAGATGTTGGACCTCTAACCTTGTTTAATAGAATCCTTAAAAAATAAGCTTCACCAAGAGCAGGAGAAACAAAATGAATTCTACCGATTGAAAGTCTAGTCTTTCTTGGTTCCCACATTTTCTGATCCTGCTTCCAAACAAACTTAGTAGGAAACTCAACACAGTATGTTTTTGTGCATGTTCATCTTTTTCGTTACACTTCATCCAAGATAAAACATTGTAATTGACACTGATTGTTTGTTCATAACATCGTCTATATAATCATCCACACCATATGACATTTTGCTAGTTTGGAAGATAGAAAGCCAGTCAAATCATAGAACGGTACCTGTAATGAATATCAAAACGGAATATACACCATGATGCCTCACATGCAGACCAATATCTAAAATCACAATATTTTTTATCTCATCGACTTGTGGCTGATCATCATCTTCTGCATTACCTTCCACAATAGAAACAATAATCCTATCAGGACCTTTGTTTATATATTAAACAAATACTTATAGATCTAGCCTGATTACACCACTCAACAATAATATGGGTCTCATATATTTTTAAAAGGATTTTGTTGTAAAGAACAACACTTCTGTTATCTAGATTAACACCAGACTTTCCCACAAAGGCTCCAGAATCACGTATTCGATGCAAAGGAAATCCATTTGAATCAATAGACGTATGATCATGAAATTGTTTAGGAAAATTATTTGAACACCTTTTATCAACCATGCATGGAAAATTGATGTTTTGACTATAGAATCACGTATTTGATACAAGTGTATACAACTCTATATTATTATTATTATCTATAATTTCTGCAAAAATTAGTGGATCAATTTGTTCAACTACTGTAAACCTGTTTTCAGGAGCCATAAACAAACATATATGAGCATGTGGTAGTCCACGCTTTTGAAACTCTATGGTATAAACAACTGCAAAAACTTATAACAAATAAGAAAACATTAGTTGTGTAGTTAAAGTTATTATTTTATTACTTAATGAATAATATATGGGACACATACCGCTTGAAATCATATATTATCATAAAACAGTTTAAATTATATATAAATAAGTGGGAACACATCTGCTGAAACTTTTCCAAGTATTGATTTTTCTTTTACGTCTTTAATCAAAGAATCTAGTTTGATTCTAACAACTGACAGAGGATATCCGGTCTATCTTCAGGGTTAATAGTTTTGTTTTTAAGAAACCTTTTTACTTTTGGCCATTTGGGATTACATGTGAAAGTTATATAAAAATCGAGATATCCAAACCGCTTGCAGAGAGACATAGCATCCAAATAATTTTGCATCATGTATGGGAACCATTGGTAAAGGAGAAGGTAATATGACACACGTTCCGGTGTTATAGATGTCTGTAATACCATCATTACGTAACTTATTTAAATGCTCAAAAGATTCATATCTTAGGATATTTTATGATGACGTATGTAATCTAATCTCTCTTGTTTCAGTCATGGTGTACACAACAACTAAGAATTGTTGAAAAAGGCGGCTAGAATTTAGAATTAATGAGAACACGCCCATAAGACATAATTTTAAGTTCAAATAAGGGATTTGTTGTATGTGCGCCCGCCTTTTTGTCTTCTTCCAATAAGACATAATCTTAAGTTCAAATAAGGCATTTGTTTAAAACAATATCTTACCATTCGATAAGTTTTGACCAACACATTCTCTGCATTTAATATATTCTTTCGATGTTCTATAATCTGAGCATCAATATCTCTGCATTTAATATATTCGATAACTTTTTTTTGTATCATTAAACACAATAGAAAAATAGAAGTCAGTTTTAAGTTTTAGGTTTATTTATTGTTAAAAATTGTTTGGCGAAAAAATTATGAAAAATCAAATACATACCTAAAGACACCTTGTGTGTTAGAAAGTTCGTTCTTCATGTCATATATACATATAATTGAGAGAACTTTGGCTTAGATCCATATTGAGGAAAAAGACTCCCAACACTATGGTAATTCTGACCACTAAGTTTGAATATAAATTGAGCATTTCCTCTATTAGTGAAAGAATCAACTTTTCCACCCATGGACGTAAATGACAACATTGAGTTATAACGTCTAATGTTATTCAAGAAATAGTTTCTTTGAGAATCCGACCCATGATAAAGACTTTGATAGTTATGAGGTGGTTCCTTTAGTTGAGGAAGTTGAACTTTACCATATAAACAACATATGGAATATCTGGTTTTTGCATCATTTTTTGATTTCCCTCTAGCAGCTTCATCTTTTCATAATATTGCATGACATATATCACCATGATCGAGATAATCTGTTTAATAATGACAAAGAAAAGAAAATTATATTAGTTATATTGTTAATAAAATACGTGATTAACATTTTAGATAATGTTATATTGATTGAACCTTTTGATATGCCTTCAAATATGTTTATAATAATTTCTGGGTCATGAGCTTTTAGGACTGACAAATCCTTTGATTTTCTATTATCCAAATAAATCTTTCTAGACTATATTTGTTGTGCACTGATTGAGTTTTACATGTGTTTATGTAAAACTAAAGAAATAATAAAAGTACAACAATAATTAATAACATAAATATTACATGTTACTACGTACTTCAAAATTATGATTTTATAATTATAAAATTGCTAATAATAATGATTTACCATTAGAACTTTCTAGAGTTGTAATACATGTAGTGGTGATAGGCGTTGTATTGTGGAGTGGACATTCGTCTTATAATTGGTGGCGGTGTAGTATTTTGTTAGTGTAATTATACATATCTACAAAAGAAATATTTAGTTAAATAATTAGGCAAATATTGTAAATAAAAGGTTGTAAGAACAATGTTATAAATTGTTAAAGTGTACCTCTTGTGTTGTCTGACACTGGACTTCTAGGCTTTTGATTAGTAGAAATAAATTGTGAAGCTGTTTTGAGACATGTATAGGATTTATTTTTGATGTAATTCTCTTTGCAATTAGATTCATGTCTTGAGGTACTTGATGATTGAATGTTATCATTATGAACCAAATAAAAATTTATAAAAGAATGTTAATATGTCATATTGGTTTGTATGATGCGTGATATTATAGAAAGGTATGTAGAAATAAAGTATTATGATTTGAATTTTCAGAGATCATGGTACCTACGGATGAAAATTTATCTGTTCGGGCTACAAACACATTCTTAGATCTTTTATTATCCAGATAAATTTTACTCAATTCTAGTGTTTGTTTAGCATGGGTGTTGGGCATGTTTGTATTATAAACTGTAAGAAAATAGTGAAAGTTAAGATATAATGAAATATATATAATAACATATGTTAATATGACATTAGTAGGATAAATTACAAAGTTGTACCTTTTGTTATATTAGCCATTGGACAAATAGGCGAGTAAGGTATAAGTTCTGTAATATTTATTTTGCTATTCGAATCATGTCTAGAATCATTTGATGATGGTAAAGTACTATGTTGAAGTGAAAATTATAAAAATGTTGTTAATAATAACTATTTTTAGTTACATATTACCAATACGTATTTCAAGAGTATGATATTTAACAGAAATATAATTGCTAATAATAATTCTTCACAATTATAGTTTTCAAGAGTTGTAATACATGTAGGGGTGGTAGTCATGGAATTACACATAGCGAGCATGCGTGTCATATCTGGTGTTGGTGTAGTATTAATATAAGTGTAATTGGACATATATGCCAAAAAAATAAAAATGCGTAAAAAAATAAGGAAAATATACGTATATGAAAGATTGTAAGAGCAGTAATATATAATATATTGCATGATTTATATAAAAATACAACTCATAGTTATAACTTTTACCAATCTAAAATTGTTGGTCCATTTGATCGTTTTACAATACAATTGATATGTTTAATCGTTCAATATCAGAAAATCCAAACAATGAAGATGAAGAAGAATGATCACAACCACCAAAGTATTCAAACATAAACAATCAAGGATCCAATACAATCAATAGTAATAAAGCTCAAATATAAATCTGTGAAATGACAGCTTACATAGGTCTCTTGCAACAAAAATATTCTATTAGGGTTTTGCAAGCATGATCAACAATGAGCAAGATCAAAACTATATATAGAAGAGATAGTTTCACTGTTAGCGAAACTATGTTGCCGAAACTATAGTTTCGCCCGGTAGAAACAACAGTTTCGCCGGGTGAACTAAACAACTAACTATGAGCGAAACTGTAATTTCGCTCATAGTTTCGCTGGGCAACAAAACTACACAAAATAAACAATATTCAAAAGTAAACTAACATTAAACCTATTACAACGGAATATAAAAATAATCTAATCTAAGGTGAGTCCAACCTATACATGATCTTCAATACTCCCCATAGGTTGGATCTTACCGCCTTCATTGCTCATGACTTGTCGAATCGACTCCAGTCTCTCCCGCTGCTTCTTATGATTCTTTTGTAACTCCTGTAGCTTCTTCCTTGGGGCCTTTAGTCACAGATTTACCTTGATGAGGTTCAATCTCCTCGCAGTCTCTCATACATCTTCATCAGCTCCTGCAACAACCTCCTTATGAGCTTCAACCACTGATTCACTTTGGACAGCTCCTGCTTCATTAGCTCCCTCGAGATAAGCACTAGTTTGCTCAAATTGTTTTGATAAATCCTAGACATCCATATTTAGATCATCTTAAGTTCTCACCATCTCAGCTAGCTCCTTCACTTCAGCTCTCACACCACGCACCTTTTTTGCCATGATCATAAATAGACTGGCTTCTTTTCTTGTCTCCTCCCCTGCTTCTGTTTTGATATGATTCTCATAGAGTATCAGCAGGTCCTCATCAAGAATGTGAACAGCTCCATCGAGTCAAAGAATTTGTACTCACTTCCGTTCTTCACCCCAATCACAGCCTCCCCCGTGTTATTATCAAAGAACCATTTCTTAAAGCTTTGTATTCTTTGGGGGAGGGGATCCGATAACCTTATACTGTTCATTGTTTTTGGGGGTTTCACTCTTAGTACTATCTTCCCTTTCCCAATCTCCCAATCTTTATCCTTCTTGTATCTTCTCCTTTCAGCCTTCATGAATCCGAACAGCTCAAAGTTATCATTCAATCTGTTTTGATCTCCTTCTCTAGCAACATAGCTCTTTTACTTAGATGAGCATCCAGTAATGGTAGCACCGCCAACCTTCTCAAATCCCATTTTGGCAAGATCTTGAATGCCTTCCTCTTATGCATGTATGTATACCTTCCCCTCTCTTCTTTATCATAAACATCTTGAGGTCGGGGTTATAGTTCCAACTAATAATTCTCTTATTCACCTTTTTCTTGCTCAACCCTTCTTTGTTTTGGAATAGGAGAGTTAACTATTTAGGCTCTTTCTCCCTCACGAACCACTCCGTCTTTTCCATCTCAATAACATCATTCCCATCATCTCTTTTCTTGACTACATATGTTAGTGGTCTTTCATCCACTTCATAATATTCTGGCTTAGAGTCATAATCTACTAGATGTTCATCATCATCTTCATCATCAACCAATCCTTTCTTAATAGACTTCTCAACCCCCTTAATACGTTCTGAGAATATTTCTTCTCCTTCAAAATCATCAATGTTCATCCCTACATCAACAAACCTAGCCTCATACACCTTTTCCATGTTCTCTACCTTCACATTCTCCCGTCTCACACAAGAACCCCCAACCTCCTCAGTTGCAGCACCAAGTATGCCCTCTCCTACCCGAGAAGTTGTACCCACATTTATAAATAGGTATTTGAAGGTGTCAGTCAAATCATCTAACTCAGGTTGAGTTAGCTGATTAGGCAGGCCGGCTGCTTTCTTAAGCTCGTTAACTTCAGTTACCAGTATTTTGATCAAACATTGTTGATCAATCATCATTTTCTTCATACCCTCAATCACCTCATCTTCTGTCTTTCCCTCAATTCTTGATTGGTAAGTTTTGTCTTGATCCTACTTAACTCATTAGCCAAAGATGTGTTGAGGTTTCTAATCATGTCCTCATCCAATCTGGGTACTTCCTCCCTTCTTGATGGCTCAGTAAAAGATTGGTGTCGATGTTTAGTCCTTCTCTCAGCTTCTCCTTCATCTACTTTCTTCTTCGATCTCCTTTCTTTCTCAACCCTCGCCTCAGATGCCATTTCATGGATTTCCTCTTCAAAATTGTAATCTTTCTCTTTTGCGTATCTTTTCCTGTTCTTAACAGCTTTAGTCTATTTATGCCTTGTCTCTTCTACTCTTTTATCTTCCGCCTCATTTACCCTCCTTATATAATTCCAACATTCCAAAGGGTACATGTTTTCCTAGAGATGAGTAATCTTCCCGCTAAAGTCATGTCGGATATCACAATAGTCTGCAAAAATACGTGTATTCTTTTGCACTAATCTTTTATCTTTTAACATCTCCATGTTTGGGAATGTTAGGAATGAGATCGTCAATAATCATCTGAAGAAATCAAGGATATAGCAGCCACTTATCCTTCTTCAATGCCTTTACATTCTCCACCATACAATCAAAAATCATTCTTGCGACAAATCACCATGGCTTTTGCCTAGTCTAAGTTAAGCCCATCTGATCCATCTTTACGGTGATCTAAGCACATAACAAACATATGAGCTATATAGCTCCATTCCTTAGAGAGGAAGGAATTTTCGATCTTCTTTCTTGCCCCAAGTAGAGGTCCCTCATATCCCATTGACAGAAAAGCATCAAACACCCCCTATATGACCTCTTCCCCCATATCCTCGTCAAGTCTCAGCACCTCAATATAACCTCAGTAGTAATGATCATGTCATTTTCTAGCACCCTAGCCACAATCCTCTAAGGATTGGCTCCCGTGTCATATTCTGCCGAGCGCCAGAAGTCTCGAATATGTAAATCGTATATTGTGGAAGAATGTGAAATAGCATAGGCAATCGAACATCTTTGCAGCCAACGAATACAAACTCTAAACCTGCTGCCTTGGGATGAGTGTCATCTAGCAAGGCTGTAATATTATTCCTCTCGTCAAATTTGAGATTAGCCATGGAATATGAAAATCAAATGAAACACATCAGTACGATATATTAAAAATTAATATTAAAGAAAAATTGTTTAAAAGAACAAAAATGAAAGAAATTCAATTTAATTTCGCTAGCTGAAATTATAGTTTCTTTGTTGAAGTACTAGTTTCGGCAAGCAAAAATATAGTTTCAACTATCATTAAATAGTTTTAGTAAGACAAAGCAGTAGATTCAATAGGCCGAAACTATAGATTCGGCAAAGCGAAACTGAAATTTGGTCAATGAAACTGTTAAGTTCGTTCGGACAGCATGACTAGACAGTTTTGCTGAAAAGCATTGAACTTTCATTCAGTTTCGCTAGACTATCGATACTTTCACAGTAAGAACTGTGAAGGTATCGAAGAGTCTCAATCGAATAAACACATAATGAAGCCATTAAACCTAGATTAAACTACAGTCCTGAGTTCGAAACTCACTTGCAAAGAGAAATCAATGGTCAATCATGAATAACAAGAACAAAATCTCAAAATTGTAAAACAAAGGCACATGAGCCTTCACGGTGACCTATGTAAGGATTCCAATAACTCTGTTGTAGTCAAAACAAGGCATTCAAAGTCTCTCTGCTGCATGCACTAAAGTACTGAAGTAGAAATTCTTCGAAAGTTTTACATCTTACAAAAGAAATATTCTAAGTGTAAAATCGAAAGCCAAGACCAATATCTTCCAAATCCAAATATGAAGTCTTCCAAAGCTTCAAAGACAAAGTCTTCTGAAGCCAGTTTATGAAGAAAGATTTCTTCTGAAGACTTTTATGTACATGCTATTGTCTGATGTACTTTTCTATAAAACTAGACCACCTTTCCACTGCAACTCTTTTTGACTCGCCAACTTTGACAAGTTGGTGAAAAGGTCCATGCTTTTGGAAAACTATACATTGAAGTCTTGAGTATGAGCTTTCTACTTTATGTACTTAATCCTTTTTGTAATATATTAGGATGTGAGCTATGGCATGTTATAGTCACAAGTCAAAAGGCAATATGCCTTTTGACTTTACATTTGATTTTGATGTCTAGTCTTATGTATCCAGCTGGCTTTCAAAGTATGACCAGCTATAGGATGTAGTATATGTACCTCAAGTGCTTGTAACTTTACATAATGCTTTTGTAAAACTTTGTAATAGAACTTGAGAAGCAATATAGAACATTCTTGAAAACTAAATATTTGTGTTGTTTGTTATCTTGTTTAGTCTCTCATTTACTTGTGTTCTTAGCATTCTTTACTTTGGTTAACCTGCTTCAAGAAACGACTAAGACACCAAAGGAGGTCCTCTCAAGTTTGCATACCCCAAGCTCTATCGCAAAACATGTTTGTTGCTAGGATTTCCACACCAAATCGCAAGAAGAGGCTGCTGAAACACCCCTTTTTCAGCCTTGTCTATCTTCTAAAATGAGAGAAAAAAACCACTCTTGCATGTATGAGAGAGAGAAGAGAATAGGAGAGTGTGTCAAGTTCAAAAATAGGTGTGGTGTTCCAAGGCAACAAAAGACAACTAATACCCCTTGAGGGCGGCCGAAGTTAATCATTAAAATAGGTTTTCCCCCCAAACACCCACTAAAAAGAACTAGTTACAATATAAGTTGTATAATTAACCTCTTAATTATAAAACTTAAACACACTATTATTATTTGATGTTATTTAACCAACTTAAATAACATTATAGATAGTATCCATGAACAAAATATCTATAAGTTGTTCTTTCTCAGATACAATTTATTTAGAAAACCCATTATCTAAATTGGCGTAAATATTAATTGCATGATCACATCATCAATTTAAATACATGTTGGTATTTGCTAAGCTTGTTGTTGGGTATGGCCCGACTTGGATCATGACGTACTAACCACATCAATGTTCTATGTGTCTTGGGCATAAAGAAACCAACAATCTCCCACTTGCACAAGATTCATAGAAGATTGATGCAAGCAGTAAATACCGCCTAACAACGGTTTACTACCCTTAATACGCATGATATAAAGCCATTCAATAACATCATCCCCTTCAACTATCCAACTTGAAATGATTGAGGTGAATCAATCATTTATCCTTTTGTTACAGATGTCATGTTAAATCCAAGGACATAGAATGGTCATTCCTTGTTGATTTAACTTAATCAGGCCTTAGACATCTTGCTCTCAACGAATAAGAGGAACAAATTCCATCTTGAATACATACGTTTCTCACAAACACTTCGTGTCACTCCTGAACATAGCCTTACGTACTGTCCATTATTTCAGGGCAGTGAAGAACTAGCTCAAGGTATAACACTTGGTGAATATCAAAACCCAATATGTATCTCAGGTCTGAGGATACCAAATGATATTCGCCTTTACTCAAATTTACTTATGATCAATCTAGAAGATTCCATGTAGTAAAATTTGAGATGCGGGTCACTCTAATATTTGTATCCCACAAATATCTATGAACTTTGGCAGCAACCAATTACTCTATATTCATTCCTTATGAATATCCACCAATCGAAATTCATAATAATCTTACCCTCATATTTGTTCCCACAAGTATGAACGATTATGGACATTTAGAGTAAACAATTTACCCATGGATTAAACATGCTAAATAGGAACATTTATTGAAAAATTATAACCAAATAATTTTATTCAAGTAGTAAGGGAGTTCCAAATATCTAAATACGAAATCACAGATCAAATCCAATCACAAGAATATCGAAGTCCCGTGGCACAGGTATGACCTTCATGCTTTGTCTTTTCTAGGAGCTTCGTAAGAGCATTCGCAATATTTTGATCTGTGTGAACTTTGCGAATACATATCTTTCCTTTCTCAACTTCATCTCGTATGTAGTTGAATCTCCGCTCAATGTGCCTAGTCTTTTGATGAGCACGAGGTTCCTTGATTTGAGCAATTGCACCCTCGTTATCACAAAAGATCTCTACAGGGTCTTGAATGGAAGGGACAACCCGTAGATCGGCAATGAATTTCTTCAACCATGCAGCTTCTTGAGCTGCCAATGAGGCGAAGACGTATTCAAATTTTGTAGTCTATAAAGCCAGCACATCTTGTTTAGAGGTCTTCCAAGAGACAGCTCCTCCATTCAGAATGAAAATGTATCCAGATTGTGATCGTGAATCATCACCAGATCCATAGATTTGAAACATATCTTTAGTCCTCCTTAAGTACTTAAGTATGTTCTTAACAGCCATCCAATGACTGCTTCTAGGATTTTGCTGGTAACAGCTTGTCATGCTTAAGGCGCATGAAACGTCCGGCCGAGTCCATATCATTGCATACATGATGGATCCAATAGCAGATGCATGTGGGATTGTGTTGGACCAAAAGAACCAATGAGCCAAGATCAGAAAACCTCTAAGTCCCACATGATATCACAACAACTGCTGAAGGCTTCATCAGCAGTTCGACAAGTGCTGAAGACTTCAACAACTGAAGATCAAGTACTGAAGACTTCAACAGCTGAAGACTAAAGTGCTGAAGCTCAACAGCTGAAGAACACAAGTGCTGAAGCTGAACAGCTGAAGAACACAAGTGCTGAAGCTGAACAGCTGAAGAACACAAGTGCTGAAGCTGAAGACCAAAGTACTGAAGTACAACAGCTGAAGAGTCTACAAGTGCTGAAGATCAACAACTGGTGTACAAAGTCTGAAGGCAAAGACTGAAGACATCTGCTGATGATATCTACTGAAGTCATCAGCTGATGAAACGTCTGAAGTTCAAGTCTGAAGACCAAGTACTGAAGTTTCAGTAGTTTGTCACAACAGCTGAAGAGTACTTCTTCAGTAGTTGTGATATCAGTAGTTTTATGTTTTTACTTTCAGTAGTTTTGTAAAACGACTAAAGAGCTTGTTCTTCAGTCATTATAGTATCAGTAGTTTTATGTTTTTCAGTAGTTGTAGTAACTGATAACACTTAGTATTTTTGTAAGAAGATGTCAGCTGTTTTGACATGTTCAGTAGTTGTGTTTCAGTTGGAATAATTCTGTTAGATGTCACTATCAAGTGACATCAGCAGACGTCACATCTCTTATATAAGAGGTGTCGACCTAATTGTAAGTGTGACATTCTGTTACCACGAAGGCGAATATTGAATGAAATTTATTTGCAGAATTCTCTCTATCTATAACTGTTTTTGTTCTTTATTGAATATCTTTTCGTTCTTGTGAATTGGCTAATTCATTGTTAGAGTTCCGCTGCTATACTCTCCAATCAATCAAACGTAGATCACTTATCCTAACAAGTGGTATCAGAGCTGGTTAATCATTAATCGATCTAACAATTGATCATTGAAACTGCTAATTGATATGTATGTTTAATTGAATTAGCATATTCGCAAGAACTGGTTATAGATTATTGAATTTCTGACGCTTTCGTTCATTTATTCTGAGATCTCTCTTGGTTCAATTGGTTGTTGTGTTTTGTTCTAAATCTGTTTTAGCTTAATTGAATTTGATTGAATCTGAGATGACTACACCTTCTAATGATCCTCACAATACTAGTTCCTCAACCAAGCCTCCGATGCTGGTTAGGACTGAGTATAACATATGGCAACGAAGAATGCTTCATCACCTGTATGTTAACAACTCAGGTTGATTGGACATCTGTGGTACATGGACCACATAAGCCTATGGTGAACAATCCGAAAACAATCAAATGGTTCCGAAGAAGAAGGAACAATACTCTGATGAAGATCGGAAACTGTTTGAGATTGATGCTAAAGCCCATGGAATTCTAGCCATGGCACTGCCTAATGAAATCTATTCAGGGCTTATGCATCATGAAACTGCTCATGATCTCTGGAATGCCCTGAAGGAACAATTCGGTGGCACAGATGAGGTCTTAGCAAACAACAGAGAAATCCTTGCCCAACAATATGAGACATTCTCTATAGAAAGGGTGAGACACTGACTCAATAGTTTGAGCATTTTTCCTACTTGATCTCTAAGCTGAAAATGGTGAAACAGGAATACACCAATAGCCAGATGAATAACAGGTTCCTCAGATCACTGCCTGAGAGATGGGACACATACACTATTGTCCTACGCTCCAGTGCAAATCTGGATAGCCTATCTCTCACCCAACTTCATCGGAAACTGCTTACATTTGAAAGAGAGATAGAGCAGAAGAGGAAACTGTCCTCATCAGGAAAGCTCACTGATGACTTTGTACCAGTGAATACTGCCTTGGTTGGTCATGAGTCAGAATATGATGCAGCTGAAAGCAATTATGATGAGCATATTGATTTCTCTTCAAATAGTTCTGATCATGCATTTGTTGGTATTGAGAGTCATTCTGGCAGTAATAGTGACAATCTATGCTTCATCATGGATGATTTGAAAGGAATAGCTGATGATGATCTAGAAGAGATGGATATTCTGAGCCAAATGGCATTGATTAATATCAGATCTCAGAAGCTCTATAAGAGAACTGGCAGGAAATTTCCTGGACTCTCTGGCAAAACCAAACTTGGTTTTAACAAGAGTAAGTTGAGGTGTCACAAATGCCAAAGGCTGGGACACTTTGCAAGAGAGTGTAGATCAACTGGATCTAACTCTTCTGCACCCTTTATGACTTTTCCTAGTACTAGTCCACAAAACAGAGGGCAACATCTTGCTGGTTCTGGTTATCATTCACATCCTAGGTCTCCTGCATACTTTGTTCCCCAGGGTCAAATGTCATATCCTTATCCCTGCTATTATATGCCTTAACCAAATCCTGTTCAAGCTCCAATTGCACAACAACCACAAGCATTGCCTGAACCACAACCTTCCCAATCTCATCAACAAACTCAACCTCAACAACATAGCTTCTTCACCCCAGGAGTTGTTGACTGGAGCAGTTTACCAGATGACTTATCTGGTCATGAACAACTGTTCTTAGGTGCTGGTCAACATGGTGGTGAAAGTCCATTTGGAAATCTAGCTCTTATGGCTTTGGATTCTGCTGATACTTCATCCACTAATGCCTCTACACCAAAGGTATCACAGGTATCCTCTGAGGCAAAAGCCAAATTGTGTTCTGAAACATGTATAGCAGCATTTGCATCTATTAGAGAAGCAAATGTAGCTTTAATCAACAAGAACATTGAGCTAGAACAGATAATTTCCAAAAGCAAAGCTGAATTTGAGTCTATGCTTAATGATAAGAATGATGAGATTTACAAACTTAAATGTCAAATAACTGATGATAAGGCTAGGGAAGAGATACTTCTAGAGAAGTATAAAGATCTCAAGGAAACCCTTTCAGTCACCCAGGTAGAGTGTGATCGATGGGTACAATCATGCAAAGGTTTTGAAATGATTCTTAGTAAGCAATCTGCTTCCAATGTGAAGTTTGGCATTGGTTACAATCACACTGCTCCACCTACAGATTTTACTCCCAGAGCAGAGGTAGAATCTGATGGTTAGAGTAATAACCAATCCATTTCATCATGTGATCTACTTTCTGATTCAGCACTATCAGAAGTAGAAGTCAGCACCAAGCCCTCTCAGAACCTATCAGCTGATGTTGATGGTTCCACTGCTGACACTCACATGATCAATGAGTTGATCAACTCAGGAGTTAATTCTAAAAGTCCTAAAAGGACTAGAGAGCAAGATTTAACACCTGAAGTTCAAACTCCAACTCCTGCCAGTACTGAAAAGAAGAAAACTGTCAGTAGAAAGAGTTTGAAGACTACTAAAGAGGAAATCAAGAAAGCAAACAATGCTACCAAAGCACTGAAGAGCAAGTCTTCAGTTGCTTCATCCTCTTTATTTGATGATCAACATAATATGAAGAAGAAACCATGTGAAGTATGTGGTTTGTTCAATCATCTTACAGATGATTGCTGGTACAAAAGAGGTTCCAAACTCAAACATAAAGAGGAAATTAAAGAGAAAATGGTAAAAATGAAAACTGAGTTTGAGACCACATTTGTATTAGCAACATCAAATCCTGTAACCCTTAAGTCCACAAAGAAATCCAAAAAGGAAGGGGTTAAACAGGTAATAGCTGAGATTGCTCAGAAGAAGAAGGTGCAACATAGGAACTTATCAAACTCCACTGGCAATGTGTCTGATGAGCTGAAAGCTTTATCACAAAATCAGACACAGCTAGTTATGATGGTTCAACATCTATTGGGAAGAGTTAACCAATTAGATGCTCCTATGTTGAAACCACAAAAAAAGGAGGTCCAAGCCAAAGGATTCCTCTTCTTTACGATCTTCTTCCTCTTAGGCTGTTGTTTCCAATAAACCTGTTAGTTTACCATCTCTTGATGAGACCAGACCCAAAACCAAAAAGGTTTGGGTCTCCAAAACTAACTGATTGTTTATTATTGCAGGGTTCTTCAACATGCCAAAGTAGCATCTGGTATGTAGACAGTGGAGGTTCTATGCACATGACTGGGAACAGCTCTCTTCTTCATGACTACTCTCAAGGAAAGAAGGGGTTTGTTTCTTTTGGCAATGATGCTAGAGGTTACATCATTGGCAACGGCTTTGTCTCCAATGGAGAAATAAAGTTTGATGATGTTAATCATGTGGAAAATCTCAAGTACAATCTCTTGAGTGTCAGTCAAATGTGTGATAAAGCCCATGTTGCTCTTTTCACCAGTCAGAACTGTAGGATTCTATCATCCAAAGTTCTGCATTTGATTGATAAGGTGTTGGATGATCACACTCTCCTGAGAGCCAACAGGACAGGAAGAGTGTATGCCTTAGATCTTTCCAAGAAAATAGATCTCAGAGGCAATCCTTGCCTATTTTCCAAAGCCTCTTCTCAAGAATCTAAACTGTGGCACAGAAGGCTGGGTCATGTTAATTTC
Source organism: Flaveria trinervia (assembly GCA_025506515.1). Lineage (NCBI taxonomy): Eukaryota > Viridiplantae > Streptophyta > Magnoliopsida > Asterales > Asteraceae > Flaveria > Flaveria trinervia. Next base: position 14,739,044 of record CM046458.1, on the reverse strand, counting down.
AAAAACATGAATCAGCTAATCCACAATAGTTTAGTTAGAGGCTTACCAATAAAGGAGTTCCATTATGATGAAACCTGCACTGCTTGTTTAAAAGGAAAACAACACAAAGTCTCATTCCCTCCTATTGAAGAGCCTAAGTCCACTGCCTGCTTGCAATTACTGCATATGGATCTATTTGGTCCTGTGAGAGTAATGAGCATGGCAAAGAAGAAATACTGTCTGGTAATTGTGGATGATTACTCCAGATTTGTATGGACTTTCTTTCTACATTCAAAGATGAGGTTGCTCAGAAGATTATTCAATTTGTGTTGTATGTTGAGAAGCAGTATTCCCTTCCAGTCAAGTGTATTAGGAGTGACAATGGAACTGAATTCAGAAACCATACACTTGATGACTTCTATCTTTCAAAGGGAATCAAAAGGCAGTTTAGCATACCAAGGACTCCAGAACAAAATGGAGTAGTGGAGAGAAAGAACAGGACCCTAATTGAAGCTGCAAGGTCCATGCTGGCTGACTCTGGTTTGCCACTGACCTTTTGGGCCGAAGCTGTTAACACAGCTTGCTATGTGCCGAATAGAGTCTTAGTAAATCAGAGGTTGATGAAGACTCCATATGAAGTTCTCCATCACTTGGCTCCTCTAATTTCATTTTTCAAAGCATTTGGGTGTCCCTGTTTTATTCTCAACACAAAGGATCAACTCCAAAATTTGATCCTAAGGTGGATGCAGGGTATTTTGTTGGTTATTCATCTACTTGCAAGGCATACAGAGTCTTCAACTGCAGAACAAAGATAGTTGAAGAAACTTTGCATGTGAAGTTTAATGAATCTCCTATGGACAAGATTCCACAAAACCCTGTGTAGTTGTTTGATTTGGACATACTGCAATATGTTCCTTATCAACCTCCAGCTGTTGCAGATCATGTGGATAAATCATCTTCTGCAGCATGTCTTCCACCTGGTGGTATTGATGATGATGATGATAATATCAATACTCACCTATTCAAGTTTAGTGACCAACTGCCTGTGTCTGCTAAATTTGATGTTCCTGTAGCTTCAGCAGTTCCATCCACAACAAATGCTGATGAGATCTCTGATTCCTCTACATCTTTTGAGTTACCATCTAATTCTTGGTTTCAAGAGTCTGCATCAACATCTGCTGCTGCTGAAGGTCCTACAACACTTGCACAGATCTCATTGTTTATCAAGAACTGAAAAATCACCCAATGTCTTAGATTATTGGTGATATCAATGCTGGTGTTTCAACAAGAAGTCAATTGTCTAACTTCTGCTTCTATGCTCTCTTCATCAGTCAGCTAGAGCCGAAGAACTACCATGTTGATTTGAGAGACAATGGATGGGTTGAAGCTATGCAGCTTGAGCTACTTCAGTTCAAGAAACAGCAAGTGTGGGAACTGGTTCCTCTTCCCCCAGGTAAGTGTGCAATAGGCACTAAATGGGTGTTTAGGAGTAAAACTGATGAAGATGGGCTTATTGTTAAGAACAAGGCTAGACTGGTTGTACAGGGGTTTTCACAAGAAGGTATTGACTATGATGAAACCTTTGCCCTTATAGCCAGACTAGAGGCAATCAGATTGTTTTTAGCCTATGCTGCATTCCACAATCTTAAAGTTTTTCAAATGGATGTTAAAAGTGCCTTTTTATATGGTAAAATAAAGGAAGAAGTTTATGTGTGTCAACCACCAGGTTTTGAGGATAATAAACATCCTGAATGGGTGTATAAACTTGATAAGGCTCTTTATGGGTTGAAACAAGCTCCTAGAGCTTGGTATGAGACACTTTCCACTTTTCTTCTTAAGAATAATTTCACTAGAGGCTCCATTGATAAAACTTTGTTTATTAAGAAGGTGGATCAGCATAAGCTACTTGTTCAGATTTATGTTGATGATATCATTTTTGCATCCTCTGATCCCCAGTTGTGTGATGATTTTACAATATTAATGAAAAAGAGTTTTGAAATGAGTGCAATGGGAGAATTACAGTTCTTTCTAGGCTTGCAAATTAAACAAAAGGCTGATGGAACGTTTATTCATCAGTCAAAATATACAAAAGATCTTTTGAATAAGTTTGATTTACAAAACTGTAAGCCCTGTTCTACTCCCATGTGCAACACCACACAACTAGATGCAGATCAGAAAGGTAAAGCTATTGATGAAACACTTTACAGATGTATGAGTGGGTCCTTGATGTATGTAACAGCTTCTAAACCAGATATTATGTTTGCTACATGTGTTTGTGCTAGATTCAGGCTGCTCCTAAAGAGTCTCATTTGATTGCAGTCAAGAGAATCTTTAGATATTTGCAAGGTACACAATCTCTGGGTTTATGGTATTCCACTGGACACTCTTGAAAATTAGTTGCTTTTTCAGATAGTGACTATGCAGGGTGCAAGTTAACTAGAAAGTCAACTTCTGGTGGTTGTCAATTCCTAGGCAACTGTTTGATTTCTTGGCAGAGTAAGAAACAAACATCTGTTGCTACATCAACTGCTGAACCCGAGTACATTGCTGCTGCAAGTTGCACTTCTCAGGTACTCTGGCTTCAGAACCAACTTCTGGATTATGGCATTACAGAGACTAAGACTCCATTATTAATGGATAGTGCTTCAGCTCTGTGTATTGTCAAAAATCCAGTCCAGCACTCTAGGACCAAACATATAGAGATCAGACATCACTTTATTCGGGATTGTTTTGAAAAAGCTCTGATTGATCCTAAGTTTGTGCCTAGTGCTGATGAGCTTGCAGATATTTTTACTAAGCCTTTGGATAGTTCTACTTTCCAAAACCTTGTGTTAAGGCTTGGTATGCTGCAGCTAGAATAAGTGACAACTACTGATGATTTCAGTAAAAAGTATTGGTGATCATTGGTAACCATGTCACATATAAGTACTGATGAGTCCTTTCACCTTCAGTAGTTTTATAACTACTGACGGCTAAATGCCTCACAAGTACTGAAGTACTTTATCTGTTCTAAACTAGTGATGTAGTTACAACTACTGTAATCAGTACAAACAGATAAGTACTGACGTCCTATGAAACACCTGAAAAGCAGATGCAACGTTTGATGAGTAAGTGTTGAGGACAGTATGAAACAGCTGACAGGCTATGAATTGACGAAAATTACTAAAGAGAACTTTCTCTTCAGTTGTTTCTACAACTGCTGTTTCATTCTAAACAACTGAAGCAAAACCATGTCTTCAGTAGTTTTATAACTACTGATGACTAACACCAAGTCTTCAGCTGTTTACAACAACTGATGACAAAACCACTGTCTTCAGTAGTTTCACAACTACTGATGACAAACACCAAGTCCTTAGCTGTTTCATCATCTGAAGTCAAAACCATGGTCTTCAGTAGTTTTCTAATTGCTGATGCCTAAAACCATGACTTCAGCTGTTTCAACGTCTGAAAGGGTAATACCATGTCAACAGTCGGTTTAAAACTACTGATGACTAACACCAAACCCTTCAGTCATTTTCTGACCCCTACCCTATAAATACCTGTCCTCTTCTCTAATGTTTCATTAGCCCTTATTTTCTTAACTTCTCTCTCAAACATGGCGACCATGAGTCTGAAACCACGACATAACTGCGCTGCTTACCTTACAAAGTCGGCTTTCTGGAACAAATATGATAATGCCATTGACTTAATGGTGGATTCCCCATATCGCACAACCTTTCTCTTGAATCCAACCATCTACCCTGAATCCCTTAGTCAATTCTGGTCAAATGCTTTTGTTCATACTGATGAGTCTACCGGCCAGATCTCTGTTCGGTCCCTTGTCAACCAGAAACTAGTGGTCGTTACAGCCGACATCATTCGTCAGGCATTACACTTACACGACTCCACCGCTGTGACTGCATACCCAAGGGCATAACAGATATGTCATTTATCAATCATGGGTATGAAGGTGATCTTCGGGCTACAACCGTTCTAAAGAAACATTTCCATGACGCTGAGAAAGTCATTTTTCACATGGTAAATGTCTGCTTAGCCTCCAAGACATCTTCTTGGGATCAAATGTCATCCCAATGGCAACAGGTATTGTATTCTATTCTAGAACACCAACCGCTAAATTTTTCTGAAATCGTGTTTCTAGAAATAAAGAACTTGGCTCAAAAACCTGTGGCAAACCGATGGCCATTATATCCCAGGTTTCTGATGGCCATTATTTTAGATGAATTAAATCTGATGGCCTTGTTGGCCTTGGAGTCCCTGTACCAGCTGTTTTGGCTGAGGTATACTCCAGGCACAACTCAGACCTTACACTCAAAGAAGCTGCCCGAATGCTAAAGCCCAAGCACAGGGAACCCACAGCTTCCTCCACCAGAACCAATGTCCCCACTAAACCAAAACCAAAACAACCCAAAACAGCTATTCAGGGAGATGAGTCCCCTGAAGATGCTCCTGTACCACCAATGCAGGATATACTTGCTGGTTTAAACCCCCCAGCAGTATCAGAGACTCTACCAGCCATAGCCGCTCAGGATTCCTCTCAAAAGGAGCCTGCAACCACCATAGAAGGGGTACACACACATCTGGGATCTTCCTCACTTGAGGAGATTGCCATTGAAGAGCACCCTCCTCCCCAGGTGCACACTGCTTCTGTAAGGATTCCTGAAGTCTGATGCAACCCAAAACTGCCTAAGTGTTTCAGCAACATGCACTAAGTACTGAAGTGAAGAATGCTTCGGAAGAATTACACAAAGCATTAGAAAATACTCTAAGTGTAATATCTTCCGAAGCCAAGACCAATATCTTCCGAAGCCTAACATGAAGTCTTCCGAAGCTTGAAGAGACAAAGTCTTCCGAAGCTTCAACCTATGAAGACAGATTTCTTCCGAAGACTTTTAGTACACATGCTTTATCTGATGTACTGTTCCATAAAGCACCTTTTCCGCTGCATCTCTGATAAGTCACCAACTTACAAGAGTTGGTGAAAAGGTCCATGCTTTTGGTAACTGTACATTGAGGTCTTGAGTCTGAAACTTTCCACTTTATGTACTTTATCCTTTTTATAATGTATAAGGATGTGAGCTATGGCATGTCATAGTCACAAGGTCAAAAGGCAGATATGCCTTTTGATCCTACAATTGATTTTGTTAGTGTCTAGTCAATTGTATCCAGCTGGCTCTCATAGTATAGCCGCTGTAGGTTGTAGTATAAGTATTCCAAGTTCTTGTATCTTTCAAAAATGCTTTGTAACACTTGTAAAAGAACTTGAGAAAGCAATATACTGCTACCTTGAAAACTATACTCTCTTGTTCTGTCTCTTGCTTTACTTGTGTTCTCTGCATCACCTTTGGTTACCCAGTTCACTGTTTGATTAACGTTTAGTTAATCTCCTCATTGTGTTGTTGTGTTGTAATTGTGTTCAAGCCCTTGAACGATCCTGCAATTGGTATCAGAGCGTTCAGGCTCGTGATATAAGATCTAACCATCTTAAGATCCCTCACACACACAAAAACTAAACTTTTTCAAATGGCTTCCATCTCAAAGACTGATATGGAGACTGGAACCATGAACAAATCCCCATTGATCACTCTTGATGACTTCGACACCTGGTGCATGAGGATGGAAGGCTTCATCAGGTCTCTTGACTCAAGAATGTGGGAATCTGTTGAATATGGACCTTTCATACCTAGCACCCCCTCTGCTACCGGTGCTGGTATGATTCCTAAAGATGTGGCCAACTACTCAGATGAAGATAGGAAAAGAGTAGAGATTGACAGGAAGGCCATGACTGCTCTTCAGACTGCTATTCCAAACTCTGTGTACAGAGGTTTTAAGAAGTGCAAAACAGCTAAACAGCTGTGGGATGCACTGAAACTGATGTATGAAGGCTCCTCTGAAGCCAAGGAGAACAAGAAAGATCTTCTGAAGCAGCAGTTTGAAAATTTCACCTTTAAAACAGGTGAAACCATGACCCAACAATACTTCAGGTATGTTGAGATTGTGGATACCCTTGTGGATGGAGGAGTTCCTCTTGAGAACAGAGACATTGTAAGGAAGTTCATGTCCTCACTTCCTAGGCAATGGACACACTATTGTGTGGTAATCAAGAGGACTGAGAACCTTAAAACTCTTACTCTGACAGAGTTATATGGGATTCTCAGTGGATACCAGATGGAAATGAACTTACAAGGTTCATCTGGCAACTCTAACAATCAAATGGGTTCAGCCCTTCATGTGGTTGAAAGGGACAGCATAGAACCCCAACATCATCTTCTATGCTACCCTGACAACTCACAAAAGGGTCCTTTCATCACCTTCCCGGAGACACCAAGGGAGAACTTTACTCAAGGAAGCCCATTCCAAGAGACAAGTTCTTCTCAAGCCTTTGTGTCTGCAGATGAAAGCTGTGGAAATTATCTCTTCACTCTTGAAGATCTAGACTGTATCCATCCAGATGACTTGGAATACATGGAGATAGTTCAGCAGATGGCTCTTCTCACTCACAGAGCCAAGAAGTTCTACAAGAGGACAGGAAGAAAATTTCCAAGCAATGCTACCAGTGGTAAGTTTGGCCTGGATAAAAGCAAAGTTAAGTGTTACAATTGTAACCTTATGGGTCACTTCGCCAGGGAGTGTAAGGCACCCAGAGCAAATGGGGGTCAAACACAACTCAGACCAAACTACACCAACAATACCCCTCAGGCTGAGAAGACAAAGCAACATGTTGCGGTTGCTGTTGAAGAGGGAGGATTTGACTGGAGTTTTCAGGCGGAGGATGCTTCTCCAAACCAAGCATTGATGGCTGATCATGATGAAGCCAAGGTATTAGAACATCTTTGCTCCCCTGAATGCATTGCTAAAGTAAATAGATACAGGTCCTACAACCTAGAGATGAGATCTGATCTTGAGTCATTAAACATATTAAAATCTGACTTTAGAAAGTCTGAAAATGATTACAAGTTAAAGATAGAAGACTTGGAGAAAACTATTTCAGTACTAAAACATGAACATACAGATTTTAAAACTCAGATCCAAGATCTCATCACTAAGTTGACTAAGTGCCAGGCTGAGCTTGTGATCAGCAAAGCCCTGGCAGAGAAAAGTGTTCTTGAAGAAGAGACCTTCAAGAACATGATATCCTCATCCCTACACAATAAGGTTTGTTATCAAAATAGACAGGGACTGGGATCAAATGAGATAGCTCCTCCACACACATATTGTCTGTAAGATCTCCTAGGTGTGGAACTTGTGAAGATGAGCCTCCTCTCATAGATCCAGTAAGTGAGGATGATGAAGAAGTGATAGTGAGGAATCCCTCTGAGAAGAGTGAAGAAGAGGATTCCTCCAGGGCCACTATCCTTCTGAGGAGAAGAAATTAACTGTGATGACCAAGTCCAAGAGAAAGAACTTGATCAGGAAGAGCAAAAGGAAAGCAAAGAAGGCTCAAGAAATCAAGGCTATCTTTGATGCTAAGCAGAAACAAGTGTTCATCTCTGCAGGTTTCAAAGCAATAAGGACTGAAGACATCCACCAAAGCCTCTTATCCAAGAGTTCTGGTTCATGTTCAAATCATCTCAGTACAAAGAAGAAGACTGAGCTGCTGTGTACCACTGCTGCAGAGCCTGGACCATCAAATTCCAAGAACAGTTCACAGCCCAAGGGAACTGTATCTGAATCTACCAAGATGAAGGTGAAAAAGGGATGTGACCAAGGCCAGTCTTGCTCTCAAAAGGAGATTTCTTTGAAGAAGAAAATGCTGTGTGTTATGTGTGAAAGTACTTCTCATATTGCCAAGGATTGTCCATACAATCCTAAAAGCTGATGAAAGATAGATTTGAAATGAGTTCAATGGGAGAACTTAATTTCTTTCTGGGAATTCAAGTGAAGCAGGTTGAAGATGGCATTTTCATAAGTCAGTCAAAGTATATTCAAGATATACTCAAGAGGTTCAACATGACTGATTGTAAGACTGCTAAGACACCCATAGCCAGAAACCACTCTCTTGGTCCAGATCTTGAGGGGGAGTGTGTAGATGAGCACTTATACAGGGCTATGATTGGGTCTCTTATGTATCTTACAGCTAGCAGGCCTGATATCATGTTTGCTACATGTATTTGTGCAAGATATCAAGCAAATCCTAAGATGTCTCACTTAATCACTGTGAAAAGGATTTTAAGATACCTCAAAGGTGCTTCAACACTTGGTTTATGGTCTCCAAAGAATTCTAACTTCAATCTGTATGCCTATACAGACAGTGATTATGGTGGTTGCAACATGACTGCAAAGTCTACATCTGGGGGATGTCAATTCCTTGGTGGAAGGGTTGTCTCATGGCAATGCAAGAAACAAACCTGTGTGTCTGCATCAACTGCTGAGGCTGAATACATTGCTGCTGCAAGCTGCTGTGCTCAAGTGCTTTGGATTCAAAATCAGATGCTAGACTACGGATTTAACTTCAAAGAGACTCCTATCCACATAGACAACAACAGTGCTATCTCTATCACTGAGAACCCTGTGCAGCACTCAAGGACCAAACACATCAACATCAGGTATCATTTAATAAGAGATAACTATGAAAAGGGGTTAATTAAACTAGTCAAAGTTCACACAGATGAACAATATGCTGATCTGTTCACAAAAGCTTTTGATGAACAGAGATTTAAATATCTGATATCAGCTATTGGGATGATTAACTTTGAGTAGATTTTTTTTAAAAAACTAATTCTAATTATTTCTTCTTAAAATATGTGTGTCCTAAGTTGTCTAGTTCATCACTTTCATAAGCTCATGTTTTCTTTGAATGAAAAACTCTTTTTGAAGACTTTCCTTGGATTCTTGAAAATTTTCTGACACTTCGGAAGATAACATTTTACCTTCGGAAGAAAAATATGTCTTCAAAATAAATGACTGTCTAAGAAATTTTACCTTCGGAAGAAGTCAAACTTTATCTTCCGAAGCTTAAAATTCTCAACTTAGACACTTATTCATTTTTAAGGACTTTTTCCTTCCGAAGCAAATATTACTTTCGGAAGCTTTGTTCATTCTTATACAAAGCATCCAAAAGTTTATTTCTCTTCCGAAGCATAAATCTTTAAGACTCTCAGGAAAATTCTTCCGAAGTCACTTTAGCTTCGGAAGCTTTTTCAATCAAACTTCCGAAGACAAATTTCCTTCGGAAGCTTTTCGAATTCCAAGAAAACTACTTTTTGAGCAAAAAGGTAAACTACTTTTTCAGAGGTGGGACCGACATACGGATTTCAAAGTTTATCCTTTTTCATTAAACTTTATCTGAAATCCTTCTCTCTCATATAAACCCAACGGTTTCCCCCCTCTTCTATCATCTGCTTTTCTTCCATACCTAAAACCCAAAGCTTTCTCTCTGAAATTTACTTCCCATTCTTTTCTCTTCATCTCTGAGCTACCTCACAATGGCTGACCTTACACACAGAAATGATCCTCACTTTGCCATGCAGCTACACAGACAACACAATCAGGTTGCTCTGTTATGCTCTGACAAAGATCCTCATTTCTCAGAGGTTTGCCGTTTCTTGTCTTTGTCTCACTACTTCACCTCCCTAACCATTGATCCTCCTCTATATGAGGATCATTTGCTTGAATTCTGGAAGACCTGCAAGAGGTCATTATGGATGGGGAGAAGGCACTGTCTGCCACAGTGCAGGGGAGAACAATTTTCATCACTCCGGCCATCATCAACCGACATCTTCAGCTGGATGATGAAGCAGGTGAAGTGTTCTTTCCAAAAGAAGCGGTTAATCATTCCTTCGAGCAGATGGGCTATGAAGGAGATTTCTCTGTAAAGACCTTCAGGAAAGGAAAGGTCTCATCCCAGTGGAAATACCTGCTCCATGTGGTTATCCACAGCTTATCAAACAAGCATGGTGGATGGGACCAGATTCCTGAGGATCTCTCCTTTATAGTTCATGGGATGGTTCAGGGGGTCAAGTTCAGGTATTCACAATTTGTTTATACTAATTTACTTGCAAACTTAGACTCCTTAGAATATTACATGTTTCCTAGATATGTTCAACACATTCTTAACTGTGAACTGGGCTCACAGTTGAGGGAAACAGGCAATATTCTTAAACTGGGACAGATGAAGCCCGACATCTTTAAAATTATGAAGAAGCCAACTGTAGGCTTCTCAGGGGTAGAAACAGCCCTAGTCCCAAAAATGTTAGAGCTCATTGCTCAAGGTGACAACATAGCAGTCCAAGCTAGTGTTGAACCCACACCTACTGCTCTCCTACCCTCTTCACAACCTACAATATTCATCACCTACAAAAGAAAATCCCAACGAACCCCTGCTCAGGCTATTAAGTCTGTGCAGGCCCCCAAATACTTAACCTTACAGAAAGAAGTGGACTCCAGAGCTCCCACTTCTCCTGAGGAGCAAACCACTCCCATTACTTTACCTATCAGGGCTGAGGTTCCTCAAGCTCAACCTGATGAGCTCATTAGCCCAACAACTGTAAGCCTTCACTCTGAGTCTCAACACTCAAGTGAACAACCTTCAGGGGACAGCTACCATCCCCAGCCTTTGGATCTAAACCAACCAATTCCCAACCTATCCTTTTACACTGATGAAGACTTAGGATTCAGTGAGTACCATGAGTCTCTCTTCTCCTCCCCTACTCAAAGAGAGATGAGTACCTCTGACTCTCCTCAGTCTATCCCTCATCAGTCACCTATTACTGAGGTGGACACATCTAAACCGTTCAGGATGTCCATATGGAAGAGGCTCTCACTTTTGAAAGTGATTACATCATTAAGACCTCACCATGGCAACTCAGCCCATTGGCATCTTAACTGAGGTTGCCAATGAGCAGAGGAAAACCAGCAGCCAAGAAACTCAAGCTGGTGGTGAGAGAAGGGATTTTGGTCCAATCCTCTCATCCCCCAGTGATTCTTCGGATGAAGATGAGGGGAATTTGAGACTAAAGGTACAACAATTGTCACAAACATGCACCTATCTAGTCTCTAAGGTTAGTCACTTGGAATCTCAGGTGACTACCCTGCAAAACAGGGTCAATGATCAGCAACTCCAGATTTCATATCTGCAGGAAAAACTAGCTGAGAGACCTTTAAGGAGAACTCAACCAGGAACACAAGAACCTGTGGGAGTGACTGATTTATCCTCCCTCATCTATGCAAGTGGGTGATGCTACCAAAAAGGGGAGAAAGTTATCACAACCACAGAACCTGGGAGTTCTTCAAAGAATGGACATAGAGGTCACCATCCTCACTTGCTTTTGTGCATTCTCAGCAACTTCCTCAAGTTCCCATTAATGTGGACTCTATAGACTCTCTCATCAGGAGTCTCTTTGAGGAAGGTATACCAAGGGCTGTCTCATCTCCACCACATGGAACTGGCAACTACATTATCAGATGGAGGTATGATGATGACAGAAGAGCCCTCATACTTCACAGAGTTCAAGGTCAACAGAAGTCTTTCAGTTCCAAAGCCTGAGCTTCTATGAAGGACTGGATTTGGTCAACATGCCACTTGTCAACCCAAGCAAATCTAGACAAGCTGACAGGCTGGCTCAAAGAATCCAAGACAGGATCCTTGCAGAGTTCTCTCTAAGAAGGAGACTTAGGCAATCAGGCAATGTCATCGGTCAACTGGATGCTGAGGTGGACCCTAAGATTAGTTTCATAGGGGAAACCTTGGCTGAAGGCCCAGTGGCAGAACCTGAGACCCCTGTCTCACCATCAACAACTGCTGCAGAGGTCCAAACTCCATCTGAGACATCTGCTGGTGAAGGTGTCTCTCAGCCTCTCTCTGGCCAGAGCATGGAAGCTACACCAAGCAATGAAGGCCAAGCCTCAATCCACCCTGAGTCACAAAGGTCTGTTGGTGACAAAGGGAAAAGGATAATGACTCCTGAGGAAATTGAGGAGGAAGAGAGAGAGAGGAAAAGGAGGCTAAGGGGAAAAGTTCTTCTGGGTCATCAAAATTTATGCAAGCTGCAATCAGGGCTGCCCCCAGACCAAACACTCAAAATGATGAACAAAGGGCAGTCAGGATTAATTATTTACAGACCAGGAACTATGATGTTGATGAAATCATCTCCCTCCCCTTAGAAGAGTTGAATGAACTGGCTGACATGGAAGTGTCAAGAGAGATAAAGGAGAAAGAGGATGCAAGGTTACTTCTCCAATTCAAAGAGGAGAGGAGACAGAAAAGACTTTACAAGCATACTCCCACTCTCTCTCCAGTTCAAGAAAGTCCTGCACAGGAAGATGTGGCTCCACAAGAACCTTAGATAGATAAAGAAGAGGATAGAATCAAATGATAAACTACCTGAGTGCCACAGGCTTCTATCAGGCAAATACACTTCTTCCCTTGTCCTATGACTTCATTGAGTTCGAGTACTTAAAGCAACTTGAGCTTGAGTTAGTCAAAGAAAGAAAAACAACCAATAGGAAGCTAAGGGAAGAAGCTGCAAAGTCAAGAGCCATCATTCAAAAGAATGCAAAGAAGTCTGCTGACAGACAAAGAATGATGAGCTTCTTGAAGTCATATGGATTCTCCGGAAGGAGACTTGGTCCCATGTCTCTATCAACAATGGATGAGCATATAAGGGTAATCAAGCAGAAGATTAAAAGTGGTGAACTCATTGATTGCACTCTCTTCCAAGTCAAGTCCCACCTGAAGTGGAGGTCAAGTTTGAACAACCAGAGACACCTGAACCAGAACCTCCAGCTGAGCCTCAGCAAACTTCATCTTCTGATCCAAGACAAGGTCAAACTCCCTCTCCTTCTGAACCTGTGAGGGAGGAACACCCAACTGAGAAAGACACTGATGATCAACATGGTGCTGCAGACCAGTCTTCTCAGTTAAAGACATTAAAGAGGAAGAAGAAAATGGCCTCTAAACCAAAGACCAAAAAGAAGAAGCCAAAGTCATCTACCTCTACTCCCCAGGGTGAATCAGATCAACCTGAGGAAGTGCATGATGAGGCAGCCCAATCAACTCCTATGCAAGTGGCTCCTCTAGCAACCGAGACACCCATCTTATCCTGGACTTACTCTACCAATCCAGAAAGATGGAATGTTATCAGAGATCAAGGTGTTGAAAATGTCTACTCATGGCAAGACATAATCAACTTACCTCTGCATGATCTCTTTGAAATGAGAAGATACTATGAGAGTCTTAATGATCCTGACCATCAAATGAAGAAAGGGATGGTATTGATTATTCTGAAGACTACAAACATTTAAAGATCTTCTAGGTGTTTTGGTAGCATCAGCCTAGGGGGAGTTTGTAAGGATTCCTGAAGTCTGATGCAACCCAAAACTGCCTAAGTGTTTCAGCAACATGCACTAAGTACTGAAGTGAAGAATGCTTCGGAAGAATTACACAAAGCATTAGAAAATACTCTAAGTGTAATATCTTCCGAAGCCAAGACCAATATCTTCCGAAGCCTAACATGAAGTCTTCCGAAGCTTGAAGAGACAAAGTCTTCCGAAGCTTCAACCTATGAAGACAGATTTCTTCCGAAGACTTTTAGTACACATGCTTTATCTGATGTACTGTTCCATAAAGCACCTTTTCCGCTGCATCTCTGATAAGTCACCAACTTACAAGAGTTGGTGAAAAGGTCCATGCTTTTGGTAACTGTACATTGAGGTCTTGAGTCTGAAACTTTCCACTTTATGTACTTATCCTTTTTATAATGTATAAGGATGTGAGCTATGGCATGTCATAGTCACAAGGTCAAAAGGCAGATATGCCTTTTGATCCTACAATTGATTTTGTTAGTGTCTAGTCAATTGTATCCAGCTGGCTCTCATAGTATAGCCGGCTGTAGGTTGTAGTATAAGTATTCCAAGTTCTTGTATCTTTCAAAAATGCTTTGTAACACTTGTAAAAGAACTTGAGAAAGTAATATACTGCTACCTTGAAAACTATACTCTCTTGTTCTGTCTCTTGCTTTACTTGTGTTCTCTGCATCACCTTTGGTTACCCAGTTCACTGTTTGATTAACGTTTAGTTAATCTCCTCATTGTGTTGTTGTGTTGTAATTGTGTTCAAGCCCTTGAACGATCCTGCAGCTTCTACCCCATCTCCCCATTCAATCGCCCCCTAAAGTCCAACCATAATCATTGCAAACGTGCTGACTCAGTTGCATGCCTCTCCTCCTCCCCAACAACCACCAACAAAGGGGAGAACCACAGATATTGAGGAAGAGGATCATCATGCTTCTGACAACCCATAGCACCGGGGTTTAAAAGTTCTATCTCCTAGTGTGGATAGGGAGATTAGAACATCTAGTGAGGCTGCCACCTCTTCTGCATCAGCACATAATCAGAATGAGGCTGGTAACATAGCTAAGACCTCACTAGAGGCAACAGCTGATGAAGGACATAGTCCTGAGGCTGGAAGTCCCCAGTTCAAGAAAAAGGGCACATGCTAAAACTGGTCTACACCCAGTGCATGTACATCCTGCTACAAGCAGGAGGTCAGGTGATTCAGCATCTGCTGATGATGACCTGGGCTTTTTCTATGACGTCGTAGCCCACAACACCATCCTGGAGGCTGAGGTAAGCAGGCTACAAGAACTGCTTGCCAAGAAGTCTCAGGATGTAAGTCCATCTGCCCCCACCAACCCACAGATGGCACCTTCATTTGAAGGTCCCCCAAACACTTACCCTCTCACTTCACTGAGCCTCCCGCTTCTGCTTTTGGCACTATCTCTCCGGGACAAAACCCCCCAGAGCAGATGGTTGTTGTATTCCAACAATCCCTACCTCTCATCACTCCCATCATCAATGACATTGTTTATAAAGCCATTGATGAGAGGATCTCCTCAAGTCTACAACCACTCATTGATGATGCTGTTTAAAAGAAACTTTCTGCGGTACAAACCCCTGCCACCAATGCATCCAAAAAGGGGGAGAGTACTGCAGTGAAGAAAAGAAAAGAAAAAGAACTGAGGATGAGAAGGCACAAGAGAAAACCCAGGAGTTGGAAAAAGAAAAGGAGCAACAACTGATCACTTACAAAAGAAGAAAAGTGCTGGTGATCAATCGAATGCTGAAGAAAAATCCTTGGAACAGCTGGTAAAAGATGCAGATGATACACACAGCCGATCCATGGACAAAATCATTGAGCAACTATTCAAGCAAGGATTTGATACAGCCACACTAGACAGTGAGATCAGGAGGTTGGAAGTAGAGGAAATTCAAAACAGATGGGCTGGATATGATGTGCTGTAGAAAGAGAGATTGGAGATCATGATTCAATTCATTGCCAAATACTTAGGAAGATCACTAATGGAGATTCGTTCATGGACCAGAGACAGCATTCTGACTATAGCCACCAGAATCTGTTTGTCTGAGCAATTTCATAAGGGGATAATCATTAAAGCACTTGATGAGGCTGGGGCTGGAAAAAGGTTTGAAATGGCAAGACTCACAAAAGCCAAACTCACAACCAAAATGCTTGAACAACCTTCCCAATCACCCACTCAAAAACAGCCTACCCCTCAAATCTCCAAACCAATCTCAAAACCCAAATCCAAACATCCACAACCTTCAAAACCAATTCCTTTACCACAAAAACCAACCCAACCATCATCCAGTGATGCACCTAGAAGGAGGAGAAGGGTGCTGAGGATAGAAGAAGATGAAGAAGAAGAGGATGAAGATGATAGTCTGCCACTCTCTGCTGTTCTAAAGTTACCAGAACCCAGGAGTCAACTCATGATCACACCTGACTCACAAAGGGAAACGGTTAGAGTCAAGATAGAAGATGAAGAATAGCAGAAGCAGCATGATGAGCAACTACTGAAGATGGTTGACAAGGAATTTCCTCAGTCATCATCTATACAAGCCATGAAAGGGCATGCTCAGAGGCTGTACACTCTCAGACACACATTTCAGAATCAGAAGGAGAGAGTGAGAGTATGGCCAGACCCCAAGGTGAGTTCTAGAATTCACAAAAGATCCATTCCACACAAATACAATGGCCAGGTTAGAAAAACAGTAGACTCTACAATCATGTTGGCCATTGTAGTCTCACCATGGGAAATAATCGATGAATTCAAGAAGGCTCATCAGTAAAAAATGACCCCTCAAGCTTTACTGGAAAACAAGATGATCAAAAAGGGGTTATTATATAAGAAGCTTGAAGACATTAAGAAGAATGAGCTCCAGTTAGTCCTTGAGGGCACTCACCCTGATGAATTTGTCTATAGGGAGGTAACTACTGTGGAGTTGAAGAATGGCAGGACTGTGAAGTACTTATCTGAGTACTATGGTCCAGAGTTCTTCTTTGAAGGAGGAGTAGAAGAACTCTCCAAGGAGGAACAGGTTGTTCTCCTTGAGGCCTAAGTTCGAGAGTCGTACAGACTTATAATGGGGAAGTAGATCTCATGAATGGGATAACAACTCTGTGTCCAGTTCCCCAAAACAGAGTTCCCATTCATACCTTGCCAAATAGATCTCTGAGATTTCTTCCCAGGCCAGTGCTTATATGGGTCATCTTCTCTACACATCAAGAAGGAAAAAGACCAACCATTTTGCCAACAATATGTGGGAAAATAAATCAATTAGAGGTTTTGGCTGCATTGGTTCAGGGGGAGTTTGTTGGACCAAAAGAACCAATGAGCCAAGATCAGAAAACCTCTAAGTCCCACATGATATCACAACAACTGCTGAAGGCTTCATCAGCAGTTCGACAAGTGCTGAAGACTTCAACAGCTGAAGATCAAGTACTGAAGACTTCAACAGCTGAAGACTAAAGTGCTGAAGCTCAACAGCTGAAGAACACAAGTGCTAAAGCTGAACAGCTGAAGAACACAAGTGCTGAAGCTGAACAGCTGAAGAACACAAGTGCTGAAGCTGAAGACCAAAGTACTGAAGTACAACAGCTGAAGAGTCTACAAGTGCTGAAGATCAACAACTGGTGTACAAAGTCTGAAGGCAAAGACTGAAGACATCAGCTGATGATATCTACTGAAGTCATCAGCTGATGAAACGTCTGAAGTTCAAGTGATGCTTAAGTATGTTCTTAACAACCATCCAATGACTGCTTCTAGGATTTTGCTCGTAACGGCTTGTCATGCTTAAGGCGCATGAAACGTCCGGCCGAGTGCATATCATTGCATACATGATGGATCCAATAGCATATGTGTGTGGGATTGTGTTGGACCAAAAGAACCAATGAGCCAAGATCAGAAAACCTCTAAGTCCCACATGATATCACAACAACTACTGAAGGCTTCATCAGCAGTTCGACAAGTGCTGAAGACTTCAACAGCTGAAGATCAAGTACTGAAGACTTCAATAGCTGAAGACTAAAGTGCTGAAGCTCAACAGCTGAAGAACACAAGTGCTGAAGCAGAACAACTGAAGAACACAGTGCTGAAGCTGAACAGCTGAAGAACACAAGTGCTGAAGCTGAACAGCTGAAGAACACAAGTGCTGAAGCTGAACAGCTGAAGAACACAAGTGCTGAAGCTGAAGACCAAAGTACTGAAGTACAACAGCTGAAGAGTCTACAAGTGCTGAAGATCAACAACTGGTGTACAAAGTCTGAAGACAAAGACTGAAGACATCAGCTGATGTTATCCACTGAAGTCATCAGCTGATGAAACGTCTGAAGTTCAAGTCTGAAGACCAAGTACTGAAGTTTCAGTAGTTTGTCACAACAGCTGAAGAGTACTTCTTCAGTAGTTGTGATATCAATAGTTTTATATTTTTACTTTCAGTAGTTTTGTAAAATGACTGAAGAGCTTGTTCTTCAGTCGTTATAGTGTCAGTAGTTTTATGTTTTTCAGTAGTTGTAGTAACTGATAACACTTAGCATTTTTGTAAGAAGATGTCAGCTATTTTGACATCTTCAGTAGTTGTGTTTCAGTTGGAATAATTCTGTTAGATGTCACTATCAAGTGACATCAGCTGACGTCACATCTCTTATATAAGAGGTGTCGACCTAATTGTAAGTGTGACATTCTGTTACCACGAAAGCGAATATTGAATGAAATTTATTTGCAGAATTCTCTCTATCTATAACCGTTTTTGTTCTTCATTGAATATCTTTTCGTTCTTGTGAATTGGCTAATTCATTGTTAGAATTCCGCTGCTATACTCTCTAACCAATCAAACGTAGATCACTGATCCTAACAGATTGCCTTCATTTTATCTTGCTCATCCTTTGATCTTGGACATTGAGTCATGCTCAATATTGTTCCTCTTGAATAGTACCATACCTTTCTTAGAGTTCTCCATCTTGAACCTTTTCAAGATTATATCAATGTATGCCCTTTGATTCAAACCAATCAACCGCCTCGATCTATCCCTATAGATCTTTATTCCTAGAATATAAGCGGCCTCACCAAGATCCTTGACGGAAAAACAACTTCCAAGCCAGGTTTTACACCTTCCAGGGTTGGAATGTCATTTCCAAATAGTAGTATGTCATCAACATACAATACCAGGAAAGTGATGATGCTCCCACTAGCTTTCTTATATACACAAGCTTCATCAGCGTTCTTGATGAATCCAAATTTAATTACTTCTTCATCAAAACGGTGATTCCAACTTCTCGATGCTTGTTTCAATCCATAGATTGATTTTTTTAACTTGCATACTTTGTTAGGATGTTTCGGATCGACAAAACCTTCAGGCTGAACCATATAGACATCTTCCTCAAGATATCCATTTAGGAAAGCCGTTTTGACATCCATTTGCCAAATCTCATAATCATAATGAGCAGCTATGGCAAACAATATCCTAATAGATTTTAGCATCGCAACAGGTGAGAAAGTTTCATCATAGTCAACCCCTTGAGTTTGAGTGGAACCCTTTGCTACAAGTCTTGCTTTATAAGTATCCAAGTTTCCATGCATATCGGTTTTCCTTTTGAAAACCCACTTACTTCCAATTACTTTGGAGTTAAGAGGTGGTATAACCAAGTCCCATACGTGATTGTCATACATGGATTGCATCTCAACATTCATGGCTTCAAGCCATTTGTCACAATCCAAATTGGACAACACATCATGGTATGTGATTGGTTCATCAGAATCTATCACATAGCATCCATCAGTGAAAAATCCATATCATTTACGTGGATTACTAGTTCTACCAGATCTGCGAACGTTTTCTGTGTATTGATCAACTATTTGATCACTTTCAACATCCTCATGTTGAGTGCTAGTGTCAACCAAACATTTATAGGGTTGCGGTTATTGATCCTCTTCAAGATCCATAGTTCTACTACTAGTTCCTTCCATAAGGAATTTGGTTTCCAAGAACTCACCCTTTTTGGAAACAAACTCCTTTTGTTGTATTGGATCATAGAAATAATATCCCATAGAATCTCTTGGATATCCAATAAAGATACACTTAGTGGAACGACTTTCTAACTTGTTCGAGGTGGGAGTTTTCACATAAGCCTCACACCCCCACAACCTCAAATATGAAAATGATGGAACCCTTCCATGCCATATTTCATAAGGTGTCCTTTCCACTTTCTTGGTTGGGGCCATATTCAAAATACGGGCCGTAGAGAGCAAAGCAAAACCCCAAAATGATAAGGTAATGAGCTTCTAGCCATCATAGATCGAACCATATCCAATAGAGTTCTATTTCTCCGCTCGGACACGCCATTATGTTGTGGTGTTCCCGGTGGATATAATTGTGAGACAATCCCACAACTTCTAAGATGGTCCCTAAAAGCATCATTTAGGTATTCACCTCCTCTATCGGTGCGGAGAATTTAATTGACTTATTGAGTTGATTTTGTACTTCATTTTGAAAGATCTTGAACATTTCAAAAGCTTCATCTTTGTGTCTTAACAAGTACATATACCTATATCGACTATAGTCGTCAGTAAAGGTAATGAAGTATCTTTGATTGTACCTTGTCATAGGTTTAAAAGGACCACATACATCCGAATGTATAATACCTAATAAAACCTTTGCCCTTTCGGCTTTGCCACTAAAAGGTGCCTTGCTCATTTTACCTTGTAAACAAGACTCACATACATCAAATGAATCACATTCATTTGTTTTTAAAAGACCATTCTTTTGTAGTGTTTGTATTATTTTCTTGTTTATATGACCAAGACGGCAATGCCAAAGATAAGAGTTACTCAAATCCGATTTGAGTTTCTTGGTACTAGTTTGGTACAATAAGCTATCATTCAATGTATTTTCACGAACCAATTCATAGATACCATTGATGGGAATAGCTTTAAAGTAAAACATGTCATTCAAAGTAACATGGATTTCATTTCCAATAAATGATAATACATATCCAAAATGTTTTAACAGGCCTATGGAAATAATGTTCCTAGTCAAACTAGGAGCATACAAAACATTGTACAAAATTACTTTCAAACCATTTGGAAGTTTCAAGATGTAGTCACCACGGGCTTCAACTTGAACTTTAGCCCCATTGCCCATGTAGAGGCTAACATCCCCTTTGTTGAAGTTGCTACTTCTTTTGAACCCCTGCAACAAATTGCAAATGTGAGTTCCACATCCGGTATCTAATACCCATGTGTTAGAGGATATTATGTTTAAATCAATATGGATCATGTATATAGTACCCGAGGTCTTCCCGGCATCCCACTTTGCTTTCAACTCTTAGAGATGGACAGGACAATTTCTTGTCCAATGTCCAATCTCCCCACACTTAAAGCATGGGTCATTAGAAGCAACCTTTTGCCTCTTCTCCTATGCTTTGGGTGGCACCCTTGCCACCCCTTTCCCCTTTCCTATTACGGGTCCCTTACCCTTTGCAACAGTTGTTTTAAGTGCGGGATGAGGCATTTTCTTGTTCCCACCTTCATTGATGGTGAGAATGGATAAAACCCTTTTACCCATGGCCGCCTCGGCCGTTTTGAGCATAGAATGAAGCTCACCAATGCTTTTGTCCCAAGCATTCATGTTGTAGTTCAACACGAACGTCTCAAACCTTTTGGTAAGGCCATTGAGGATCAAATCTGTGGCCAATTCCTTTAAGATGGAACAGTTTAGCCTTTCTTGGCGGTTAATGTTACTTTTCATCTTAAGTACATAAGATGAAACTGATTGGTTGTCGTCCATACGACATGCATGGAGCACTCGAACCGTTTCGAAGCGCACAACCCTCGCTTGCTATTGGAATGTTTCCTTCAGTTGGGTTATCATGTCATAAGCTCCGTGATGCTCATACTCCTTTTGGAGATCCGAAGTCATGCTTGCCAACATAAGGCAAGATACTTGGAAAGAGTCCTCAGTGTACTTTATCAAATCATTATAGGCCTCCTCATCATCCTCACTAGTTTGATCGGGGACAGGGTCGTCTAAAACATATGATCGTTTCTCTTGCTTGAGAACTATTCTCAATTTTCGATACCAATCGATAATATTGTTATGATTTAGACGTTACTTTTGGAGAATCGCTCGTAAAGATTGGGCGGACGTGGATGAATTATCATGATTATCATATGGTGGCCATCTACAAAATTTAACAAAGATCAATTTTAGTATTTTCGATATTGTTATTTTAATAATTAATACCTTTTAAGGTCATATTAAAATCTAGAACCGAACATTACATTTAAATAGTGGTTAGGTGACCTTTATCCCATGATTTAAATTAATAAGGTGGTCAACGATTGACGATTGCAACCATTTGCAACTTCTAGAGGTATGGATCGACTTGAAACATCATATGTAAAGTCGACATGTTAATCCCATCAACACCATTTGAAAACCATATCATAGGTGATCCATTTGACATGGTTTGCAAATCAAGAGACCCTACTTACACACACGTGTGAGTTTGCCAAAATAAGCGGTTAGGTGACCTTTATCCCAGGAATATGGCATTCACACCTCAAGTCACAAGTTCCCTCAAAATGGTTAGGTGACCTTTATCCCACTAAGAGTTCCCGAGTGATTCAAGTGTTGTGTAAAAGGACGGTGTTGATCTTATTTTTAAAATTTTTTTTTTGAGATATTATAATACAAGTTTAGAAAACATTATGTATACATATTTGTATGTTTTCAAAACAAGATACCCTATGGTACATAGATTATAACCCCTTTTAATCTTTGAAATCATTAAACAATTTTAATAACCTTTTATTACCTTTTAATGATTAATGCCCATTTAGATAGTTTGTTATGATCATGGAATGGATTGTTAAGCAAACATCATATATAAGTAATCAACCATAATACCATAACCAAACAACTAAGAATCAACCAAATGATAGTGCATAACCATAGCATCTAAAGTGGCCACACTGGTTTGCCATCACAAGTGTGGACCATAGGACATTCCTAAGGGATAAAACACAACACAAAAGGCTTCCATGAACCTCCCACTTGAAACCGCATCCAAATGCTCCATGTTTCTTGTGTCTTTCCTTTGTGCTTCTAACGCGTACATCTTCATATTACAAGATATTATATCCTAATACAAGATTTCTAGTAAAATGAAAAGTACCTAATCTATTTATTACAGCCCAATAATAAATAAATTACACTTTTAAACCAAGCACAAAAAAGATTATACAACCCAATTGAATGAATAAATACAACCATTACAAACATCCAAATAACACAAGGTCAAGGGCTAGGTTATGCACCATAAAGAACAAGGAACATATCATCCAAACCAACAATGAAACCCCACCTAAAACCCACAAAATTTCAGCCAACACAAACTGAAAATTTCGGGTTTATCTTGTCCAAACAAACAAACAATACATCTTACATGTCTTTCAAAGTTTAATCACAAGCATGTGTGATATAACTTTCAAAGTTTGGGGTTTCGTAATACATGAATATAGCAGCCCCTAAAAGGGGTTTCAATGTCCCATAAAACGAAATATTACAAGAACAAAACAAGCTAGCTATCTACATAACCGGCTCTAGATGCCAATTTTGGGGTTTGTTAGAACAAGATACATAGTTTAACCATTTAAACTTTGTAAAAACGCAGCGGAAACTAGCTTTATAACATAGTTAATGAACTGAAAATTTCGGGTTGCATCTTGATATTATAAAGTTACTAACAAACCCAAGAACAAAGGACCTCTTATATGTGAATAAGGCTAGCTATGTAAACACAAACATACATTATGGACAGCCATAAAGTGGCTGCCATAAATTACCTTTCAGCAGCAAGAAAAAGTCGAGATTGAAGAGGATATGCTTCAAGAAACGACTAAGACACCAAAGGAGGTCCTCTCAAGTTTGCATACCCCAATCTCTATAGCAAAACACGTTTGTTGCTAGGATTTCCACAGCAAATCGCAAGAAGACGCTGCTGAAACACCCCTTTTTCAGCCTTGTCTTTCTTCTAAGATGAGAGAAAAAAACCACTCTTGCATGTATGAGAGAGAGAAGAGAATAGGAGAGTGTGTCAAGTTCAAAAATGGGTGTGGTGTTCCAAGGCAACAAAAGACAACTAATGCCCCTTGAGGGCGGCCGAAGTTAATCTTTAAAATGGGTTTTCCCCCCATTTTAAAACACCCACTAAAAAGAACTAGTTACAATATAAGTTGTATAATTAACCTCTTAATTATAAAACTTAAACACACTATTATTATTTGATGTTATTTAACCAACTTAAATAACATTATAGATAATATCCATGAACAAAATATCCACATAAGTTGTTCTTTCTCACATACAATTTATTTAGAAAACCCATTATCTAAATTGGCGTAAATATTTAATTGCATGATCACATCATCAATTTAAATACATGTTGGTATTTGCTAAGCTTGTTGTTGGGTATGACCCGACTTGGATCATGACGTACTAACCACATCAATGTTCTATGTGTCTTGGGCATAAAGAAACCAACATAACCAACTCTCTATTTCATCTCTTAAGTGTTCTAAAGAACTCTCCTCAATTGTTTTGCTGTGTTGTAGAGTGCGTTACCCTTTTCAACGGTCCTACATTTGGTATTAGAGCATTTCATGCTCTTGATATAAGATCTCACCATCTTAAGATCCTTCACACACACAAAACACTTAACAACTCAAATGGCAGCTATCACTAGAGCTGATATGGAAATTGGAACTATGAAAAAGTCTCCACTTATCCCTCCCGAAGACTTTGATACTAGGTGTCAAAGAATGGAAGGCTTTATCAAGTCTCAAGACTCCATGATGTGGAACTTTGTTGTTGAAGGACCTTACATACCAAGCACCTCTTCTGCTACCGGTAGTGGTATGATTCCAAAGGCTATGGCTAATATTTCTAGATGAAGACAGAAAGATAATAGAGATTGATCAAAAGGCCATGACAACCCTTCAAACTGATCTTCCAAACTCCATCTACAATGGTTTCAAGAACTAAAAAACAGATAAATAAGTATGGGATGCATTGAAACTAATGTATGCGGGTTCTACTGAAGCCAAGGAGAACAAGAAGGATCTCCTAAAATAGCAGTTCGAAAACTTCACCTTTAAAACTGGTGAAACCATGACTAAAAAATACTTTAGGTATGTTGAGATTGTGGATACTCTAATGGATCTTGGAGTAACTCTTAAGAACAGAGACATTATGAGGAAGTTTATGTGCTCTCTTCCTAGACAATGGACACATTACTGTGTTGTTATCAAGAGGACTGAGAACCTTAAGACTCTTACTCTGACTGAGTTGTATGGTATTCTTAATGGATACCAGATGGAGATGAACATGCAAAACTCATCTGGTAACTATAACAATCAAATAGGTTCAAGCCTTCATGTGACTGAAAAGGACAGCATAGAACCTCAAAATAATCTCATATGCTACCCTGACAACTCACAAAAAGGTCCATTCATCACCTTCCTAGAGACTCCAAGAGAAAGCTACACTCAAGGAATTCCCTTCTAAGAGACAAGTTCTTCTCAAGCTTTTGTTTCTGTAGATGAATCCACAAGCAACTTTCTCTTCACCTCTGAAGACTTGGACTATATCCATCCAGATGATCTGGAGTATATGGAGATAGTTCAGCAGATGGCTCTTCTCACTCGTAGAGCCAAGAAGTTATACAAAAGGATAGGGAGGAAGTTTCCCAGTAGCCAGTAGAAAGTTTGGACTGGATAAAAGCAAGGTAAAGTGTCAAAACTGTAACCAGATGGGACATTTTTCTAGAGAGTGCAAGGAACCAAGAACAAATAGTGGCTAGACTCATTCTAGACCAAACTACATTGAAAGAGCTCCCTAGAATAAGAAGCCAAAGCAGCAAGCTGTTGTTGCAGTTAAAGAAGGAGGCTTTGATTGGAGCTTTCAGGTGCAAGAAGCATCTCCAAACCAAGCATTCATGGCTGACCATGATGAAGCCAAGGTATAGGAACATCTTTGCACTTCTGAATGTATTGCTAAAGTTGATAGATACAGGTCCTACAAGTTATATATAAGATCAGATCTTGAGTCCTTGAATATCTTAAAATATAATTTCAAAAAGGCTGAAATTGATTATATGGTAAAAATAGAGGACTTAGAGAAAACCATTTCAGTTCTTAAACATGAGCACATAAATTATAGGTCTCAAATCAAGGATCTCATAACCAACTTGACTGAATGCCATGCTGAGCTTGTGATCAGCAAAGCCAGAAAGAAAATGTGTTCTTGAAGAAGAGATCTTCAAGAACATGATATCCTCATCCTTGCATGCAAAGTTTGTTATTAGAATAAGCAGGGACTAGGATCTTATAAGATAGCTCCTCCATACAAAGTTTTGTTTGTAAGATCTCCTAGGTGTGAAACTTGTAAGATGAGCTTCCTCTCATAGACCCTTTGACTGAAGAGGATGAGAGGAGATGATGAAGAATGGCTCTGAGAAGAGTGAAGAATAGCATTCTAAGAAGGGTCATCATCTCTCTGAGGAGAGTAAAACTATTGGGATGACCAAGTCCAAGAGAAAGAACTGGATCACAAAGAGCAAGAGAAAGGCAAAGAAGGCTCAAGAGATCAAGACCATCTTCAACTCTACACAAAAACAAGTGTGTTGAGTTTTGTAACATGTAAATCAAAGCTAGTTTAACCATTTAAACTATAATAACATTGCGGATATAAGGTTTAAACATGTTGTTAACAATCTAAAATTTTTACCATTTTAAACCATAAACAAAACCCAAGAACATGGATCATATATATGTGAAATAGAATGCTATCAAAACCAAAACAACAACCATAGGGTGTTCATAGAAACAAACTTTCAAGCACAAGATGTTGTAGATGGATGAGATGAATATGATGATGTTCTTGAATGTCCAGCCCCCAAGAGAGAGTTCCTCAAGTTTGTATACCCACAATCTCTTCCAAACACCTAGCTTGTTAGGAAGCACAACACCAAAACTCTCTACCTATGCTTCATCAAAAAACCAAAAATTTTCAGCTTGTTTTAGCCTTGAATCTGAAATTTTCAACCTATTTTGAGAGATTTCTATGCTTGAATGTGTGTGAGAGAGTGTGTGAGATTATGGAAGAGTGCAAGTGTAGTAAAAGTCTTACAAAGACCATGACTAAAAATGGGTTCCTAATGCCCACTTGGGGCGGCTGAAAACCTCTTTTAAATGGGTTCTCCCGATTTTATTTTTCTTATAAAAGTGCACTCTTTTAAACCCTTAGTTTATAAAATTAAAACTTATTAAAACTTTATAACATTAACACACTTTTATTTGTTATAATTTAACCAACTTAAATAATGAAACAAATAAGTTCTCATGAACAAATTATCATATAATGTTGTTCTATCACAAAAGCAATGTTTTAGTAAACTCATTTTCTAAATTGGTGTCAATATTTATTTGTATGATCTCATTAACAAATAAATATTTGTTGGTGTTTGTTTGGCTTGTTATTAGGCATGACCCGACTTGGATCATAATGTACTAACCACATCAATCTTATATGTGTCTTGGGCATACAAGATCCAAAAAAGTCTTTATTTCTGCACAATTTGAAGTGGTCAAAACTGAGGACACAAGCTTGAACTCCAATAACAAGAGTTCAAGTTAATGTCCAAATCATCACATCATCAAGAAGAAGGCTTATAAGTTGTGCACCACTACTGTACAATATGAACCATCAAGCTCCAAACCCCACAAGAATTATCACATCATCTGAGAAGATGAAGATGGAGATTGAAAGTGATCAAGTTCAGCTTTGTTCTCAAAAGACGACTCCTAGAAGGAAGAAAATGGACTTGTTATGTGTGGGAGTACCTCTCACTTTGCTAAGGATTATGTTTACAATATGAAGAGTACCCTCCACATCATAAAGAAAGAAACTTTTAAGAGTCTAGAGAAGAAGAAGCGGAAGACAAGGGGAAAGTTTCCTTAGGAAGAAACTTTGGTCTCGAAAGGAAGGAGTACTTCGGACGTACTTAAGCCTGTTGTAGTGAAAGTAATATCTTCCGAAGGCCCAGTCATCAAAACTTCCGAAGTCAACAAAACTTCCAAAGTATTGAAGGTCAAGTCTAAACTTCCAAAGCTGGTGTGGAAGTTAAAGAAAGACCAAGTGGCTAAGAGTTCTTCAACTTTAGCAAATGATCCCTCCAACATGACTATAGGATCAATTACTGTTGCATTGTCTTCAACTTCTTTTGATAAGCCCAAGACCAATGAGGCTTGAGTTTCTAAATGTAGCTAACCATCTCTTTTCTGCAACAACAACTCAGGACAAACAAGAATGTATGAATCATTAATAGTTGTTCTTCCAGGCACATGACATGCAATAGGTCACTACTCCAAAGTTTGAAAGAATTGATGGGAAACCAGTTGCTTCTGGAGGAGATGTAAGAGGTTACATTACAGGATGGGGCAAGGTCACAAATGGTAAGCTCAGCGTTGAAAAAGTAACTTTTGTCAAGGAGCTTGGGTACATATTAGAATTTTATAAATCTATTCGTAAAAAAACACATATATAAAATTATGTAAAAATAGTTATTGGCAAATAAACTATAGCAAACCTATCCTTGAATGTAATAATTTCCTCTATGCCATGGTTAATATAGTGGGTGCTACCATGAAACAAGATGAAACATATGCTCTCCATGAAAAAGCAGATTTAATATTAGGGTAAAGTATAATAAATGGAAATTAATCTTGCTAACATACATTCTATGGATAATAATTAAAATATGAATCATAAACATATCAAATAATACCACTAGAAAAGTTAAATTTTCCCCGATGCAATATTATTACATAAGTTCACCTTTAGGTTTTTTGGACATGAAGTTGTCCATCTTCTTAGCATAGGATTCCCAAAGTGAAACAAAAATACTACGAGACCTAAAAAAATAATACGAAAAACAGTGTAAAATATATTTTTGCAAAAGAAAAAAACATATAAAAGATGTAAAAGTTAAAGTGGTTTCATATATCTTACTTTATATCACGAAGTTGAAGTTTCATTTTCTTCTTTCTTTGACCTTTCTTAGTCTTGTGTTCATACATATCGAAATTGGTATAAACGTACCCTATTATGTCATAAAGCAAACAAATAAGTATTATAGCATAAATTATAAAATATACCTTTTCATTAAATGTATAAGGGATTAGGATATTTTTAAGAATAATGGAAAAATATAAGTTGTTAGTTGTACTTACCAATTATGTAATAAGCAGGTAGAGCATTATCATGAAGGACATCAAATTCATTAAATGAGAGGCCAAGAGGTGATCCAACAGAGTCATTACATTTCATGACAACGGTATCAAGTCAAAAAAGAGTTTGTGCACATGATTTATTAAACGGTAAGCTGATAGATTGTCACCTATATGAAAATTTAATTATAAAGCATGCTTTCTCCATGAATAATTTTTCAAACTTGATTACATAGGCATTGGAAATAGTTGCTTGAGTCTTTGTACCATGAAAAACCATAATAATTGTATCAAATATTTATAAAAGATAAGAGTACTACAAAATCAAATATTAATTATGAGAAAATGTAAAGTACGTCTTCATCCATAAGGATCAACTCCATTGAATGTGTAGCATTTTTTATCTTAAAAGAAGGTAACTTCGAGAGCTTGATTATATGAACCTTGATTGCTTCTTTCACTTTTGAAGAAACTAGTTGACTGAGAAAAATGATTTCAACATTCTCCAAAAACCCTAGAGTTTACATTACTTGAAATAGAGTTTTCAGAAACAAACATGTTCTTTGAATCCATGATGAATACTTTAGAAAATGACTAACGTGATTTTGTAAAGTATGATTGAATCATCATACCACAATATACGATATATAGTGTTGTGAGTAAACTTACGATACCTAAACTTAGGGATTTAAATTTCGAGTATACTTTAATTAGGTGATAGGGAAGACAGTTTTAATACTACGAAAAAAATGAAACTTTTCTAAATGGATTTATTATCCTTAAAAAATCAACAGAACTAAAAACTGAAATTCCTAAAATGAGGGAAGTAATTTTTTATTTTTATTTAGTTAAGTAAAGTCATGAGGCTAAAAATTTTTCGAATGTAAAAAAAGTAGGAAATATCAAATCATTGTATTTTGGGAAAGTAATAACAAATTTATGCATTGTTGGTTAAGGAAACTAAATAAAGCATGTTTTGATTTTAATTTGATAATATAAAATCATGGGGTTACAAAAATTTGAAAACATCTAAAAATGTTTATATAAATTATAATTTAAAATTGTTATATACGTATCCTGAGTTTTAATCTAATAACCTAAAACTAGAGATTTTATAAGTATTTATAATATACTACAAATAGTTGTTTATATATTTTTAAAGCTAAAATCTAAAATAATATAAGATTAGACCTCGCTTATTTTTAGAAAATGAGAAAAATATTTTTTGAAATATATGATTGAATTTGTTAGGGCCCGTTCCCGGGACGCTTATTGTCGGACGTTCATTGCACATAATATTTAAAACGTGTTAAGATTGATTAGAATAATAAAAACATTACAACGGAATAATTAAACAAAAAATCATCTCCAGCATTAATAAATACTTTTGCCAAATAATACATCAATGTTAAAGTTACAAAAGGATGTTTTGTTGCATTACAAAACAAAAATATCATTTCTGCATAAAATGGATGTCAATCTTTACTTGCAAGTAGCTTCACCCTCGTGTAGCAGAGATGGTGTATCAAGTCTATTGACTTCACCATTCTCCATTTCCACATCAAAGTTGTGTGAAGTTCCACTGGGCAATTTGTCTTCTAGGATTGAGGGGCTTAGTTGGTAGCTTGTCCTTTTTCCTAATGACCGGTAGAGTCATCAATCTCCTTCTCAACTACTTTTCTTCTTCTTTGAGTGTGTGTGAGTTGGTTGCAAGAAGTTGAAGAGCTTGGTCCAATGTTCGCCTAGGCAAATCAATGAATGGATCTTTTGTTGAAGCGGAGGCGTTTAACCAACACATAGACTAGGAAGCCCAAATCAAATGGGATTTTATCCCTCTGATTTGTTGGACAGGCTGTGCAGAACGATGTGCAGGAAGAACTTCCAATTGTAAGAGAAGTTGAAATTCTAGACAGTTGACTTACTCACATCACCGCCATATCCCATGTGAATGAAAGTGTCCTCCAAATCAGATTTGGGGAATTTAGTGGGGGCGCCTTCATCATGGAGTTCTAGATGCTCATTGATGGTTCTTTCACCGATGATGAGTGATGACCATTTCATCATTAAGCAGCTCGCTTTGACCATTGGCCTAGAATTTAGCTATGTGGTTTGAGTAGATGGTAGGATTAATAATGAGGGTGTTGTAGTATGTAAATTGTGATAGAAATTGGAGATTGGGGCAAAGTCAACGTCCTTTGATCAAGGATAGTGACCTAGTTGTGTTAGGGATTCAAGGCTATTGTTATGAAAGTATTGTTTGATTAAACGAATATGAGAGTGAGTGGAGAAGAAGATAGTGGAAATTTCGGGTTTTTTTGAAGGTAAAGAAAGTAAAGAAAGGGAGTGTGAAGTTTTTTTAAATAGGGGTTAAAATAGATCAAACCGATAAGGTGACATGACAGTTTAGGTTCTGATTTGAAAAGATTAGTAAGATAAACCATTTAAAATATTCCAATAATCATTAATAAAATATTTCTTTTTATAGAGTGGGGCTTAAAGATTTCCGTTACACTATAAAGTTTTCTTCTGAGAGTAAAATTGCTTCCGGGAGAAAACTGTTAAGTTTCTCAGTAATGTCGTTTGAGGCCACTTTTATTTTCGAAGAAAAATTATGTCTCAAAAACAAGTTTGCTTCTGAGAGTAAAGTAGTCTTCCAAGAAAAGAAGTTTGTAACCTTGAGAAGTGGATTTGATCTATGATCAAATTTTCTTCCTCGGTCAAAAATTCTTCAAAGGAGAATACTCAAGCAGAAGAATTTGCCCTTGGAAGATAGATAAAGTTCTCTTTCGAGGGTAAATTTCTCTTCAGAAGAATTTATAGTTAGAAAATTGAAGAAAAACTTTTTGTAATAGAGCTTAGTTTGTATAAAGATAACATAGACAAGACACATTTTTAAAAGGTTTCATAAGAGACTGATTACTCAATATCAATCATCCCATAGTTGTGATTATATATTTAAATCTTTATTCATCAAAAGCATTGGTGAAAAAGTTAGCAAATTGTTCATTTGAGTTGACTTTGATTAGTTTGATTAAGTTTTTCTCATGAATATCTCGAATGAAATGCTACCTAATGTTGATGTGCTTTGTCTTAGAGTGCTTGACTAGATTTGCTATGATAAAATTGCACTCTTGTTATCCATGTGGATAAGAGTCTCCATGAAGTTGAAACCATAGTCTAACATCTGATTTTGAATCCATAGCAACTAAGCATAGCAGCTTGCAGCAACAATGTATTCAGCTTCAGCAGTTGATGCAGAGACATGATTGCTTTTTTGCATTACCAGGAGATGATTCTTCCATTAAGAAATTGACATCCTCCTTATGTGGATTTCTTGTTTATGTTGCAGCCACCATAATCATTATCAGTATAGCGATAGAGAATGAAATCCTTATTCCTAAAATACCAAAGACCTAGTTTGGGAGCTCTTTTGAGGTATCTAATAATTCTCTTGATAGCAATTAGGTGAGACACCTTAGGAGCAGTCTGATTTCTTTCACAGATGCAAGTTGTAAACATGACATCCAGTCTGCTTGTGATATACATTAGAGATCTAATAATTACCCTGTATTGATGCTCATCAGTATCCTCCCCATCGAAATTGGGACAAAGATTACGATATTTGGGTATAAGTGTCTTGGTTGGTTTACAATCTTTCATCTCAAATATTTCTAAGATGCCCGTGACATACGTAGATTGATTTATGAAGAACCCTTCTTCCATCTGTTTTCACTTGAATTCCAAGGAAGAAATCTATATTTCCTATGGAACTCATCTCAAACTTCTTTTTCATAATGCTTTCAAAGGCTTTGCATATTTAATCATTTGAGAAACCATATATGATGTCATGAACATAGACTTTCACAATCAATATGTCCTTCCTAGACTTCTTATGAACAATGACTTTTCTATAGTGCCTCTGGCATATCCATGCTTCAAAAGAAACAGAGATGGTGTCTCATACCACAGCCTAGGTGCTTGGTGCAACCCATAAAGAGATTTATCCAGTTTGCACACTTAGTTTAGGTGTTGTGGGTCTTCAAAATACAGGGGGTTGATAGACATAGAATTTTCTATCAATATCTGACAGGATCAGTGATCACAAGTTTGATGTATCAGAATATAAAGCAGCGGAATACGAACACGAATTAGACAAATTGTAGCAAGCAATCGATATTTGTAAGCATTAAGACCGCATACGGTTATAGGGAGAGAATATGTATTTCTGATTTCTAGGAATGTTTATAGATGTAGAATATTTCTAATCGAATCAATCATCCATTCCATTCAATTACTCATTTCACTCCATGATTACAATAGGTTGTCACTCCTTATATAGAGTGCAACAGTCACTGCTGTTATCACGGAAAGTGACAACTGGCAGATCCAATACAGAAATAACTAATTCTTAACAAACTACTGAAATGTTCACAACTACTGAGAACATATCAGCAAGTTAAGTACAAAATATAAAACTACTGAAACTACAACGACTGAAGAACAAGCTCTTCAGTCGTTTTACAAAACTACTGAAACATAAAACTACTGAAACTATAAATATAAAACTACTGATATCACAACTACTGAAGAAGTACTCTTCAGCAGTTGTGACAAACTACTGAGGCTTCAGTACTTGATCTTCAGACTTTGACCTTCAGGCGTTTCATCAGCTGATGACTTCAGTAGATATCATCAGCTGATGTCTTCAGTCTTTGTCTTCAGACTTTGTACATCAGTTGTTGATCTTCAGCACTTGTGAACTCTTCAGCTGTTGTACTTCAGTACTTTGGTCTTTCAGCTTCAGCACTTGTGTTCTTCAGCTGTTGTACTTCAGCACTTTGGTTCTTCAGCTGTTAAGGTCTTCAGCACTTGATCTTCAGCTGTTGAAGTCTTCAGCACTTGTCAAACTACTGATGAGGCTTTCAGCAGTTGTTGTGATACCGTGTGGGACTTAGAGGTTTTCTGATCTTGGCTCATTGGTTCTTTTGGTCCAACAAACTCCCCCTGAACCAATGCAGCCAAAACCTCTAACTTATTTATACTCCCACTTATTGATGGCAAAATGTTGGTCTTTTTCCTTCTTGATCAGTAGAGAAGATGACCCATGTAAGCTCCGGCCTGGGAAGAAATCTCAAATATTTGTTTGGCAGAGTATGAATGGGAACTCTGTTTTGGGGAACTGGACACAGAGTTGTTATCCCATTCATGAGATTTACTTCCCCATAATGAGTCTGTATGACTCACGAACATAGGCCTCAAGGAGAACAATTTGTTCCTCTTGAGAGAGTTCTTCTGCTCCTCCTTCGAAGAAGAACTCTGGACCATAGTACTCTGATAAGTACTTCATGGTCCTGCCATTTTTCAGCTCCACCGTAGTTACCTCCCTATATACAAATTCATCAGGATGGTTGCCTTCAAGGAGTAACTGGAGCTCATTCTTTTGGATGTCTTCAAGCTTTTTATATAACAACCCCTTCTTAATCATCTTGTTTTCTAGTAAGGCTTGAGGTGTCTTCTTTGCTTGGTGAGCTTTCTTGAATTCATCAATGATTTCCCAAGGTGAGACTACAACGGCCAACATGATGGTAGATTATATTGTTTTTCGTACTTGGCCGTTGTATCTGTGTGGGATAGTTCTTTTATGGATTCTAGAACTCACCCTGGGGTCTGGCCATACTCTCACTCTCTCCTTCTGATACTGAAAGGTGTGCCTGAGAGTGTACAGCCTTTGAGCATGCCCTTTCATGGCTTGAATAGATGTTGACTGAGGAAATTCCTTGTCAACCATCTTCAACAGTTGCTCATCGTGCTGTTTCTGCTGTTCTTCTTCTTCTATCTTGACTCTGACCATTTCCCTTTGAGAGTCAGGTGTGATCATGGATTGACTTTGGGGTTTTGGTAGCTTCAGAACAGCAGAGAGTGGCAGACTATCATCTTCATCCTCTTCTTCTTCTTCTTCTTCCATCCTCAGCACCCTTCTCCTCCTTCGGGGTACATCACTGGATGATGGTTGGGTTGGTGAAGGATTGGTTTTGAAGAAGAGGATGTTTGGATTTTGGCTTAGAGGTTGGTTGGGAGATTTGAGGGATAGGATCTGTTTGAGTGGGTGGAAGGGAAGGTTGATCTAGCATCCTTGTAGTTAATTTCGCCTTTGTGAGTTTAGCCATCTCTAACCTTTTACCAGCTCCAGCCTCATCCAGGGCTTCCACAATAATCCCTTTGTTGAATTGCTCAGACAGACAGATTCTGGTGGCTATAGCCAGAATGCTGTCCCTGGTCCATGCGCGGATCTCCATTAATGATCTTCCCAAGTATTTTGCAATAAAGCGGATCATTATTTCCAACCTCTCTTTCTCAAGAGCATCATACCCTGCCCATCGGGTTTGTATCTCTTGTACTTCTAACCTTCTGATCTCACTATCCAGTGTGGCTGTGTCAAACCCCTGCCTGAAGAGTTGTTCAATTATTTTATCCATGGAGCGGCTGTGTGTGGTGTCAGCTTCTTTGACCAGCTCCTCCAAGGATTTTCTTCAGCAGTGTGATCATCAGCACTTCTCTTTCGTTGTAAGTGAGCAGAGGTTGCTTTTCTTTTTCCTCCTCTTGGGCTTGCTTCTCTTCCTTTTCCTCAGATCTTTTCCTCTTCCTTTCTTTCACTGCAGTACTCTCCCCCTTTTTGGTTGCATTGGAGGAAGGGGTTGGTACCGCAGAAAGAGTCTTTTGGACAGCAGCATCAACCAGGGGCTGTAATGTGGAGGAAAGCCTCTCATCAAGGGCTTTGATCACTATATCAGTGATTATGGGGGTGATGAGAGGGAGGGAATTTTGGAGTACAGCACCTATTTGCTCAGGAGGGTTCTGTTCCTGAGAAGTAGGGCCTGAAGCAGAGGCAGGTGGTTGATTTTGGGGTGGCTCTGTGTTTGGGAAACCTTCAAGGGAAGGTGCCATCTGTGGGTGTATGATGGTGGCAGATGGACTTGCATCCTGAGACATCTTGGCCAGCAGCTCTTTGAGTCTGCTAACCTCATCCTCTAGAATGGTATTTTGAGCAACTACATCATAGAAGAAGCTGAGGTCATCATCAGTTGATACTGAATCACCTGACCTCCTGCTTAGAGCAGGATTTACATGCACTGGGTGTAGACCAGTTGGTGCATGTGCCCCTTGTGCTTGGTACTGGGGACTTCCAGCCTCAGGACAATGTCCATCATCAGCTGTTGCCTCTAGGGAGGTCTTAGCAATGTTACCAGCCTCACTCTGGTCATGTGCTGAGTCAGAGGAGGTGGCAGCCTCACTAGATATTCTAAGCTCCTTGTCTACACCAGGAGATAGAATTGGGAAACCCCTGTGCTGTGGGTTCTCAGGTGCACTGTGTTCCTCCCCCTCAATTGTAGAGGAATTCCCAGTAGTAAGTGGTTTCTGGGGAGGGGGTGAGGAGTGCAATTGAGTCAGCACTTGTGCAACTATTAAAGTTGGGCTGTGAGGGGCGGTTGTTTGGGGTAAGGGGTTAGAAGCAGTGTGCACCTGGGGTGGATGGTGCTCTTCAATGGCAATCTCCTCAAGTGAGTAAGATCCCAGATAAGTAGGTGCCCCTTGGGTTGCTGCAGGCTCCTGTTGAGAGGAAGCCTGAGCGGCTGTGGCTGGAAGAGTCATTGTATCCACTAGGGGGTTTGGACTAGTGGATATATCCTGCGTTTGTGGTGCAGGAGCATCCTCAGGGGACTCAATTCCCTGAGTAGCCATTTTGGGTTTCTTTTTGGTGGGTTTGGTGGGGACATTGGATTTGGAGGTGGTGGCTGTGGGTTCCAGCTGCGTGGGTTTTCGCAGCTTGGCAGCCAGTTTGAGTGTCCGGTCAGAGTTGTGCCGGGAGTATACTTCTGGCAGAACAGCCGTAGCAGGGACTCCCAAGCCAACAAGTCCCTCAGCATTAAGCTGGTCTATAATAATGGCCATTATGAACCGTGGATAGAGTATCCAACGGTTGGCAGTTAGTTTTTGAGCCATATCTTTGAGCTCTGAAAATATTAATTCTGAAAAGTTCAGTGGTTGTTGCTCAAGGATAGAATACATTACCTGCTGCCATTTGGTGGACATTTGATCCCAAGACGATGTCTTAGGGGCCAAACATACATTGACCATGTGAAAAATCAGGCGCTCAGCGTCATTAAAGTGTTTCTTCATGATGGTGGTGGCACTGAGATCACCTTGATATCCATGCTGAGCAAATGATAGATCTATGGTGCCCTTCGGATATCCAGCAGGAGAGGTAGCATCACTCAGTTGAAGAATTTTACGGATTGTTGCAGGAGTAATCACTACTTCTTTGTTGTTGACGACTGACCGGAGGGATCGTGTGTTGCTCTCCTCAGTTGTAACAGTAACGTTCATCCAAAATTGGTTCAAGGAGTCGGCATGTAAGACGGGGTTCAGAAGGAATGCCTTGTTGTGTTGGGACTGAACCATAAGATCGATAGCAGTATCGAACTTAGTCCAGATCGGCGATTTTGTGAGGTAGGCAACACAGTTGTGTCGTGGTTTAATTTGCATAGACGCCATGGAAGTTTTGGAGAGGAACGTTAGGTTTGAAGAAGATGAAGCATGGAGAGCTCAGGTTAAGGGTATTTATAGGGTACGGGTGAGGAAACGACTGAAGGATGTGGTGTTAGTCATCAGTAGTTTTAAACGACCGTTGACATGGTATTATCCTTTCAGACGTTGAAACAGCTGAAGTCGTGGTGTTAGGCATCAGTAGTTTAGAAAACTACTGAAGACCGTGGTTTTGACTTCAGATGATTGAAACAACTGAGGACATGGTGTTTGTCATCAGTAGTTATGAAACTACTGAAGACAGTGGTTTTGTCATCAGCTGTTGTAAACAACTGAAGACTTGGTATTGGTCATCAGTAGTTATAAAACTACTGAAGACGTGGTTTTGCTTCAGTTGTTTAAAATGAAACAGCAGTTGTACAAACGACTGAAGAGAAAGTTCTCTTCAGCTGTTTTCGTCAATTCTTAGCTTTTCAGCTGTTTCAAACTGTCCTCAACACATTCATCAGTCTTTATGGCTGATTTCAGTTGTTTCATAGGACATCAGTACTTATCTGTTTTTACTGATTGCAGTAGTTATGACTGCATCAGTAGTTGTAACTACATCAGTAGTTTAGAACAGATGAAGTACTTCAGTACTTGTGAGACATTTAGCCTTCAGTAGTTATAAAACTACTGAGGTTAAAAGAGCTCATCAGTACTTATATGTGACAGGTACTCATGATCATCAGTATGAATTACTGAGATCATCAGTAGTTGTCACCTATTCTAGCTGCAGCATACCAAGCCTTAACACCAGGTTTTGGAAAGTTGAACTATCCAAAGGCTTAGTAAAAATGTCTGCAAGCTCATCAGCACTAGGCACAAACTTAGGATCAATCAGACCTTTTTCAAAACAATCCCTTATAAAATGATGTCTGATCTCTATATGTTTGGTCCTAGAGTGCTGGACTGGATTTTTGACAATGCAAAGAGCTGAAGCACTATCCATTAACAATGGAGTCTTAGTCTCTGTAATGCCATAATCCAAAAGTTGGTTTTGAAGCCAGAGTACCTGAGATGTACAGCTTGCAGCAGCAATGTACTCTGCTTCCGCAGTGGATGTAGCAACTGAGGTCTGTTTCTTGCTCTGCCAAGAAATCAAGCAGTTGCCTAGGAATTGACATCCACCAGAAGTTGATTTCCTGGTCAACTTACACCCTGCATAGTCACTGTCAGAAAAAGCAACTAATTTACCAGAATGTCCGGTAGAATACCATAAACCTAGAGATGGAGTGCCTTGCAGATATCTAAAGATCCTCTTGACTGCAATCAGATGAGACTCTTTAGGTGCAGCCTGAAATCTAGCACAAACACATGTAGCAAACATAATATCTGGTCTAGAAGCTGTTAAATACATCAAGGACCCAATCATACATCTGTAAAGTGTTTCATCAACCACTTTACCTTTCTGATCTGAGTCCAGTTGTGTGGTGCTGCTCATGGGAGTAGAACAGGGCTTACAGTTTTGTAAATCAAACTTTTGCAAAAGATCTTTTGTATATTTGGATTGATGAATAAAAATTCCATCAGCCTTTTGTTTGATTTGCAACCCCAGAAAGAACTGTAATTCTCCCATGGCACTCATTTCAAACTTCTGTTGCATCAACTTTGTAAAGGCATCACACAACTTTGGATCAGAGGATGCAAAAATGATATCATCTACATAAATTTGAACAAGTAGATTATGCTGCCCAGCTTTCTTAATAAATAAAGTCTTGTCTATGGAGCCTCTAGTGAAATTGTTTTCCAGAAGAAAGTTTGATAATGTCTCATACCAGGCTCTGGGAGCTTGTTTTAACCCATAAAGAGCTTTATCAAGCTTATACACCCAATTAGGATGTTTATTGTCCTCAAAGCCTGGAGGTTGACATACATAAACCTCTTCTTTAACTTTTCCATACAAAAATGCACTTTTGACATCCATTTGAAAGACTTTAAGTTTTTGATAAGCAGCATAAGCTAAAAACAATCGAATTGCTTCCAGTCTGGCTACAGGGGCAAAGGTTTCATCATAATCAATACCTTCTTCTTGTGCAAACCCCTGAACAACCAGTCTGGCCTTGTTCTTAACAATAAGCCCATTTTCATCAGTTTTGTTCCTAAACACCCATTTAGTGCCTATTGCACACTTACCTGGAGGTAGAGGAACCAGTTCCCACACTTGCTGTTTCTTGAACTGAAGAAGCTCAAGCTGCATGGCATCAACCCATCCATTGTCCTTTAAAGCAATGTGATAATTCTTTGGCTCTTGCTGACTGATGAAGAGAGCATAGAAGCAGAAATTTGACAATTGACTTCTTGTTGATACTCCAGCAGTGATATCACCAATGATTTGAGACATAGGGTGATTCTTCAGATCTTGATACACAATGAGATCTGTGCAAGTGTTTGTAGCCGGTTCAGCAGCAACAGATGGTGATGGTGAATCATTTCCTTGAAACCAATCAGTGGATGGTAATTCAAAGGAAGTTGAATTCGAAGAAATCTCATCAGCATTTGTTGTGGATGGTGCTACTGGCGCTACAGGAACATCAGGTCTAGTTGAGTCAGGCAGCTGATCACTAAACCTGAAGAGGTGAGTACTGCAATCATCATCATCAGCAGTACCACCAGGTGGTGAACTGTTGACAGGAGCAACAGCAGGAGTTTGATAAGGAACATATTGCAGTATGTCCAAATCAAATAACTCCACAGGACTTTGTGGAATCTTGTCCTTTGGAGATTCATTAAACTTAACATGTAGAGTTTCTTCAACCATCTTTGTTCTGCAGTTGAAGACTCTGTATGCCTTGCAAGTAGATGAATAACCAACAAAGTATCCTGCATCCACCTTAGGATCAAATTTGTGGAGTTGATCCTTTGTGTTGAGAATAAAACAGGGACACCCAAATGCTTTGAAAAATGAAATCAGAGGAGCCAAATGATGGAGAACTTCATATGGAGTCTTCATCAACCTCTGATTTACTAAAACTCTATTTTGCACATAACAAGCTGTGTTGACAGCTTCGGCCCAAAAGGTCAATGGCAAACCTGAGTCAGCCAGCATGGACCTTGCAGCTTCAATGAGGGTCCTGTTCTTTCTCTCCACTACTCCATTTTGTTCTGGAGTCCTTGGAATGCTGAACTGCCTTTTGATTCCCTTTGAAAGATAGAAGTCATCAAGTGTATGATTTCTGAACTCAGTTCCATTATCACTCCTAATACACTTGACTGGAAGGGAATACTGCTTCTCAATGTACAGCACAAAGTGGATAATCTTCTGAGCAGCCTCATCCTTTGAATGTAGAAAGAAAGTCCATACAAATCTGGAGTAATCATCCACAATTACCAGACAGTATTTCTTCTTTGCCATGCTCATTACTCTCACAGGACCAAATAGATCCATATGCAGTAATTGCAAGCAGGCAGTGGACTTGGACACTTCAATAGGAGGAAATGAGACCTTGTGCTGTTTTCCTTTTAAACAAGCAGTGCATGTTTCATCACAGTGGAACTCCTTTATTGGTAAGCCTCTGACTAAACTATTGTGGCTAAGCTGATTCATGTTTTTGAGATTAACATGACCAAGCCTCCTGTGCCACAGTTTAGATTCTTGAAAAGAGGCTTTGGAAAATAGGCAAGGATTGCCTTTGAGATCTATCTTCTTAGAGAGATCTAAGGCATACACTCTTCCTGTCCTGTTGGCTTTCAGGAGAGTGTGATCATCCAACACCTTGTCAATCAAGTGCAAAACTTTGGATGACAGAATCCTACAGTTTTGACTTGTGAAAAGGGCAACATGGCCTTTATCACACATTTGACTGACACTCAAGAGGTTGTACTTGAGATTTTCCACATGATTAACATCATCAAATTTGATTTCTCCATTGGAGACAAAGCCCTTACCGATGATGTAACCCCTAGCATCATTGCCAAAAGAGACAAATCCCTTCTTTCCTTGAGAGTAGTCATGAAGAAGAGAGATGTTCCCAGTCATGTGCATAGATCCCCCACTGTCTACATACCAGATGCTACTTTGGCATGTTGAAGAACCCTGCAATAATAAACAATCAGTTAGTTTTAGAGACCCAAACCTTTTTGGTTTTGGGCCTGGTCTCATCAATAGATGGTAAACTAACATGTTTATTTGTAACAACAGCCTGAGAAGAAGAAGATGGTGTAGAAGAGGAGTCCTTTGGCTTAGACCTCCTTTTCTGTGGTTTCAACATAGGAGAATCTAGTTGGTTAACTCTACCCAACAGATGTTGTACCATCATCACCAGCTGTGTCTGATTTTGTGATAAAGCTTTCAGCTCATCAGACACATTGCTAGTGGAGTTAGATAAGGTCCTATGTTGCACCTTCTTCTTTTGAGCACCCTCAGCTGTCACCTGTTTAACTCCTTCCTTTTTGGATTGCTTTAAGGACTTAAGGTTACAGGATTTGATGTTGCTGATACAAATGTGGTCTCAAACTCAGTTTTCATTTTTACCATTTTCTCATTAATTTCTTCTTTTTGTTTGAGTTTGGAACCTCTTTTGTACCAACAATCATCTGTAAGATGATTGAACAAACCACATATTTCACATGGTTTCTTCTTCATCTTAGGTTGATCATCAACTAAAGATGGTGAAGCAACAGAAGACTTGTTCTTCAATGCTTTGGAAGCATTGGTTGCTTTCTTGACAACCTCTTTAGTAGTCTTCAAACTCTTTCTACTGCCAGTTTTCTTCTCTTCAGTGCTGACAGCAGTTGAAGTTTGAACTTCAGGTGTTAAATCCTGCTCTCCAGTCCTTTCAGGACCTTCAGGATTAACTCCTGAGTTGATCAACTTATTGATCATGTGAATGTCAGCATTTGGACCATCAACATCAGCTGATAGGTTCAAAGAGGACTTGATGCTGACTGCTACTTCTGATTGTGCTGTATCAGAAGGTAGATCACATGATTTGATGGATTGGTTATCACTCTCACCATCAGATTCTACCTCTGCTCTTGGGGTAAAATCTGTAGGTGGAGCAGTGTGATTGTAGCCAATGCCAAACTTCACATTTGAAGCAGATTGCTTACTAAGAAGCATTTCAAAACCTTTGCATGATTGTACCCATCTATCACACTCGACCTGGGTAACTGCAAGGGTTTCTTTGAGATCTTTGTACTTCTCTAGAAGTACATCTTCTCTAGCCTTATCATCAATTATTTTGCAATTCAGTTTATAAACCTCATCATTTTTATCTTTGAGCACAAACTCAAACTCAGCTTTGTTTTTGGAAATTATTTGTTCTAGCTCAATGTTCTTATTAATTAAAGCTACATTTGCTTCTCTAATGGAAGCAAATGCTGCTATGCATTGTTCAGAACATAATTTGGCTTTTGCCTCAGAGGATACCTGTGATACCTGAGGTGTAGAGGCATTGGAAGATGAAGTATCAGCAGACTCCAAAGCCATAAGAGCTAGATTCCCAAAGGGACTGTCACCACCATGTTGACCAGCACCTGAGAACAGTTGATCATGACCAGACAAGTCATCTGGTAAACTGCTCCAGTCAACAACTCCTGGGGTGAAGAAGCTGTGTTGTTGAGATGAAGGTTGTTGATGAGATAGGGAAGGCTGAGGTTCTGGTAATGCATGAGGTTGTGGTGTCATAGGAACTTGAACTTGATTTGACTGTGGCATGTAATAACAAGGGTACTGATATGGCATTTGACCCTGAGGAACAAAATATGCCGGAGATTGTTGTTGAGGATGATGACTAGATGTGACAGGATGTTGCCCTCTGTGTTGTTGACTATTGCCAGGAAAAGTCACAAAGGGTGCAGTAGAGTTAGATCCAGTTGATCTACACTCTCTTGCAAAGTGTCCAAGCCGTTGGCATTTGTGACACCTCAACTTGCTCTTGTCAAAACCAACTTTGGTTTTGCCAGAGAGTCCTGGGAATTTTCTTCCAGTTCTTTTGTAGAACTTCTGAGATCTGATATTTATCAAGGCCATTTGGCTCAAAATATCCATCTCTTCTAAGTCATCATCAGCAATCCCCTTGAGATCATCCATAATGAAACATAAATTGTCATTATTACACCCAGTGAACTGACCATCAACACTTACAAATGCAGAATTAGAAGTGCTCGAAGAGAAATTAATATGCTCATCATACTGGCATTCAGATGAAGCATATTCTGACTCATGACCCACCAAGGCAGTGTTGCCTTGTATAAAGTCTTCAGTGAGCTTTCCAGATGAAGACAGCTTTCTCTTCTGTTCTATCTCTCTCTCAAAAGTGAGCAATTTCCCATGGAGTTGGGTGAGAGATAGTTTGTCCAAACTTGCACTGGAGCGTAGGACAATAGTATATGTGTCCCATCTCTCAGGCAGTGATCTGAGAAATCTGTTATTCATCTGAATATTGGTGTATTCAAGTTTGACCATTTTTAGTTCAGAGATCAAACAAGAAAACCGCTCATATTGTTGAGTCAGTGTCTCACCCTTTCTATGAGAGAATGTCTCATATTGTTGGGCAAGAATTTCTCTATTATTTGCCAAGACCTCATCTGTTCCTCCAAATTGTTCTTTCAAAGCAATCCAGAGGTCATGGGCAGTTTCATGATGCATTAGCCCAGAATAGATTTCATTGGGCAAAGCCATGGCCAGAATTCCATGGGCTTTTGCATCAATCTCAAGCAACTTCTTATCCTCATCTGAGTATTGCTCCCTCCTCTTCGGAACCATTTGATTGGTTTCCGGGTTATTCACCATAGGCTTGTGTGGACCATGTACCACTGATGTCCAACACCCTGCGCTGTTAACAGACAGGTGATGGAGCATACGTCTTTGCCATATGTTATACTCATTCCTAACCAGCATAGGAGGCTTGGTTGAGGAACCAGTATTGTGAGGATCATTGGAGGGAGTGGTCATTTTCAGTTCAAAAACAGTTTAGTTCAAGTTTTAAAAAGTTTTAGACAAACCACAACAAACTCAATGAGAACCAAGAAAAAGATCTCAGGATGAATGAGCAGAAATACAGAAAATTCAATCTCTATAACCGTTTCTTGCAAAAACAAAAGCTAATTCAATCAAACTTGGATCTTGAATAGCAGTTTCAATGATCAATTATTAGATCGATCAATGATTAACCTGCTCTGATACCATTTGACAGGATCAGTGATCACAAGTTTGATGTATCAGAATATAAAGCAGCGGAATACGAACACGAATTAGACAAATTGTAGCAAGCAATCGATATTTGTAAGCATTAAGATCGCATACGGTTATAGGGAGAGAATATGTATTTCTGATTTCTAGGAATGTTTATAGATGTAGAATATTTCTAATCGAATCAATCATCATTCCATTCAATTACTCATTTCACTCCATGATTACAATAGGTTGTCACTCCTTATATAGAGTGCAACAGTCACTGCTGTTATCACGGAAAGTGACAACTGGCAGATCCAATACAGAAATAACTAATTCTTAACAAACTACTGAAATGTTCACAACTACTGAGAACATATCAGCAAGTTAAGTACAAAATATAAAACTACTGAAACTACAACGACTGAAGAACAAGCTCTTCAGTCGTTTTACAAAACTACTGAAACATAAAACTACTGAAACTATAAATATAAAACTACTGATATCACAACTACTGAAGAAGTACTCTTCAGCAGTTGTGACAAACTACTGAGGCTTCAGTACTTGATCTTCAGACTTTGACCTTCAGGTGTTTCATCAGCTGAT
The DNA here is from genome assembly GCA_025506515.1 of Flaveria trinervia. Lineage (NCBI taxonomy): Eukaryota > Viridiplantae > Streptophyta > Magnoliopsida > Asterales > Asteraceae > Flaveria > Flaveria trinervia. The sequence goes on along the minus strand of CM046458.1, from coordinate 14,694,179 downwards.
GACTTCAGTAGATATCATCAGCTGATGTCTTCAGTCTTTGTCTTCAGACTTTGTACATCAGTTGTTGATCTTCAGCACTTGTGAACTCTTCAGCTGTTGTACTTCAGTACTTTGGTCTTTCAGCTTCAGCACTTGTGTTCTTCAGCTGTTGTACTTCAGCACTTTGGTTCTTCAGCTGTTAAGGTCTTCAGCACTTGATCTTCAGCTGTTGAAGTCTTCAGCACTTGTCAAACTACTGATGAGGCTTTCAGCAGTTGTTGTGATACCGTGTGGGACTTAGAGGTTTTCTGATCTTGGCTCATTGGTTCTTTTGGTCCAACAATATCCCTATATAGAAATGCACATTTGATATCAAGTTGATAGACTGTGAAGTTCTTGGATGCTACAAAAGCAAGAAAATTCTCACAGCCCCAAGTTTTACAACAGATGCAAAAGACTTCAGTGTAATCTATGCCTTGTGCAGGATCGGTTTTTGTCACTCAACACAGTTTATCTATCAAACTCACTAAGTCACTCGATTTGATGAAGCAGAATCCCTTAAGAGTTGATAATAATATACTAAGTAAACAAACACAAGAAGATAGTATTTCAAGATACTTGTATATATTACTTCTTAACTCAAAGTGTTAGAAGAATCTTACAAGCATGCTTACAGAGTTACAATGAGAAACTATATATACTACTATGTATAGCCGGTTATACTTTGATATCAGCTGGAAACTTACAAGCAAAGCAAATACTACATTGCTAAAGGTAAGGTATTCTAGATAAATTACTATCTAATATTTGCTAGTCATGACATGTGACTTACCTTTTGTAACCAACTAAAGTTGGTAACTTTATTAACTAATAAGGAATGAATAGTGAAATAAAGTATGGTCAACTACATGGGCGTGGGAAAGTCCGCAGTATCTTAGAGGTTGCAGCGGATCTGTTAGAAGGACCATACTTATGTCCACTGGATCGTAGTAGGTTCTTCCGAAGCGACTTATACTTTGGAAGAGTCTACTTCTTCCTAGGCTTGATGATCTTCAGGACTTCATACTTCAAAAGTCTTTGTCTCGAACTCTTCTAAGTGTTGAACTTTGGCAGAAGGAATACTTTGTTTTCGAAAGTTAGAGTTCTTCTTTGGAAGCTCTTTTAGACTTGACCTTCGAAAGTTCAGCTTTTGCCTTCGAAAGTTCTTCATTAGGTGCACCAAAAATGTTCTAAGTGTTTGTTTTTGTAGCATAGCCTCACTTGATCAACAAACTCCCTCGAGGCTGATGCTACCAAAACCTCATTTGTTTCTACTTCTCAAAACTTTCAGGACTAAGGAGACAAGATGTTTATCCATCTCTTTGTTCTTTCCAAATGTGGGGCTGAGAAGTCTGTACAAAAACTTTGTAGATAACACATCAATTTTGTCACTCTGAATGATATGTACCCTTTTTTGTGACCCTCTTAAGGGAGTTTACTTATGCGAGTTATAGTCATACTCCTATCTAACTATAGATTCTAATTCAGGAACTTCAACCATTTAAAGAAAGGCTTTGCCTTTGATTGCTGATCCTTTATTTTCATCCTTCTCTCTCATCTTCAACTCTTTTTTAATCTAGGCCCTTACAGTTAGTTTAGCCAGTTGAAGACTGCTTAGATGATTTCTGATGTGAGCAACTACCTCAGAGTTAGAGGGATTAGAGAATGGTTTCTCTACTAAGTCAGCAATATCAAATCTGCATAAGTGTAGCACAGAGGAGGCATTAAGCCTATTGATCTCACCATTCACTCTTTTCATAACAAAGTTGTGAGAAGAGTCTTTGAATCTCCACTGGAATATTTTCTTCCTAGGAACGAAAGGTTGAGATGGTAATTTGTCTTCCTTCCTAGTTTCCAATAGAGTCACCAACTTTCTTCTTAGTTTCTTCGCTTCTTTTTCAAGAGAGTCAGGGTTAGTTGGCAAGAGTTTGAGAGTCTGGTCTAGTGTTCCTCTGGGTAGATTAAGGAATTATTCTCTTGTGGGGAACATAAGGAGCTATCAATAAAGGTTAGCTTGATGGACCCCTCCTCATAAAAGATATCGCTCAGTGTAGTTCATTTGATAAGCTTCCTCATGATCTCCTTAAACTCTTCTAAGGTAAGAGGTTTAAAAGTTTGAGTGGATGACTTGGGTGGCTATTGGGTAGATGATTGTTGGGTTTTAGGGAGTGTTTTGCATTTACGGATATGTAGTGGAGGTGGCTGTTTTGATGGAATTAGTGTGGGAGAGGGTATGGATGATGGTGTGGACTCGGGAGTGTAAGGCTTAGTGCTTAGTTTGGTTTTGCTAGGGAAAGGAAGAGGGGTTGGTTCTGGTTGAGGTTGTGGTTGTGATTGTTGGATTTTGTTACATGTTAATCAAAGCTTGTTTAACCATTTAAACTTCAAAAACACAACAGATATAAGTGGTACAAGGTGTTTAACAATCTGAAAAATATGAACCATTTTAACCCAAAACAAAAACCCATAAACAAGTATCATATGTATGTGAAATGAAATGCTATCAAAACCGAAAAGTACAACCAAATGGTGCTCTTGAAACTACCTTTCAGGAACAAGATGATGTAGTATGGATAAGAAGAAGGTGATGATGCTTCTTGAATGTCTGACCTCCAAAAGAGAAGTCCACAAGCTCTTGCAAACACCTAACGTGTTAGGTAGTAGAACACCAAGACCCAACTCCTTCTTGTAAACCTAAAAATCAGCCAAGATGTTCTTCAAGTTCAGCCAAAAATTTGAAATTTTCAGCCAAAAGAGCAAGAGAGAAAGTTCTTTGCATGTGTGTGTGAGAGAGTGTGATAAGGGGAAGAGTTCAAGGATGGCTAAAGTCTTGTATGAAACCAAGACTAAAAGATTCCAAAGACCCCAAAGGGGCGGACGATTTGGAGAGTTTAAAATGGGTTCCCTCCCATTTAATATTATAAAGTTTATACACTCTTAAACCCATAAAATTTATAAAATTAAAACCTCTTTTAATTTTATTACATGAACATACTATTATTTGTTATTATTTGACTTTAATAATGTTACAAATAATTTCTCATGAACAAATTATTCTACTTCAAATGCAATGCTTTAGAAAACCCATTTTCTAAATTGGTGTCAATATTTATTTGTTTGATCTTATCAACAAATAAATATTTATTGATGTTTGTTTAGCTTGTTATTGGATATGACCCGACTTGGATCATAACATACTAACCACATCAATCTTGTATGTGTCTTGGGCTTACAAGATCCAACAATCTCCCACTTGTACAAGATTTATAGAAGACTGATGAAAGCAGTAAATACCGCCTAACAACGCTTTACTACCCTTAATACGTATGACTAAGTACTCGAATTGTTTTAGGTGAATCAATCATCTATCCTTTTGTCACAGATGTCATGTTAAATCACAGTGACACAGAGTGATCGTTCTTCATTGATTTAACTTTATCAGGCCTTAGACATCTTACTCTTAATGAATAAGAGGGACAAATCCCATCTTGACTATATACGTCTCTCACAATTACCTTGTATTATACCTGAACTCAGACTTATGTACTGCCATGTTTCAGAATAGTGAAGAACTAAGTCAAAGTATAATATTCGGTAATATCAAGACCCAATATATATCTCAGGTCAGAGGATACCAAATGATATTCGCCTTTACTCAAAATTACTTATGATCAATAAGGAAGATTCCATGTAGTAATATTTAAGATGCATGTCAATCCAATATTTATATCTTGCAAATATCTATGAAATTTGGCAGCAACCCTTTGCTCTATATTCATCCATATGAATATCTACCAATCCAAGTTCATAATAGTCTTACCTTCATACTTGTTCCCACAAGTATGAATGACTACGGACGTTCTGTATAATTGATATACTCATGGATTTTAAACATGCAAAATAGGAATATTAGTTGAACCATTATAACCAAATAACTCATTCAAGTAATAAAGGGTTACAATATCTAAATACAAAAATTAAAGATCAAATCCAGTCACTAGAATATTGAAGTCCCATGGCACAAGCATGACTTTCATGCTTTGCCTTTTCAAGAATTTTCGTGAGTGGATGTGCAATGTGTTGATCCATGTGAACTTTGCGAATACATATCTTTCCGTTTTCAACTTCATCCCTTATGTAGTTAAATCTCCATTCAATCTGCCTAGTCTTTTGATATGCATGGGGTTCCTTGATTTGAGCAATCACACCCTTGTTATCACCTTCCAAGGTTGGAATGTCGTTTCCAAGTAGTAGGATGTCATCGACATACATACTAGGAAAGTGATGATGCTCCCACTAGCTTTCTTATATACACATGCTTCATCAGCATTTTTGATGAACCCAATTTGATTCTCTTCATCAAAGCTTCAATCCATAGATTGATTTCTTTAACTTGCATACTTTCTTAGGGTGTTTTTAATCGAAAAAACCTTCAGAGTGAACCATATAGACATCTTCCTTAAGATATCCATTTAGAAAAGCGGTTTTGACATCCATTTGCCAAATCTCATGAAAACCCCAAAAAGTCAAAACGAGTCATTAAGGATAATGGGCTTGATTATTGAGTATTTTAATAAGGTAAAGAAATGGTCATGGGCTAAATTAGGTTTATCGGGTAGTGGCCTATAGGATTAAAGGCCCATAATCAGCCTTAAGCACCCAAACCAGCCTTGATCTTCCTCATTGCAACCCTAGCAACCAAAATTCATAGAGAGAGAAAGTAAAGAGAGAAAGTGAAGAAAACTCAAGATTTGAAGCTTCCAAGGTTAAGAGATTGAAGATCTGGGTGTTGGAGCATCAAGACCTACGAAAAAAGCAACAAATCCACCTAAGAATCGACCTCTAAACCCTTCTGTAGATCAAACCCGGATTCTAGGGTTTTGAGTTTTGAAAAGTTGCAAAGAATCGCATAAATGTCACATTTTTACGTATGAAAACATGTATAAAGCTTAGATTTAGCCTCATGGATGATAAACTAAGATTGGACGTAAAAAGTTATGATTTTGGGTTAAAAACAGACTGGTACGTGATTTTTATGCGATCTGCGAAACTATATATGCATCCGGTGAATTTGCATATTCAACCAGCGAAACTGTGAGGACTTCCTGCGAAACTGTGAGGACTTCCTGCGAAACTATAGTTTCGCAGGTAGTTTCACAGACATCGTTTTCCAACAAAAAATGGGCGAAACTAACAGCGAAGATGCCAGCGAAACTGCCAACGAAGGTGCTAGCGAAACTAGCAGCGAAAGTCTTGGCGAATCTAGCTGCGAAATTACTGATCTTGCAGCGAAATTAGCAACGAATTTAGGCAGAAAATTAACCCCTTAGAGTGTTAACTTGTCTGCAGGTTGTGTAGTATGATCCTAGCCTAGAAAGCTTAGTCTAGAAGTTATTCGTGGTATCCAGGTGAGTTCTAGATCCCCTTATTTTTAAGTTTTCCATGTTTTGGGGTTATTATGCATGCTAAATATACGTTTTTAAATGACTGAGATTTTATGAGGTTTTAAGAGAAAGATAGCTTTTTCTATAAGGAAATGTGTTATATAAATGTTTAAAAATAAAAATTTTTCACGCTGACCTGGCAGCCCGGCCCCAGCTAGGGGTGTTGCCCCTTGGACCCCATTAGGGGCTGCCGCCCCTAGGACCCCGCTGTCAGGGGCTACCGCCCCTTAACCCCCGCTATCCCGCGGAGGATCGGTTACGTTATATGACGACTAGTAATTGGTATGCTGTGTACTTTATAAGTTAAGTATTATATATTAAAGAGAAAGATGATAATAACAAAAAGCGAAACTTAATGTATGTTACCCCCGGGCCCATTAGATGATAGAAAGTATTGCAAGCACTATGATAGACTTCACTTATGTGAGTCTGATTTATGATGATGGATCTGTATTCATGAGCGGGCTATGTGCCTTGCAGTGTGGATCAACTGTCGGGGGTTAGCTACCATTTTCATGTGTACCGACAGGGATCGACATCTGTTGTCGATCAACATGGAGCTCTTGCTTTATGCAATCTCGTTTATGATGAAGTGAAAGTTATAAAAGAATGAAAGATATCGAACATGCTTATTATGATGAAAATGTTATGTACTATGATGTATGCATGGTCATTATATGAAGGACAAAGTTTATATTTTCTTATATTATCTAAAACTTGAACTCACTCAGCGAAACTGATCTTTATGCATAATAGTTGGCAGGTAAACGTTGATGCTGAGGATGGCACACGGAGCTACTTGGGGAGCTATGGATGGCATTACTGTTTATGAAATCTTTATTGTGATTCAAGAACAAGTAACATGTTTTGGTTGCAATTAAAGGACAAATGTATGAGTACAATATGATTTCCAAGTTTCTAATGAATGTCTATTAATTTTGCTATAATTTTTGGATTATTAAAAATGATTTTATGCTATAATTAACCAACTGTGAGGTTTTCCGGGAATGGGGCCTTACATCTCATAATCATAATGAGCAGCTATGGCATATAATATCCTAATATACTTTAGCATTGGAACCGGTGAGAAGGTCTTATCATAATCAACCCTTGAGTTTGAGTGAAACCTTTTGCTACAAGTTTAGCTTTATAAGTATCCAAGTTTCCATGCATACCGGTTTTTTTCTTGAAAACCCACTTACTTCCAGCTATCTTGGAGTTAAGAGCTGGTTCAACCAAGTCCCACACTTGGTTGTCATACATTGATTGCATCTCAACATTCATGGCTTCAAGCCATCTGTCACAATCCAAATCGGACATTGCATCATGATAAGTGGCTGGTTTATCAGAATCTACCACATAGCATCCATCTACGAAAAATCTGTATCTTTCAGGTGGATTACTAATTCTACCAGATCTATGAACATTTTGTGTGTATTGATCAACTATTTGATCACCCTCAACATCCTCATGTTGAGTGCTAGTGTCAACGAAACGTGTATCGGTTTGTGGTTTTTGATCCTTCTCAATATCCACTATTCTACTGCTAGTTTGTAACACGCGGTTATTTTTAGAAGACTCAAACAAAGGAATTAAGTGAAGAAAAAGCAAGTAAAGCTATTTAACCCAGGTTTAGGGGTTAAAAATGTCATAAGGACAAAAAGGTTTGAAAGTTGGTGCAAAGCGAGCATGGCCGCCCACTCTCTTCTCACAACATCGAAATCTTCGGTCATTTTAGAGAGAGAAAGTGCAGAATTTGGATTTTGAAGAAGAACAAGAGCAGAAGGTCGAATTCAAGGTAAGAATTCGTGTGTTTAAGATGTTCTTAACTAGTTTCATCCTCAGTTGTGTGCTTATGCATGTTGTGTGTGTTTGGTGGGTTTTAGTTGTTTTAGCTCAATTTGCAAACGGGTTTGATGAAGTCTTACCCAAAGAGCTGCAAAGGTGAGTTCTAGAACCCCTCTTTTAAATGTTTTAAGTGATTTTGGGGCTGGATATGCATGTATGAACTTTTTACAAAAGTTCGCTTTCATACCTGTATATGTGTATGTTGCGGGTGAGGTTTGATTTTGGGCTATGTTTATGTTTGATGAGGTTATGGTTGTGTTTCTATGGCTTAGAACGTAAGATTTAAGCTTAAAACATAATAGATGGTGTTTAGGGACTGAATTATGATGTTAAGTGTGTCCAGGGCTGCTCATACGTCCAAACAGTAGCTCATACGCCCAGCCATAAATAACTGCTTAAGTGTTCCTCATGCGGATGAAGAGTCTGTAGGAGGAAATGTAGATGAACATTTGCGAATGAGTAAAGGAAATGCATAGGAGCATGTTAATGCGGATGAGTAAAGGAAATGCAGATGAACTTGTTAATACGGATGAGTAAAGGAAATGTGGATGAGTAAAGTTAATGCGGATGAGTAAAGGAAATGCGGATGAACATGTTAATGCGGATGATTAAAAGAAATGCGAATGAACATGTTAATGCGGATGAGTAAAGGAAATACGTATGAAAATGCTTATGCGGAAGAGTAAAGGAAATGCGGATGAGCAAAGGAAATGCGGATGAGTAGAGGAAATGCGGATGAGCAAAAGAAATATGGATGAACAAAAGAAATGTGGATGAACAAAAGAATGCGGATGAAGCCTTAGAATATTTTTCTAATTTCCGGGGGGAGGGGGGGAAGTGTTATGTAGGCTTTGACTTGGGAGTTCTCGGGGGCATAGTAAGTTGACTTTTTGAAGTCGTAGATGATATGATGGGCATTATAAGATGATGATTGATGATGTGTTATTGATTCTTATGCATGATGGTACGTACGATGTATGTTTGTATGTATGATGATGCCCTACATGGTGATGTTGTATGTGTATGTTGAGGTTCCTTATTATGTATGATTATTTTCCTATGGCTTTACGTTGAATGTTAATGAATGAAATGAAAGTATTATGTAACTTAAAGTGGAAGATAAGGAAAAGAGGAACATAATGAAAGAATGCATGCGTTAATGAACGAAGGAAAGTAAAGTAAGTCTTGCAAGCCTTGTATGTGGAAACATGCCCAATGAAATATGTTAGTTCAACGGTGTGTAGGATAGGTACCCTAGAAGGATGCACACTAGGGTCTTCCTTTGTGATTGACCATTTGTCTAGAACCTTTGTCGCTTATAGCTGCTATGGTCAGGATGTTGAGCGCCATGACGGGGGGTCTATGATAGACCTCGGCCTAGTGCCCCGTTTATGCATGACGGTGGAGTATAGCACATGACAATGGTACACCTGAACTTACCCTAGGTACTGTGGTTAGGCTGATGAGCGCCATGACAGGGGGTCTATGATAGACCTCGGGCCACTACCTGCTTTATGCATGACAGTGGGGTAAAGTTCATGGTTTTGGATGACATGTAAGAAGTAAATATGAACGTATGAATGAAAGTTAACGAATGAACGATGAAGATAATAATGATATTATCTATGTGTATGTATAATGCATGATCAAATACGATTGTAAAGAACAATCTTAAATTAAAGATAAAATATGTTTTATTTTAAACTAGAACTCACTAAGCAACGCAGACTTTTTATGTATTTTTCTAGTTGGCAGGCAAAGTTGCTTGAGGATGGCACGGGGCGGCTACTTGGCTCTTTTGGATGGCATTCTTTTGTTTAATGTTTTTGCATTATAATGCAAACAAATGATATTGTGTAAGGAATGTTGTATTGTTTTGCAAAAGCATTTTTAATGAAAATTTTGTTTTCAATGTTTCCGCTACAACGTTTATTTCAAGTTAATGTAATTATATGTATTATGTGCGATGATTGGCCAGTTGTAAATGTCCCAGGAACGGGGACTTACAAGTTGGTATTAGAGCCAAAGTTTAAGTGAAATGGGACGGAAAGGGAAGGGATACCAGTCTGAGTTGCTGCGTGCCATCAGGTATTTTCTTAAGTTACCGGTATTATGCGTATGATATGTGGTTATATGTTGCTGGTAGATTTAGATACTGTTAGGATCTCAGCCTCTTGGTTTGATCGATTGAACAGATATAGCAGCGGAATAGCTCAGAATTAGACAAATTCAAGCAAGAACATTCGATATAAAGCGATAAAAGAATTTTGTTATAGAGAGAGAAATATCTACAAAAGGAATATTGCATTAGATTGTCGGCCTCAATGGCACGATTACAGGTGAGTCATCCTTCCTTATAAAGGAAAGAATGACGTAGGCTGATGTCACTTGAAAGTGACATGTAACCGTTTTATAACTACTGATGTTTAACAACTACTGAAGATGTCAACAGCTGACATCTTCTTACAAATGTTCCTAAGTGTTCAACATCTTATTTACAACTACTGAAAAAACATAAAACTACTGATACTACACAACTGAAGAACAACCTCTTCAGTTGTTTACAAGTACTGAAAGAAACAAAACTACAGAAAAGTAAACAAACTACTGAAGGAAAAGAAAACTACTGATGAAAAAAACCATCACAACAACTGAAGAAGCCCTCTTCAGCTGTTGTCATCAGCTGTTAGCATCAGCTGATGTCTTCAGTACTTGAACATCAGACTTTGTCTTTCAGCTGTTGATCTTCAGTCTTTGTCTTCAGTACTTGTTGAAGTCTTCAGACTTTAGATCTTCAGCTGTTGTCTCAGTCTTTGTCTTCAGTACTTCAAAATACTTCAGCAGTTGTATTCTTCAGACTTTGTAGAACAGCTGATCAGGTCTTCTTCAGCTGTTGTGATGTCCTGTGGGACTTAGAGGTTTCTCTGATCAGGCTCATTGGTTCTTTTGGTCCAACAAACTCCCCTGAACCAATGCAGCCAAAACCTCTAAGTTATTGACGAGTCCCACTTATTTTGGCAGATAGATTGGTCTTTTTATCCTCTTGATCAGATGAGAAGTGACCCTTTTCAGCACCGCCCTGGGAAGAAGTCTCTGATGATCTGTTTTGCATGATATGGTGGGAGCTCTGTATTGGGGACTTGGACACTGAGCTGTTACCCCAACCATGAGATCTACTTCCCGTGTATCAGCCTATAGGATTCCCTGGTGTAAGCCCTTAGAAACATGATCTGCTCATCCATTGTCAGCACCTCGGGCACACCATCAAACAATCCTTCTCGGCCATACACTTCAGAGATGTACTTGGTGTTTTCCATTCTTGAGCTCAACCGTGGTTATTTGTCTGTAAGCAAACTCATCTGGATGAGTCCCTTCTAAGAGCAGGTTGAGCTCATCTTGTTTGAAGTTTTCAAGTCTTTTGTAAACCAATCCCTTCTTTATGATTTTATTCTCCAACATCTTTTGGGGTGGTTGTTTGGCTTCATAAGCTTTCTTGAACTCTTCTACAATTTCCCAAGGGACACTACAAGAAACACGTGATGTCTTCGTCGACAACCTTCTTCACTTGGCCCTTGTATTTTGAAGGAATTTCTTTCTTGACAATCCTGTGTGCCACCCTAGGATCAGGCCATATCCTTACTTTTTCCTTTGGTATTGAAAGGTATTAGCAAGGGTGTACAATCTTAAGACTTCTTTCTTCATGCTAATCATTGAAGAGGATGTGGCATACGCTTTGTCAATGCTTTTCAGCATTTCCTCATCATGTCTTTGCATCTGTTCCTCTTCAATCTTTATCATCACATCATGCATTTGAGAAGCAGGAGTGATGGACATTGGATTAGCCTTAGGCAAAGTGATAACTGCAGAGAGTGGCAGTCTGTCTTCATCCTCCTCTTCTTCTTCATCAGTCCTCAGTACCTTTCTTTTCTTTTGTCTAGGTACATCACTGGCAGGGGTTTTGGGGGTAAAGGATTTGGTTTTGTGGGTTGGATGGTTGGTTTAGAGGGTAAGGGGTGTTTTAGTGGGTTGTGGAGGTAGTGATTTTGAGGATAGAGGCTTTTCAGACTGTTTTAGCATTTTGGCTGTAAGGGAGGCTTTAGTAAATTTTGTCAGTTCTTTTCGGTTCCAACCCCAGCTTCATTTAATGCCTCAATCACTAAACCCTTGGAGTATGCTTCAGACGAACAAATCTTGGTGGTTATTGCCAAGATGTTGTCCCTGGTCCAGGCCCTTATTTCTATCAGAGATCTTCCCAAGTATTTGGCTACAAATCTAATCATATCTCCAGCCTTTCTCTTTCTAAGGCATCATAACTAGCCCATCTTGAGTTGATCTCCTCTGTCTCCAACCTTCTGATCTCGGAGTCTAGTTGTTGGATGTCAAAACCTGCCTATATAACTGATCAATGATTTTATCCATTGAACGGTTATGGTTGGCATCAGCTTCTTTCACCATATCATTCAGCTCCTTCTCCTTCTCAGACTCTCTTTCCTCTTTTGATATGTGACATGAAAGTCTTTGACTTTCATTCACTTCAGCTCTCTTCTCACTCTCCTTCTCCTTCTCATGATCAAACCCAGTCTCCTCCACACTTATAACAACCAACTCCTTCTCATTTACCTTCTCTGATTCTTTCTCCTTCTCCCCATCTGTCCTCTTCCTTTTTCCTTTAACTGATTGACTCTCCCCCTTTTTGGTTGCATTGGGTGCAAGGGTTTGAGCAGTAGAAAGTGATTTGGTCACCAACTCCTCCACCAGGGGGTATTATTGTAGGAAGCCTCTCATCAATGGCTTTGATCACTATATCTGTGATCATGGGAGTGATGAGAGGTAGGGATTTTTGAAGGTTAGCACTGATTGATCAGGATGGTTCTGTTCCTGAGAATCAGTGCCAAAGCAGAGGCTGGTGGCTTGGAAGTATGTATTGGCTCAGTGTGTAGGGGACCTTCAGAAGAAGGTGCCATCTGTGGGGTATTGTGGTGGCAGATGGACTTTCATCCTGAGACATCTTGGCCAGCAGCTCTTTGAGTCTGCTAACCTCATCCTCTAGGATGGTATTTTGAGCAACTACATCATAGAAGAAGCTCAGGTCATCATCAGTTGATACTGAATCACCTGACCTCCTGACAGAGTCAGGATGAACATGCCTTGAGTGTAGATCAATTATAGCATGTGCCCCTTGTTCTTGGTTCTGGGGACTTCCAGCCTCAGGACTATGTCCTTCATCAGCTGTTGCCGCTGGTGAGGTCTTAGAGATGTTACCAACTGCACCCTGGTCATTTGCTGAGTCAGAGGCAGTGGCAGCCTCACCAGAAGGTCGCACCTCCTTGTCTACACCAGGAGATGGAACATGATAACCCCTGTGCTGTGGGTTGACAGAAGCATTGTGATCCTCCCCCTCAGGTGTTGAGGCTGTTCCAGTAGTGATTGGTGTCTGGGTGGTGGGTGAGGAATGCAACTGCGTCAGCACTTTTGCAACAATTATTGTAGGGCTTTGAGCGGCGGTTGCATCAGGAGAGGGTGTGGAAGCAGTGTGCACCCGGGGCGAGTGGTGCTCTTCAATGGTAATCCCCTCAAGTGAGGAGGATCCCAGCAGTGTGGCTTCCCTTTGAGTGGTTGCATCAGGTCCTTTTGAGAGGAACCTGAGCGGCTTCGGTTGGTGGAGTCATAGTCTCTACTGGGGGGTTAGTTCCAGTAGAGATAACCTGCTTTGGTGCAGCAGGAGCATCCTCAGGGGACTCAACTCCCTGAGTAGCCTTCTTAGGCTTCTTCTTTGTGGGTTTGGAGGGGACTTTGGATGTGGAAGTGGAGGCTGTGGGTTCCAGCTGCGTGGGTTTGCGCAGCTTGGCAGCCTGTTAAGAGTTTGGTCAGTGTTGTGTCGGGAGTATACCTCCGGCAATACAGCCAAAGCAGGGACTCCCAGACCAACTAGTCCCTCAGCAGAAAGCTGATTCTCTATTATGGCCATTATAAACCGAGGATATAGTATCCAACGGTTAGAAAGTGGTTTTGTGGCCATATCCTTGATTTCAAGAAAAATTATTTCAGAAAAGTTTAGTGGTTCTTGTTCAAGGATAGAGAACAGTACCTGTTGCCATCTGGAAGACAGTTGATCCCAAGAAGAAGTCTTCGAGGCCAGGCAAACATTTACCATATGAAATATCAAGCGTTCAGCGTCTGGAAAATGTTTCTTCAGGATGGTCGAAGCACTAAGATCGCCTTGATATCCATGTTGTCCAAATGAAAGATCAAGTTGGCGCTTAGGATATCCAACAGGGTAGGCAGCATCATCTAATAGTAATATCTAACGGATGGTAGCAGTAGAGATGACCACCTTATGAGAGTTGATGGACGAATGGATAGATTCTCCATTAACAGTTGCATTCGTCCAAAACTGATGTAGCGAATCGGCATAAATGATTGGATTTAGGAGGAAGGCCGTTTTCAGTGGTGATTGGACCATAAGATCTATAGCATTATCGAATTTGGTCCAGAAGGGCGATTTAGTAAGGTACGCGACACAGTTGTGTCGAGGCTTGAGTTGCATGGTCGCCATTAATGAAGGTGAAAGATTTTCAGAGCTTTTGAAATTTTAGGTCGTGAAAGAATGAAAAACTCTGAAAGAGGGATCAGATATATATAGGGTACGGGTTATGAAACGACTGAAGGTTTTGGTGTTAGTCATCAGTATTTGAAACACTGATGACGTGGTATTAACTTTCAGAGGTTTGAAACGACTGATGGTATTGGTGGTCAGCAGTTATAAAACAACTGAAGACATGGTGTTTACAATCAGACGTTGAAACAACTGAAGTCTCTGATTTAGGCATCAGTAGTTTTAAAAACTACTGAAGACAAGTTGGACTTCAGATGTTGAAACAACTGAGGACTTGGTATTAGTCATCAGTAGTTGTGAAACTACTGAAGACCCTGGTTGTGCCATCAGTTGTTGTAAACAACTGAAGACTTGGTGTTAGTCATCAGTAGTTGTGAAACTACTGAAGACATGGTATTGCTTCAGTTGTTTATGAAAACAGCAGTTTGTGAACTACTGAGAGAGAGTACTCAGCAGTAGTTGTCGTCAATTCATAGCCTTTCAGCTGTTTCATACTGTCCTCAACACGTACTCATCAGCCTTTTTGCTGTTTTCAGTTGTTTCATAGGACATCAGTACTTATCTGTTTCTACTGATTTCAGTAGTTGTAACTACATCACTAGTTTAGAACAGATAAAGTACAGTACTTAAAGCATTTAGCCTTCAGTAGTTATAAAAACTACTGAGGGTAAAATAACTCATCAGTACTTATATGTGACATGGTTACCAATGATCATCAGTAATTACTGAGATCATCAGTAGTTGTCACTTATTCTAGCTGCAGCATACCAAGCCTTAACACCAGGTTGTGGAAAGTTGAACTATCCAAAGGCTTAGTAAAAATGTCTGCAAGCTCATCAGCACTAGGCACAAACATAGGATTAATTAGACCCTTTTCAAAACAATCTCTTATAAAATGATGTCTAATTTCTATATGTTTGGTCCTAGAGTGCTGGACTGGATTTTTGACAATGCAAAGAGCTGAAGCACTATCCATTAATAATGGAGTCTTAGTCTCTGTAATGCCATAATCCAAAAGTTGATTCTGAAGCCAGAGTACTTGGGATGTACAACTTGCAGCAGCAATGTACTCGGCTTCAGCAGTGGATGTAGCAACAGATGTTTGTTTCTTACTCTGCCAAGAAATCAAACACTTGCCTAGGAATTGACATCCACCAGAAGTTGATTTCCTGGTCAACTTACACCCTGCATAGTCACTATCAGAGAAAGCAACTAATTTGCAAGAATGTCCAGTGGAATACCATAAGCCTAGAGATTGTGTACCTTGCAGATATCTAAAGATCCTCTTGACTGCAATCAGATGAGACTCCTTAGTGCAGCCTGAAATCTAGCACAAACACATGTAGCAAACATAATATAATATCTGGTCTAGAAGCTGTTAAATACATCAAGGAACCAATCATACATCTGTAAGAGTTTCATCAACATCTTTACCTTTCTGATCAACATCCAATTGTGTGGTGTTGCACATGGGAGTAGAACAGGGTTTACAGTTTTGTAAATCAAACTTATTCAAAAGATCTTTTGTGTATTTAGACTGATGAATGAAAATTCCATCAGCTTTTTGTTTGATTTGCAAACCTAGAAAGAACTGTAATTCTCCCATTGCACTCATTTCAAACTTCTGTTGCATTAAGTTTGGAATTCCTCACATAATTGGGATCAGAGGATGCAAATATAATATCATCAACATAAATTTGAACAAGTAGCTTATGCTGATCCACCTTCTTAATAAATAAAGTTTTATCTATGGAGCCTCTAGTGAAATTATTCTGTAGAAGAAAGTTTGATAAGGTCTCATACCAGCTCTAGGTGCTTGTTTCAACCCATAAGAGCTTTATCAAGCTTATATACCCATTCTGGGTGCTTATTGTCCTCAAAGCCTGGTGGTTGACACACATAAACTTCTTCTTTTATGTTACCATATAGAAAAGCACTTTTGACATCCATTTGAAAAACTTTAAGATTGTGGAGTGCAGCATAGGCTAAAAACAATCTAATTGCCTCCCTGGCTACAGGGGCAAAGGTTTCATCATAATCAATACCTTCTTCTTGTGCAAACCCTTGCACAACCAGTCTGGCCTTGTTCTTAACAATTAGCCCATTTTCATCAGTTTTATTCCTAAACACCCATTTAGTGCCTATTGCACACTTACCTGGGGGTAGAGGAACAAGCTCCCACACTTGCTGTTTTTTTAACTGAAGAAGCTCAAGCTGCATAGCTTCAACCATCCATTGTCTCTCAAAGCTACATGATAGTTCTTGGCTCTAGCTGACTGATGAAGAGAGCATAGAAGCAGAATTGGACAACTGGCTTCTGGTTGAAACACCAGCATTGATATCACCAAGGATTTGAGACATTGGGTGATTTTTCAGCTCTTGGTAAACAATCAAATCTGTGCAAGTGTTTGTAGGACCTTCAGCAGCAGCAGATGTTGATGCAGATTCTTGAAACCATGAAGATGGTGGCAACTCAAATGAAGTTGAGGATGCAGAAATCTCATCAGCATTTGTTGTGGATGGTGCTGCTGGAGCTACAGGAGCATCAGGTTTAGAGGACACAGGCAGTTGGTCACTAAACCTGAAGAGGTGATTACTACTATCATCATCATCTTCAGCAGTAACACCAGGTGGTGAACTGTTGACAGGAGCAACAGCAGGAGATTGATAAGGAACATATTGCAGTATGTCCAAATCAAAGAGCTCCACAGGGCTTTGTGGAATCTTGTCCTTTGGAGATTCATTGAACTTGACATGTAGAGTTCTTCAACCATCTTTGTTCTGCAGTTGAAGACTCTGTATGCCTTGCAAGTTGATGAATATCCAACAAAGTACCCTGCATCCACTTAGGATCAAATTTCTGGAGCTGATCCTTTGTGTTGAGAATGAAACAGGGACACCCAAATGCTCTAAAGAATGAAATGAGAGGGGCCAAATGATGTAGAACTTCATATGGAGTCTTCATCAACCTCTGATTTATTAGCACTCTATTCTGCACATAGCATGCTGTGTTGACAGCTTCAGCCCAAAAGGTCATTGGCAGTCCAGAATCAGCCAACATAGACCTTGCAGCTCAATGAGGGTCCTGTTCTTTCTCTCCACAACTCCATTCTATTCAGGAGTTCTTGGAATACTAAACTGCCTCTTTATTCCCTTGGAAAGGTAGAACTCATCAAGTGTATTGTTCATGAATTCTGTTCCATTGTCACTTCTAATACACTTGACTGAGAGGGAATACTGCTTCTCAGCATACAACACAAAGTTTATGATCTTCTGTGCAGCTTCATCCTTTGAATGTAGAAAGAAAGTCCATACAAATCTGGAGTAATCATCCACAATTACCAGACAGTATTTCTTCTTTGCCATGCTCATCACTCTCACAGGACCAAGAGATCCATGTGAAGAAGTTATAAGCAGGCAGTGGACTTTGGTTCTTCAATAGGTGGGAATGAAACCTTGTGCTGTTTTCCTTTCAAACAAGCAGTGCAGTTGTTTTCACACATGAACTCCTTCATAGGCATTCCTCTTACTAAACTATGGTGTATCAGTTGATTCATGTTCTTGAAGTTAACATGTCCCAGCCTTCTATGCCATAGATTAGATTCTTGAGAAGAGGCCTTGGAAAATAGGCAAGGATGACCTTTGAGATCTATTTTCTGGAAAGATCTAAGGCATACACTCTTCCTGTCCTGTTGGCCTTCAGGAGAGTGTGAGCATCCAATACCTTGTCAATCAAACTCAGAACTTTGGATGACAGAATCCTGCAGTTCTGGCTTGTGAAAAGGGCAACATGGCCTTTGTCACATATTGACTGACACTCAAGAGGTTATACTTGAGATTTTCCACATGGTTGACATCATCAAACCTTATTTCCCCATTGGAAACAAAGCCCTTCCCGACGATGTAACCTCTTGCATCATTTCCAAAGGAAACAAAACCATTCCTTCCTGGAGAGTAGTCATTAAGAAGTGAGTTGTTCCCAGTCATATGCATAGATCCCCCACTGTCTACATACCAGATGCTACTTTGGCATGTTGAAGAAACCTGCATTAATAAACAATCAGTTAGTTTTGGAGACCCAAACCTTTTTGGTTTTGGGCCTGGTCTCATCAATAGATGGTAAACTAACAGGTTTATTGGGCTCAATAGCTTGAGGTGAAGGAGATGGTGTAGAAGAGGAATCCTTTGGCTTGGATCTCCTTTTCTGGGGTTTCAACACAGGGCCATCAAGTTGGTTAACTCTTCCCAACAGATGTTGAACCATCATTACCAGCTGTGTCTGATTCTGGGAAAGAGCTTTCAGCTCTTCAGACACATTGGTATTGGTGTTTGATGATGAGTTCTTGTGTTGCACCATCTTCTTTTGAGCAACCTCAGCTGTTGCCTGTTGCACTCCTTCCCTTTTAGATTTCTTTTTGGACATAAGAGTAACAGGATTTGATGCTGCTGGTACAAACTTGGACTCAAACTCAGTTTTCATTTTAGCCAAGTTTTCTTTAATTCTCCTTTTGTTTGAGTTTGGATCCCTTTTTGTACCAACAATCATCTGTGAGATGATTGAATAGACCACATATTTCACATGGTTTCTTCTTCATCTTCTGTTGATCATCAACTTAAGAAGATGAAACTACTGAAGACTTGCTCTTCAGCAGTTTAGAAGCACTTTTTGCCTTCTTGTCAACTCCCTTAGTAGGCTTCAAATCCTTCCTACTGACAGTTTTCTTCTCTTTAGTGCTGTCAGTTATTGGGATTTGAACTCCAGATGTTATTCCCTACACTCCAGTACCCTCAGTACTTCTAGGGATAGCACTTGGGTTGATCAACTCATTGATCAGTGTGATGTCAGCAGTTGAACCATCAATATCAGCTGATAGGTTCACAGAGGGATTACTACTGACTTCAACTACTCATGGTGCTTTATCAAGTAGTGAATCACATGATGAGGTGGATTGGTCATTACTTTCCCCATCAGATTCTACTCCTGCTCTTGAAGCAAAATCTGTAGGAGGAGCAGTGTGATTATAACCAATTCCAAACTTCACATTGGAAGCTGTTTACTTACTAAGAAGCATTTCAAAGCCCTTGCAAGATTGTACCCATCGATCACACTCTACTTGGGTGACAGCAAGAGTATCTTTGAGGTCTTTGTACTTCTCTAAGAGTACATCCTCCCTAGCCTTATCATCAGAGATTTGGCATTTTAATTTATAATCTCATCAGTTTTCTCTTTCAGCACAGACTCAAACTCAGCCTTATTTTTGGAAATTATTTGTTCTAGCTCTACATTTTTATTGATAAAGCCACATTTGCTTCTCTAATAGAGGCAAATGCTGCTATGCAAGTTTCAGAACATAATTTGGCCTTAGCCTCAGAGGATACCTGTGATACCTGTGTTGAAGAGGTACTTGAGGATGATCCATCAGAGGATTCCAAAGTCATGAGAGCTAGATTTCCAAAAGGATGCTCACCACCATGTTGACCAGCACCTGAGAACAGTTGTTCATTACCAGACACATCATCTGGTAAGCTGCTCCAGTCAACAACTCCTGGTGTGAAGAAGCTGTGTTGTGTGAAGTTGATTAGGTTGATGAGATTGGGATGGTTGAGCTCAGGGAGTGCATGTGGTTGCTGAGCAGTGGGTGCTTGAACCTGGCCTGGTTTGGTGGCATGTAATAGCAGGGGTATGGATATGGCATTGGCCCCTGTGGAACAAAATATGCAGGAGATTGTGGTTGATGATGATAACCAGAATTGACAGGTTGTTGCCCTCTGTTTTGTTGACTATTGCCAGGGAAAGTCACAAAAGTGCAAGAGAGTTAGATCCAGATGATCTACATTCTCTTGCAAAGTGTCCAAGCCTGTGGCATTTATGGCACTTCAACTTACTCTTGTCAAAACCAACTTTGGTTTTGCCAGAGAGTCCTGGGAATTTCCTTCCAGTTCTTTTGTAGAACTTCTGAGATCTGATATTTATCAAAGCCATTTGGCTCAAAATATCCATCTCTTCTAAGTCATCATCAGCAATCCCCTTGAGATCATCCATGATGAAACATAGATTGTCACTATTACTACCAGCAGAATAACTATCAACACTCACAAAGGCAGGCTCAGAAGTGTTTGTAGAGAAATCAATATGCTCATCATACTGGCTTTCAGATGACGCATATTCTGACTCTTGATGTCCAATCAGGGCAGTGTTCCCTTGGACAAAATCCTCAGTAAGCTTGCCAGATGAAGCCAATTTCCTTTTCTGCTCTATCTCTCTCTCGAATGTAAGCAGTTTCCCATGAAGTTGGGTGAGAGATAGGCGATCAACATCAGCATTTGAGCGTAGAAAAATGGTATATGTGTTCCATCTCTCAGGCAGTGATCTTAGGAATCTATGGTTCATCTGACTCCTGGTATATTCATGTTTAACCATTTTCAATTCAGAGATTAAACATGAAAACCGCTCAAATTGTTGAGTCAGAGTCACACCCTTTCTATGAGAGAAGTCTCATATTGTTGGGCGAGGATTTCCCTGTTGTTTGCTAAAACCTCATCAGTACCACCAAATTGTTCTTTGATGGTTTTCCAGAGGTCATGAGCAGACTCACAATGCAGAAGCCCAGTAAATCTCATTAGGAATAGCCATAGCCAAAATTCCATGGGCTTTTGCATCGATTTCAAACAACTTCTTGTCCTCATCGGAGTATTGCTCCTTCTTCTTTGGAACCAACTGGTTTGTTTCCGGATCATTCACCATTGGCTTATGTGGTCCATGTACCACAAAGTCCAACAACCTGAGCTATTGACAGACAGGTGATGGAGCAATCTTCTCTGCCAAATGTTATACTCATTCCTCACCAAGATCGGAGGCTTGGTAGAGGATCCAGTATTGAAAGGATCATTCGAAGAAGTAGTCATTGTGGAAATTCAGACAGATTCAAGTAAAATCACAATAAATTTAGCTCAGAACCACACAGAACCTCAAATAAAACAGCCAGAAGCGATACACTCTCAATCTCTATAACAGATCCTTGCGAATTTGCTAATTCGATCAAACTTAGAGCGATTGAACAGTTTCAATGATCAATTGTTAGATCGATCAATGATTAACCTGCTCTGATACCATTTGTTAGGATCTCAGCCTCTTGGTTTGATCGATTGAACAGATATAGCAGCGGAATAGCTCAGAATTAGACAAATTCAAGCAAGAACATTCGATATAAGCGATAAAAGAATTTTGTTATAGAGAGAGAAATATCTGACAAAAGGAATATTGCATTAAGATTGTCGGCCTCAATGGCACGATTACAGGTGAGTCATCCTTCCTTATAAAGGAAAGAATGACGTAGGCTGATGTCACTTGAAAGTGACATGTAACCGTTTTATAACTACTGATGTTTAACAACTACTGAAGATGTCAACAGCTGACATCTTCTTACAAATGTTCCTAAGTGTTAAACATCTTATTTACAACTACTGAAAAAACATAAAACTACTGATACTACAACAACTGAAGAATAACCTCTTCAGTTGTTTACAAGTACTGAAAAGGAAACAAAACTACAGAAAAGTAAACAAACTACTGAAAGGAAAAGAAAACTACTGATGAAGAAAAACCATCACAACAACTGAAGAAGCCCTCTTCAGCTGTTGTCATCAGCTGTTAGCATCAGCTGATGTCTTCAGTACTTGAACATCAGACTTTGTCTTTCAGCTGTTGATCTTCAGTCTTTGTCTTCAGTACTTGTTGAAGTCTTCAGACTTTAGATCTTCAGCTGTTGTCTCAGTCTTTGTCTTCAGTACTTCATAAATACTTCAGTAGTTGTATTCTTCAGACTTTGTAGAACAGCTGATCAGGTCTTCTTCAGCTGTTGTGATGTCCTGTGGGACTTAGAGGTTTCTCTGATCAGGCTCATTGGTTCTTTTGGTCCAACAGATACTAATGTAGTCACGATAGGTAATGTTTGGGGTATGAAGAGTAAAGTAAGTGGTTAATCACAACTGGGCACTGTAATTAGGGACTTACTATACTTGACATAAACTAAGCTGTTCCCTTGAATGACCATGTTGGTGTTTGAATCTTTCAGTGTGTGTGTTAGAGGATGGCTAGTGGTAGATCATCTATGTAAGGCACCATTCCCGGGATGCTCATAGTTGTTCAATCATTGCATATAAAACATATATATCTAACTTTCATAGAACATCACAGCAGAACATTAAAATAACCTTTCATTTCATTATAATTGCTTTTGCAAGTTAATACAATCATTTATTTCAAAACAATGTTCGTTCGCATTACAATGCAAAAACATTAACAAAAGAATGCCATCCAAAATGCCAAGTAGCTGTTCGACGCCATCCTCAACATTGCTCAATTGCCAACTGGAAAATGCATAAAAAGTCAGCATTGCAGAGTGAGTTCTAGTTTTAAAATTAAACATACTTTACTTTCATTAAAACCATTGTTTACTTTTGCATGTAATCACACATCACACGTACACATAGATAATATCATCATACAGGGCATCATACATACATAACATATATCATACATACCATCATGCGTAAGCATCAATCACACATCATAACATGCCCATCATAACATCTACGACCTCAAAAAGTAAACTTACCTAGCCCCCAGGAACCTCCTAAGTCAAAGCCTATATTTCACTTTTTCCCCAGAAAGTCAGAAAATATTCTAAGTGTTTGAAGATCATGAATAGGTTGGACTCACCTTAGTTTAGATTGTTTACTTTCACTTGTAATAGGTCTTTTGTTAGTTTCCTTTTTCAAGTACTTAGATTTATGTATTTTGGCAGTCTAGCAAAACTGTGAGCGAAACTATAAGTTCGCTCACAGTTTGCTATTTTGTTTGCCTGGCGAATCTACTATTCGCCTTGCGAAACTATAGTTTCGACAGTGCAGTTTCGCAGACAGCGAAACTGTCTACGAAACTATAAACTTCTATATATGTTTTGTTTCTTTCTATTGTAGGTTAAGCTTGCAAAAACTCTAATCCATTATCATTGTTGCAAGTTACCATTTCAAAGTAGTTAATACGCAAAATTATCCTTGTGCTTTACGTTAATGATTATCATTAATCATTGTCTTATTATGAATGAGTTCTCATTGTGTTCAATCCTCTTTGTTATTGTTGTTTAGTATATTTGTTGGATATTGAACGAGTCTTAATATAATTTGCACTGTTCTACGATCACATGGACCAACAATATGGTATTAGAGCCTTAGTGCTCATGATTTGTTGAGTTTCTTAGTGGTTTGTTTTTCAATATCTTGTTTCAATCATTTTGGATCACTTATTGGATGTTTCTAATGTGGAAATTGATTGAGTTTACCTTGTTTTTGGTTGTGAAGCCTTATTAATTATCAGATCTCAAATTCATTGAGTTTTTGATGATTTCAGTCTGATTTTGTGTTAAAAAAGGGTTTTGGGATCCATCAGTGAAACTGCTATTCTTTAAGCGAAACTGTCAATCATCTTCCAGCGAAACTACGGGTTATATTGATTTGGAAATGGTTCTCTAGTTATTATTCCAAACTAGTCTTTTTGAACGAAAGTTCATCAGTGATTGTGAAGGATTTTCAAGCGAAATTGTTGCCGAAAGTGTTTCTGAACGAAAGTCCAAGCTTGTTTCGTGCGAACTTACCAGCGAAACTAAGCCTGTTGTGACAGTCGGCTAGCGAAATTACTGCCGAAATTGTTAGCGAAATTACTGCCGAAAATGTCAGCGAAATTAGCTTCTTCTGCGAAAGTACCAGCAAAAGTATGTGTGAAGTTACCTTTTTCTGTGAAAGTGTGTGCGAAAGTATCCTCTTTCTTGCCGAAACTACATCAATCTTTGAGAAACTATCATGTCTAAGTTAACATCACTCACCCTTGCCCATCTTGAAAGTGTTACTCCCAATAGACCTCCGAGACTCATTAACAGAGACAATTTTGAAGATTGGAAGAGATGTCTGAAGCCTTTTTCTTCTACACTGATCACAACCAATGGGAATCGATTATTTCTGGTCCTTACATAACAACGGTTATAGTTGGTGATATTGTCTCCCAAAATAAGGACCCATCCTCTTTCACTGAAAAGGATCTAAAGTTGATAGATCGTGATCAAAAGGGTTTTGGTGCTTTAACCCTTTGTCTGGCACCAGACATTTACAATCGTTTTGCAGAGCATAAAAATGCTAAATCTCTTTAAGATGCACTATGTGAGTTTTATGATGGCAATGCAAATTTGGTAAAGGATAAGAGCATTCAGGCTGAGAAGGAATTCAACTCTTTTGTTGGATATGAGAACGAGAGTTTGACAGATCTCACAAATTGTTTCTTGACTATTTCAAGGACCTTAAAGAAATATGATGAAAAGCTTTCCAACAGTGAACAAGTTAATAGGCTTTTAGATTCTCTTCCACCTCAGTGGAGTCTTCAAGTGAGGATGCTTAAACAAGAAAGAGGGTTCACAGACTACAAGCCGATGGATGTTATCAATAAGCTGAAATCCTTTGAGTTGGATATGAAGAGAAGGGAATTTAACGAGACTATGATGCCCACATCTGGTTTTTCACAAAATGTTGCTTTACTGTCATCTGATGCAAGCTCTCAGATTCAAAATTCAAATCAAGGAGGAGTTAACACAAGTACTTTTGCAGGTGGAAATAGTAGTGTTGGAAGAGATCTGGGTAATTCTACGACCAATATTGAAACTTCAATCCCATCAGAAAAATGGCTCTTTTTGGGATGTTTGTTCAAAGCTATAAAGCACTTGTAGCTAGAGAGTTGAAAGGGAATGGAATGACTATGGAAGACATGTATCAGGTGGATCCTGATGATCTTAAAGAAACTGATATTCAATGGCAGATGGCTATGTTGACCCTTAGAGCTCGAAGATTTATGGAAAGAACTGGACAGAAGAACTTTAGTGGTCAAACATCTAATTTAAAACTAGGATTTGATAAGTCCAATTTGAGATGCTTCAATTGTAAACAATTGGGACACTTTAAACGTGATTGTCCATCCCTAATTGTCACTGATTCAAGCAATTTAGGAGTTCCAAGGTTAACAGCTGAGAAGGAGAAGGAAGAATGTATCACAAAAAAGAGACTGCATCGATTTCTAACTTCGATTAGAGTGCTGAGGTTGAGGAAACAAGAACTGAGATAAATCATGTTTTGGTTGCTGAACTTGTTAAAGGGAATGAAAAGGAAGATGGTAAAGATGGATTTGACCTTTTCAAGGAATTCAAAAAGGAAGTTGTGTCATTTATGAATAAGAAGTAGAGAAAGATGTTGGAATAAGGGGAGGTAAATCTGCAGGTATAAGAGAGGAAGGAAGTTCATGCGATGGGCAAAGAACGGATTATGATGATAATGCTACCACTGTTGAGGAAAAGAAGTCAAGTACTCCGGTGTGCCAATGTGAAAAAGCCTTAGCTGCTGAAAGGATTGTGATTGGACTTCCATATGAGGTAATTCAGGATATGTGGTCATCTGCTTGCAAAATTAGGTTATTTGGGATTTATAAAGCTAATCGACTATTAATTGATAATTAAAAGGATTTAAAGCGAATCAATGATGAACTTAAAATAAATGAATCCAAATACTTTTTTAAATTAAATGAGGCTTTAAAAGAAAATGATCATTTAAAACGAATTATTTTGGAAAGAAATATTGAGATTAACACTTTGACTGAAAGAGTTGCCCTTGCTGAATTTGAAATAAGAAAACTTCAGTCAAAGTTAGACAAATGGACCATTTCAGGAATGAAACATGTTGATCTATGTAAATCTCAACATGGAGCTAGGATTAAAACGGGATTGGGTTATGAAAACGTAAAGGTTTATCCTCCACCTAGTACATACTGTTATTCTCCTATGCTTGTTCCTCATCCTTCTAATGATTTAATCAAAACAAATACTGATAGTATGTTTGCAGGTTTAGAGGGTGTTAACTCTATGTTTGTAGGTTTAGAGGGTGTGAGTAATCTGTTTTAGATCACAAATCTAGTTTAAATTCTGTTTTTGTTTCAAGTTCTCCTATAACAGACTATGTTGTCTCATGTTCTCATGATGGTTCTATTTCATCTTTTAATTCAGTGCATTGTGGTGATGTCTTTTATTCTGGTGATGATTGTGATGCAACTGATCTTTCTGCAAAGTCAACTGAGCAAATTAAAACTAATTGTTTTGAAAAGTTCTTTTCTCATCCCATTCCATCTTTCACTCCATCAAATATGTCTTTATCTGATGACAGAATTACCTCTTCGTCTGAAACTAGTACCAGTGGAATTAGTTCTACTAGTACGACAGACGAACACTCATCTATTTTTGTAAATTATAATTCTTGCTCAAATAAACATCGACCATTTGGCATGAATGAGACATTTAGTGACATCGATTCTAGTGTATCTGAATGTGATGAGGAAATTATAATTGTTCATATTATTACCTCGTCACATCAAAGACCTAGACACAAACCTCATTGTTTCAGGTGTGGTCAAGAGGACCATCTTGTCAAGAATCGTCCTACATTGCTTAATAGACATCTTAATAGGAACTGTTTTGGAAATAAATTAACAAAATTGGTTAATAATTTCATTTGCAAAAATATGCTTCATCTAAAGATAAAGTTGTTCAATCTTGGGTTCCTATCACTGTTCTTTATTTCATTTTAGGAATCATCCACTAAGACTTTTGTTGGGCATTCTATCTTTGAAGAAATTGAAGATTTCAATATCATTAAAGTTGAAGACTTGAAGCACTAAATCAACAAAAATATTATTCTAGGGTTTATATTGTAATAATTTTTATTGCTAGACTAGTATAAATATTAGCACATATTATCATTGTAGAGGGTGACTAATTCACCACATGTTAGGGTGAATTAGGTCCATCATCAACAACATCATATCATCATCCTTCATGGATGATGATTTCAACAATATATCAATAAACATCAAACATTAAACACGTTTTTGTTCTTCATCATGTTCATCATCATTATATTTTAGCATCTCATCATTCATGTTTTGTTATTATCAATATGAATCCTAAGATCCATGCTTATTGTTCCCGTTCATATCGAGAATACACAATTGGTATCAGAGCTGGAGTTGATGGATTCATATTGATTTTGATGAGATTTCATGGTAAGATTGCTGAAATTATTGAAGATCTGAAGAAAACAATTCAACAATAATGTCAACACTCATGTCTGTGGCTGCCTCAAGAATGAACAAATGCGAAATAGAAGCTGCCAATTAGGGCCTCTTGCGGCCGAATGGGGCTGCCAAAATAGGGCTGCCGAATGTAGGTTGCGGGGCAGCTTCTGAATCAAGGGGCTGCCGAAGGCAGCCCTTGCGAACCAAAAGTGGCTGCCGAATAGGGGCTTCCAATTAGGGATTCTTGTGGCTGAATGGGAATGCCCTAATTAGTGTTTGCCGAATGAAAATGTGGCTGCAAATATGTTTGTCCGATTAGGGTTGCTCGTGGTTGGTTAAAGCTGACATGAGCAGCTCTTGCGAATTAGGGCTGCCACATCAAGTATCAAACGAATTAGGGTTTGAAACATAAGGTTGCAAATGGGCTCGGGAACATAATTGGATTGGTTACTTGGGCTCCATGATAAAACAAAAACATTAGTTGGAATTGGGCTGAAGTGTTAAAGATTGGGCTTATGATCAACTAAACAAATTTGGGCTTCATATTTGGGATCTCATCGACAAAAACAAGTAATATTGTAACATAATATAGTGGTACCAAAATTTTGAAGACCTCGCTTCGGCATCAACAACAAATTTCTTGACTTTGGACAACTATTCAACAAAAACAAGATCAAGCTTAAATTCACATTGGAAATCTACAATTTAGGGGGGTATTGTTGGGTATTCTACCATTGAAGAAATTGAATATTTCAATATCATTAAAGTTGAAGACTTGAAGCACTAAATCAACAAAAATATTAGTCTAGGGTTATATTGTAATTATTTTTATTGCTAAACTAGTATAAATATTAGCACATATTATTATTGTAGAGGGTACTAATTCACCACTTGTTTGGGTGAATTAGGTCCATCACCAACAACATCATATCATCATCCTTCATGGATGATGATTTCAACAATATATCAATAAACATCAAACATTAAACACGTTTGTGTTCTTCATCATGTTCATGATCATTTTATTTTAGCATCTCATCATTCAAGTTTTGTTATTATCAATATGAATCCTAGGATCCATGCTCATTGTTCCCGTTCATATCATGAACACACTTGGTATCAGAGCTGGAGTTGATAGATTCATATTGATTTTAATGAGATTTCATGGTAAGATTCGTGAAATTATTGAAGATCTCAAGAAAACAATTCAACAATCATGTCAACACTCATGTCTGCAGCTGCCTCAAGCATCAAAAATTAGGGTTTGCGGCTTCCTGAAGATCAACAAATGCGAAATAGAAGCTGCCGATTAGGGCCTGTTGCGGCTGAATGGGACTGCCAAAATAAGGCTGCCGAATGTAGGCTATGGGGCAGCTTGCGAATCAAGGAAGCTGCCGAAGGCAACCCTTGCAAACCAAAAGTGGCTGCCGAATAGGGGCTACCAATTAGGGTTTCTTGCGGCCGAATGGGGATGCCCTAACTAGGGTTTGTCGAATGAAAATATGGCTGCAAATGTGTTTGTCCGGTTAGGGTTGCTTGCGTTTGGTTAAGGCTGACGTGAGCACCTCTTGCAAATTAGGGCTGCCACATCAAGTATCAAACGAATTAGGGTTTGCAACATAAGGTTGCAAATGGGCTCGTGAACACAATTCGATTTGTTACTTGGGCTCTATCATTAAACAAAAACAATAGTTGGAATTGGGCTCAAGTGTTGAAGATTGGGCTTATGATCAACAAAACAAACTTGAGCTTCACATTTGGCTCTTATCGACAAAAACAAGTGACATTATTACATAATATAGTGGTACCAAAATTTTGAAGACCTCGCTTCCGCATCGACAACAAATTTCTTGACTTTGGACAACTATTCAACAAAAACAAGATCAAGCTTCAATTCATATTGGAAATCTACAATTTAGGGGGAGTATTGTTGGGTATTCTACCTTTGAAGAAATTGAAGATTTCAATATCATTAAAGTTCAAGACTTGAAGCACTAAATCAACAAAAATATTAGTCTAGGGTTTTATTATAATTATTTTTATTGCTAGACTAGTATAAATATTAGCACATATTATCATTGTAGAGGGTGACTAATTCACCACTTGTTAGGGTGAATTAGGTCCATCATTAACAACATCATATCATCATCCTTCATGGATGATGATTTCAACAATATATCAATAAATATCAAACATTAAACACGTTTGTGTTCTTCATCATGTTCATCATCATTATATTTTAGCATCTCATCATTAAAGTTTTGTTATTATTAATATGAATCCTAGATCCAAGCTCATTGTTCCCGTTCATATTGGGAACACACAATTGGTATCAGAGCTGGAGTTGATGGATTCATATTGATTTTGATGAGATTTCATGGTAAGATTGCTTAAATTATTGAAGATCTGAAGGACACAATTCAACAATCATGTTAACACTCATGTCTGAGACTGCCTCAAGCATCAAAAATTAGGGTTTGCGTCTTCCTCAAGATGAACAAATGGGAAATAAACTGCCGATTAGGGCCTCTTGCGGCCGAATGGGGCTGCCAAAATAGGGCTGCCGAATGTGGGCTACGGGGTAGCTTGCGAATCAAGGAAGCTGTCGAAGCAAGCTCTAGGGAACCAAAAGTGACTGCCGAATAGGGGCTACCAATTAGGTTTTCCTGCGGCCGAATGGGGATGCCCTAATTAGGGTTTGCTGAATGAAAATGTGGTTGCAAATGTGTTTGTCCGATTAGGGTTGTTTGCGGTTGGTTAAGGCTGACGTGAGCAGCTCTTGCGAATTAGGGCTGCCACATCAAGTATCAAACGAATTAGGGTTTGCAACATAAGGTTGCAAATGCGCTCGGGAACATAATTGGATTTGTCACTTGGGCTCCATCATTAAACAGTAACATCTGTAGGAATTGGGCTCAAGTGTTGAAGATTGGGCTTATGATCAACAAAAAAAATTTGGGCTTCATATTTGGGCTCTCATCGACAAAAACAAGTGACATTGTTACATAATATAGTGGTGCCAAAATTTTTAAGACCTCGCATCCGCATCAACAACAAATTTCTTGACTTTGGACAACTATTCAACAAAAAAAAGATCAAGCTTCAATTCACATTGGAAATCTACAATTTAGGGGGAGTATTGTTCGGTATTCTACCTTTAAAGAAATTGAAAATTTCAATATCATTAAAGTTGAAGACTTGAAGCACTAAATCAACAAAAATATTAGTCTAGGGTTTATATTGTAATTATTTTTATTGCTAGACTAGTATAAATATTAGCACATATTATCATTGTACAAGGTGACTAATTCACCACTTGTTAGGGTGAATTAGGTCCATCATCAACAACATCATATCATCATCCTTCATAGATGATGATTTCAACAATATATCAATAAACATCAAACATTAAACACGTTGGTGTTCTTCATCATGTTCATCATCATTATATTTTAGCATCTCATCATTGAAGTTTTTTTAATATCAATATGAACCCAAAGATCCATGCTCATTGTTCCCGTTCATATCGGGAACACACAATTGGTATCGGAGCTGGAGTTGACGGATTGATATTGATTTTGATGAGTTACATGGTAAGATTGCTGAAATTATTGAAGATCTGAAGAAAACAATTCAACAATCATGTCAACACTCATGTCTACGGCTAACTCAAGTATCAAAAATTATGGTTTGCGGCTTCCTCAAGATGAATAAATGTGAAATTGAAGCTGCCGATTAGCACCTCTTGTGGCCGAATGGGGCTGCCAAAATAGGGCTGCTGAATGTAGGTTGCGGGGCAGCTTGCGAATCAAGGAAGCTGCCGAAGGCAGCCCTTGGGAACCAAAAGTGGTTGCCGAATAGGGGCTGCCAATTAGGGTTTCTAGCGGCTGAATGGGGACGCCCTAATTAGGGTTTTCCGAATGAAAAAGTGGCTGCAAATGTGTTTGCCCGATTAGGGTTGCTTGGGATTGGTTAAGGCTGACGTGAGCAGCTCTTGCGAATTAGGGCTGCCACATCAAGTATCAAGCGAATTAGGGTTTGAAACATAAGGTTGCAAATGGGATCGGGAACATAATTGGGTTTGTTACATGGGCTCCATCATTAAACAAAAACATTAGTAGGAATTGGGCTGAAGTGTTGAAGATTGGGCTTATGATCAACAAAACAAATAAGGGCTTCATATTTGGGCTCTCATGGTGCCAAAATTTTGAAGACCTCGCATCCGCATCAACAACAAATTTCTTGACTTTGGACAACTATTCAACAAAAACAAGATCAAGCTTCAATTCACATTGGAAATCCACAATTTAGGGGGAGTATTGTTGGGTATTCTACCTTTGAAGAAATTGAAAAATTTCAATATCATTAAAGTTGAAGACTTGAAGCACTAAATCAACAAAAATATTAGTCTAGGGTTTATATTGTAATTATTTTTATTGCTAGACTAGTATAAATATTAGCACATATTATCATTGTAGAGGGTGACTAATTCACCACTTGTTAGGGTGAATTAGGTCCATCAACAACAACATCATATCATCCTCCATCATAGATGATGATTTCAACAATATATCAATAAACATCAAACATTAAATAGTTTATATTCTTCATCATGTTTATCATCATTATATTTTAGCATCTCATCATTCAAGTTTTGTTAATATCAATATGAATCCTAAGATCCATGCTCATTGTTCCCGTTCATATCGGGAACACACAATTGGTATCAGAGCTGGAGTTGACGGATTCATATTGATTTTGATGAGATTTCATGGTAAGATTGCTGAAATTATTGAAGATCTGAAAAAAACAATTCGACAATCATGTCAACACTCATGTCTATGGCTGCCTCAAGCACAAAAAGTTAGGGTTTGCGGCTTCCTCAAGATGAACAAATATGAAATAGAAGCTGCCGATGAGCGCCTCTTGTGGCTGAATAGGGCTGCCAAAATAGAGCTGCCCAATGTAGGCTGCGGGGCAGTTTGCGAATCAAGGAAGCTGCCGAAGGCAGACCTTGCGAACCAAAATTGGCTGCCGAATAGGGGCTTCCAATTAGGGTTTCTTTCGGCCGAATGGGGAGGCCCTAATTAGCGTTTTCCTAATGAAAATGTGGCTGCAAATGTGTTTGTCCGATTAGGGTTGCTTGCGGTTGGTTAAGGTTGACGTGAGCAGCTCTTTCGAATTAGGGCCGCCACATCAAGTATCAAACGAATTAGGGTTTGCAACATAAGGTTGCAAATGGGATCGAGAACACAATTGGATTTGTTACCTGGGCTCGGTCATTAAACAAAAACATTAGCAGGAATTGGGCTCAAGTGTTGAAGATTGGGCTTATGATCAACAAAAAAAATTCGGGCTTCATATTTGGGCTCTCATCGACAAAAACAAGTGACATTGTTACATAATATAGTGGTACCAAAATTTTGAAGACCTCACTTCCGCATCAACAACAAATTTATTGACTTTGGACAACTATTCAACAAAAACAAGATCAAGCTTCAATTCACATTGGAAATCTACAATTTAGGGGGAGTATTGTTGGGTATTCTACCTTTGAAGAAATTGAAGATTTCAATATCATTAAAGTTGAAGACTTGAAGCACTAAATCAACCAAAATATTAGTCTAGGGTTTATATTGAAATTATTTTTATTGCTAGAATAGTATAAATATTAGCACATATTATCATTGTAGAGGGTGACTAATTCACCACTTGTTAGGGTGAATTAGGTCAATCATCAACAACATCATATCATCATCCTTCATAGATGATGATTTCTACGATATATCAATAAACATCAAACATTAAACACGTTTGTGTTCTTGATCATGTTCATCATCGTTATACTTTAGCATATCATCGTTCAAGTTTTTTTTAAAATTAATATGAATCCTAAGATCCATGCTCATTGTTCCTGTTCATATCGGGAACACACAATTGGTATTAGAGCTGGAGTTGACGGATTGATATTGATTTTGATGAGTTTCATGGTAAGATTGCTGAAATTATGAAGATCTGAAGAAAAGAATTCAACAATTATGTCAACACTCATGTCTACGGCTAACTCAAGCATCAAAAATTAGGGTTTGCGGCTTCCTCAAGATGAACAAATGTGAAATAGAAGCTGCTGATTAGCGCCTCTTGCGGCCGAATGGGGCTGCCAAAATAGGGCGGCTGAATGTAGGCTGCGGGGCAGCTTGCGAATAAAGGAAGCTGCCAAAGGCAGCCCTTTGGAACCAAAAGAGGCTGCCGAATAGGGGCTGCCAACTAGGGTTTCTTGCGGCCGAATGGGGATGCCCTAATTAGCGTTTTCGAATGAAAATGTGGCTGCAAATGTGTTTGTCCGATTAGGGTTGCTTGCAGTTGGTTAAGGTTGACGTGAGCAGCTCTTTCGAATTAGGGCTGCCACATCAAGTATCAAACGAATTAGGGTTTGCAACATAAGGTTGCAAATAGGATCGGGAACACAATTGGATTTGTTACCTGGGCTCGATCATTAAACAAAAACATTAGTAGGAATGGGGCTCAAGTGTTGAAGATTGGGCTTATGATCAACAAAACAAATTCGGGCTTCATATTTGGGCTCTCATCGACAAAAACAAGTGACATTGTTACATAATATAGTGGTACCAAACATTTGAAGGCCTCGCTTCCGCATCAACAATAAATTTCTTGACTTTGGACAACTATTCAACAAAAACAATATCAAGCTTCAATTCACATTGGAAATCTACAATTTAGGGGGAGTATTGTTGGGTATTCTACCTTTGAAGAAATTGAAGATTTCAATATCATTAAAGTTGAAGACTTGAAGCACTAAATCAACAAAAATATTAGTCTAGGGTTTATATTGTAATTATTTTTATTGCTAGAATAGTATAAATATTAGCACATATTATCATTGTAGAGGGTGACTGATTCACTACTTGTTAGGGTGAATTAGGTCCATCATCAACAAGATCATATCATCATCCTTCATAGATGATAATTTCAACAATATATCAATAAACATCAAAATTAAACACGTTTGTGTTCTACATCATGTTCATCATCATGTTCATCATCGTTATATTTTAGCATCTCATCATTCAAGTTTTTTTAATATCAATATGAATCCTAAGATCCATGCTCATTGTTCCCGTTCATATCGGGAACACACAATTGGTATCAGAGCTGGAGTTGACGGATTGATACTGATTTTGATGAGTTTCATGGTAAGATTTGTTGATACATGTATGTCCCTAGATCATGATATGAATGTAATAGATCTTGTTTGTCTGATTCTGAGGTAATGCTTGGAATGATTAATGAAATGATATTACTTGTTTGCTATTTATAATGTTTAATATTTCATTAATGAGTCGACATTGAATTGGTTAATTAGATTTGTGGTTGTTTGAAGTGTTACACATAATGTTATATTAATTAATTAATACATTCAAACTTAACAGAATGAAGTTCTTATGCTAGTGGCCCATGCGAATGGACCATACGCATGAATAACTTCATACGAATGAATCAACCTCACGACTGAACCAGGAGACTGGATCAGTCGTATGATTAAAACATGAGATTGACTCAACCGCACGACTGAATACTCAATCGTGCGAATGAATCAACCGCATGGTTCAATCGCACGACTGAACCATACTAATGGTTCAGTCGCACGAATGAATAATCTTAACCTATAAATACAACCCAATTCGTGAAAAATATAGAGCTTTTGATTAATTACGACTCCAAACGTACCCTAGCCATCCAGAAGTCTCACAATTCGTTCTCCAAGTTCATAGAACACATTTGATCGATTCCCAATCGATTTCTAACGTTAGTTTCAATTCTTGATTGATTCTTCATGTGTTCTCACTGATTGGATCGCCAATCAAATAGGATTCCGCACTATTTGATCTGGTTTACACGCTAATCACTAGGTATTTCGTTCAAATACCAGGTCCTAACAAGTGGTATCAGAGCTTTGGCTCTTGATTACGTGTGATTCAATCAAGATTGATAAAAAGTTTGTGTTTTTGCACTAAAAACGAAATCTTTTGTGTGAAAACTGATCTTGGACGTTCCCTGCTCATCAAAGTTTGGTTTCTACGGACTTAGGCGATTAGACCTTGCGAAATTTCGAATTTTTACGGCTAAAACACGTTTAACCTAGAAATTTTCGCAAAACAGCAGCCTCAGTCGCACGAGTGTGCCATTCGCACGACTGGACCTCATTCGCATAGTCCAGACGCACGATTGGACCTAGTCGTATCTCCTTTCGTACGACTGAACTGTTCGTTCGCATTGCTCATATGCATCAGATTCAGTCGCACGACTGAGCTAATCGCTTAGTACAGCCACATGATTGAACCAGTCGCAGAGTTCATATGCACGACTAGATCATTCGCATCCTTCAGTCGCACCAGTGACAGTTTGGTTTATTAGACTTAAAGTTATTCGCCATGGAAGATAAAATGTCAGCCTTTACTGCTGGAAAGGACTCTAGGATACAGAACCTGCTGTTGCTTGAGAGTGAAGTGGGTAATCATAATAAACCACCAAAGCTCTTGACGTTAGATGAGTTTCCCCACTAGAAACAACGTTTTGAGATCTACCTCAATGGAGTGGATCTGAATCTGTGGGAAGCCGTCGAGATTGGATATAGTAGACCGGTTGGAGCTGATGGAGTTAAGCTAACGTTAGGAGGGATGACGGATGTGCAGAAAGTTAAATACAATGCCGAGAAAAGAGTTTATGCATTGATTACACAGTCTATTCCTAAA
Source organism: Flaveria trinervia (assembly GCA_025506515.1). Classification (NCBI taxonomy): domain Eukaryota; kingdom Viridiplantae; phylum Streptophyta; class Magnoliopsida; order Asterales; family Asteraceae; genus Flaveria; species Flaveria trinervia. The sequence continues at coordinate 14,658,317 of CM046458.1, read as the reverse complement.
GACATATTCCACCAGTACTCAGAGAATAAGCAGTCCAAGAAACTTTGGGATGAGCTAGGAAAGAGGTATGACGGGAATGCTTCATTGAAAGCAATCAAAGCTAAGGAGTTAAAGAAGGAATTCGATAACTTCTCATCGACGGGAAACGAGAGTTTAGACCATGTTATAGATAGATTTTACCATCTGATGAGTGAACTGCATACACATGGGGTGGCAACTACCATGGAAGAGAAAGTTACTAACTTTGCAGACGGACTGCCTGAAAAGTGGACCTCATTCGTGTCTAACCTTAGACAGAATGGAATGCTGGCAAAACTGGATATTAATGACTTCATTCTTAAGTTGCGAGAAGAGTCACTTAGGATGAAGTACAGAGCTCAAAAGTCTTCTTACAATCAAAATCCAGCTTTGTACGACGCCACGCCTCAACCTAAGACATCTGGAGCACCTCTCCATACTGCATTTGTGTCTAGCTCATCGGGTCCTTCACATGTCTCCTTTAGGAGCAGACACGTCGGGACTCTCTAGCACCCACTATATTGGATCCGAAACAAGTGCTACTAAACTGAAGACCGAGAACCTCGGAAATGTGACTGTGGAAGTAGCTCGAGAACACATGGATCTTTTGGCTGCAATGGTCCATTCTTATGATGAACTTGTTGTTGGGAAGGTTGGAAACTCCCATCTGGCAGACGAGGACTACGAGCAGGTGGACGAAATAGAGCTTGAGAGGATGGACATAATGTGGGCCTTAACTAGTGCTGTCCGGAGGGCAAAGAAGTTTGTAAAACAAACAGGACAGAACTTAGTAGCTACAAAGGATACCACATGTGGCTTTGACAAGGGCAAAGTGACCTGCTTCAACTGTGGAGAGAAGGGGCACTTCAAAAGAGAATGTGTCAAGGCTAAGAAGACGGGTAACAGGAACCCGTTCTCATCCTTCACTCATCAAGACAAGCAAGCTACTAGTTCTACTTCATCAAGCAAGGTTCCAAAAGCCTTGACTGCTCATGATGATGAAGGACAGGATTGGAGCTTTAGGTTCGTCTCACCAGGGGAATCAAACATTGCAAGTGTAGAAGATATTGACAGTGATTCCGCTAGTGAAGGAGATCTAACAGTTGAGATAGCAATGTCACATTGTGATGAAGCAACTGCAACTGAGGTCAGTTACAAGCCTAAAGAGGAGACTACCACGTCAGAGACAGAAAAGACAGAATCACCAGAACCAGAGACATCTGCTGCTGCGTTGATGGCTAACTCTTCTGAATCAACTCAGGTAGTACTACTGACCAAATGTTGATAATCATGTTTGTTCTGATTGTGATATTTTTAGGAATAGCATAGATGAAAAATTTGCTAGGTTATTAGATCATAATGATAACTTAGTAAAAGATTTGCACCTGTGCACTGAGGCTAATAGGGTATTAAAACAAAATGAGCATAGTTATAAAGAAAAGATAGACCTTTTGACTAAACAGCTTAGGAAAACCGAAGTAGTTGCCTTTAACCAAGCTAATGACATTAGGTACTATCTAAACTCCCTAGAAGACACTAAGAAGCAAAAGGCAGTTCTAGAAGTAGAAGTAAATTCATTAAAACATAAACTACACAGTTGGACTAGTTCTTCACACATAGTCCAACACTTAGTGAGAGAAAGGAACAACGGGGAGGGATTGGGTTATAAAGTGGTTCCACCACCACCTGAGACTTTGATGAACACTAAGACTAGACCAATAAATAGTAATCCCATCAAAGATCATGTGGTGTCTACTCCTCTTGTTAGTGATACAGATTCCTTATGTTCATCTATGGACTCTGGAAACAAACAAAAGGAGGCCACTTCAAAGGCAAAGGATAAATTGTCTAGTGTTAATCTGGAAAAGGAATTTGAAAAGTTTAACTTAAAGTCAAGATCAAACAGAGTCAAATCAGATCCTAAAAGGACTTCTAAGGTTAATCTTTCACATACTTCAAGTCAAAAACCTATTAACCAAAAAGAAAAGGATGTTAAACAGGTGAAAACAGTTAACTTTGGTAAACCAAAGAAAACAACCAAAGAACCAGAGTCAAAACCTAGAGTGAGTAATGTTACTAGAGTGTCACACACTTCTCCACAAAGAAAGTTTAATCATAAAGTTGATAGCAGGTCGTGCTACAACTGTGGTGAATATGGACACATTGCTTCTTATTGTCACTTCTATTAGACACCTAGGAAGAAGATTGAACTTCAGGTTTCAATGCCTAGGTCTTCTAAGAGGATTTCTCTGACTCCACCTAGAAGAACTAGTGAACCTAAAATTCAACTTGTAAGTCAGTCGACTGTTTATCACAAACAGGCTTTGCACAAATCTGGATTATGGAAGGAGAAGACATCCTCTATGTCTGATAATAATGACAAGAAGGAACCTGAACTACCCTCATCCTCTAAGGGTCAATGGGTAAAATTTATGATGTGTGATGCCTCTAGGAAACCCAAGCCAGTAAAAGCTTGGGTTCCTAACCCAAACTAATCCTTTACTTAGTATGTGCAGGGTGTTTGATACAGTGTTGAAACTAACACGTGGATAGTAGACGGCGGAGCATCCAGGCACATGACAGGAAACAAGGCTCTCTTATCAAACGTGAAGCAAATAAAAGGAGGGCATGTTTCGTTTGCTTGAAACAAGGGTGGCTATATCACAACCCACGGAGAAGTGAGGAATCAAAAAGTTAAGTTTGATAGGGTGAACTACGTTCAACAACTACAAAATAACTTACTTTCTGTCTCCCAAATATGTGATAAGGGATTTAAAGTCATCTTCGACAACAAGAAGTGTTACGTACTAAAGAAAGACTACGTGATCCCAGAGGACCAAGTTTTGATGACTGCTTCAAGATATAAAGATCTTTATGTCTTGGATGTATCAACAGCTTTTACAATGGATCATGAGGTTCAGTGTTTTCCATCTAAAGCTACTGAGAAGGATTCCATCTCCTGGCATAGAAGAATGGGACACATTAGTCAAAGGAAGATGAATCACTTGATTCAGAAGGATCTAGTGAGAGGAGTTAATGTCAAGAACTTCCAGCTTCCTGATTTTTGTGTAGCTTGCAAGAAAGGCAAACAGACAAAGAAGTCTCATTCGAAAAAGAAAGTTCATTCAATAGAACTTCCTCTTGAGCTTCTTCACATGGATTTGTTTGGTCCGTCAGTACAAAGAGCATTGCAGGCGACTTGTACTGCTTTGTGGTCGCTGATGACTACTCAAGGTTCACTTGGGTAATGTTTCTGAAATCCAAATAAGAAACATTTGAATCATTCAAAGAGTTGGTAACCACATTGGAATCTCTCTACAAGCTGAAGGTTAGACAAGTACGCTCAGACAACGGAACAGAATTCAAGAACCAGTGGATGGAGGCATACTGCAAGGAAAAGGGAATTGTGCATCATCCTAAGACCAAACGTATCGGTATTAAATACCATTTCATAAGAGACTGTTTTGAAAAGAACTTAATTGATGTGGTAAAAATTAATACTGATTTTCAACGCGCTGACCTCTATACTAAAGCCTTTGATAAACCACGTTTTCAATATTTGCTAGAGGTCAACGGCGTTAAAAGAAAAGTGATGTTATTCCTGATGATGATCATGTGTAGTCCGATGTAGGTTAGTTAATTTTTCTTTCTTATTTTATTTGTTTTATTTTGGTCTGTCTAAATTAAACTCATGTTATTTTGCTGGTTATTAAAATCCTAAAATAATTAAACTAGTTTATGATTTTAGTATTTTAGGGGGAGAATAAGTCAACAAGTAACATTTAAAAAAACAAGGGAGAAGGAGTGGAAAGCTGATTTAAGGTAGATTGTATCTGTGATACCGATTCAAAATCTTTAGAATATGATAGTACACAGGAACAAGTCAAGAGGGACCTTAAAATTTTAATTTAGAAAAGGTTCAAAAATTTAAAGTATAAGTCTGTGTAGTCTAAGCAATATAAAAGGGAACATGATATAAAAACTGGTAACTCCTAAGATAACACATTGAGAGTAGACCTAGAGGTTGCTAGACCACAATTCATATGTCGGTAGATTCAACACAATAGATGATTAGACCTGACTAGTGATCTCAAGATCAAAGTAAGTTGTTCAACTGACTGTGGGCTTCCATCTTATCACTGGTTAACACAATCGATAATATTCCAATAAGGGGTAATGAGCATGTAAACGCCACAAATGTGTGCGGATGACCATAAACAGAGCAAAGCACGAAAAAATGAATGAAAGAAAAATGCTATCAAGCTAATGACGTATGATGTTGTTGCATTTGGTGCAAAATAAAATTAAGCTGCTCTAACAAGGAGATAGGTTGTGTGCCTCTTTGCTGTGCGATGGCACTGATCTGAGGATAAGCATAACCTAGATATTCTAGAATTCATTGTTGTTTGCCGCCTCTCTGCTGTGCGATGGCACTGACCTGAGGACTGGCTTCTCTTTGAAAGCTCTAAGAATAGTCTCTCCTTGTAAAAATGCCCGTAGACCGCTCAAAAGCTCCTGAGGAATATTGATTACCATTTAAGTGTGGGATCCACAAATATTAGTTGAAAGAATTAAACCCAAATCTATCACCAGTCTGTGTCAAAAGTCTGCGTATGGATTTAAGAGGACAAACATATTGACAATCATTGTGGCTGCAATTCTTGAAAGTTCAAATCAATGTGGTAATCTAAGAGTTCCAGTATGATTTCCTAAAAGCTGCTAACGACTCTGGATGAAAACCAAGCATAGAGCATCAAAAGATTTTGACAACAAGTCCCAAATGATTTGACTTGCCTGTATGATTTCTAAATTGGCTTGGTCCAGGTGTGGTCAATCTAAGTTGAAGCTGTCTATTCCGGAAACAAATCCAGTAGATTTCCATCTCAGGACTTATCTCTCAAAAAAGCAAAAACAATTCTTATTTTGAATCTTTAGTTTAATTTTTTAATTTAGTTAGTCTTTTAGTTTGGTTGTTTGTCGGACTACATCAGGAAAATCAGTAAGGGATCAACTCACTAAAAGGGTCATGTCTGAGAAGACCACATGTGTTATTAAAAGTTTAAAACAGTCACGACTGAGGTGATCAAAAGGTTTTCTAGTCAAAACGATCATGTCTGAGATGATGAAATGCTCATAACGTTAATTTCTGCAATTAAAGGGATTTTAAAAGTTAAATATTCAAATTGGCAGAAAAGTTAATAAGTATGACCTATTCGCACGAATGGACCATACGTATGGTCCAATCATACGAATGGAAGCCATTGGTACGAATGGACCATGAATATGGACTATCCAACCGAATGGCCCATACGATTGGCCCAGTCGGATGATTAAGGGTGGATGAGTGAGTCAGTCGAACGACTGAGATTCAGTCAGACGACTGAAGAAGGACGACTGAACCAATCGCACGACTGAGTCCCACTCGCATGACTGAAAGGTGCGTATGAGCTCAGTCGCACGATTGAATCTAGGTTAGTATAAATAGAGGGGGAGTCGGTCACAGAAACTCACCACCTTCAAAATAACCCTGAATCGCACGACTTAACACAACTCTGCAAAAATTTCATTTGATCTCTAAACCCCCTGTTTCTTGATTACTGACCATCTACATCGACTCTACAGGTAATTTACGGTATAGAGGCACTCCCGTAACTTTAAATTTGATGAAAAAATCGGTACATTCGGACTCGCAAAAGAACCGAGACTTAAGTGCCTAAATAACCTACCTAAATGACTCAAACAAACGAAAGCAACGATGTTAGGTGGTATAAGAATGTATTTCGAGTCAAATGAACCAGATAACGATGTCTAAAACTCAAAAATGGTGAAAAAGTGATTTTGAATTGAACAGTTAGTACATCATGCGAATGGACAGAGTGATGAACTTCAATCGCACGACTGAAGGGTTCAAACTGCTTAAATGCACGACTGAACCATGCGTATGAAGTTCAGTTGCACGACTGGTGTAACCGCATGAGGTTACATACGTATGAGCCCAGTCGCACACTCAGTGGTATGCATGGGATCAGTCGCACGACTGAACCCCATTCGCACAGTTCAATCTCACGACTGAACTCAGTCGCACAATCTCAATCGCATGACAGAAAGATTTTCTTCAAGTTTAAGGTTTTCATGACTTTCTTAGCCAATGGTACTAATGTTTACTATCTTTGTGTAACAGATGGCGAGTCGATGGATTATGAGCACGAAGCACAATATATGTGCTCATCTGGACTTGACATCCAGAAACACTGCCGATTTCTCTGGCATCATCACATTTCTACTTAGATCGAGGATTGCACATGCCATATCTACTCCTTGTACTCCTTATCGATCCATTTAGCAAGCCTTCTGGGAAGGCGCTACAGTCGATAGATCGTCTGAGCTTCATTGCATCAGAAGTACCATCTTTGGAGAGGCTATTACTATATCAGTGGAGGATCTGAGGATCGTATTACAGTTGGGGGATGACACTGATTGTCCGACTCGATTACACCCCCTTACAGTCAGAGGATGCTTTCTTAGAGCCAAGTACTCTGGGGACATAAATGCTGGGGTACTCAACAAAAGTAACCTCTGTCCCCAGTTTAAATATCTTGTGCACGTGCTGCTTAAGTGCATAGCTTCCAGAAAAGGAGGTTTTGATGAGCTGTGTGACCAGATGTAGAACGCGTATGTTGCGTTGTTGCTGAACCATCCGTTCAGTTTCTCCAAGATGATCTTCACCTATCTGGTGGATAACATTGAGAGGAAAGGGAAGGAAGGCTTCTGTATGTACCCGAGGTTTATGCAGATGATCATAAATCAGAAGCTTCCCTCCCTGCCAAAGGAGAAGGAGGATGCGGTAGTCCTCGAGGTGATGGATGATACTACCCTGGGGAGGATGAAAGTGTACGGGGGGAAGCAAGTGAAACCTCCTGCCAGGAGGTTGTTTGGTCATCTTGCCCGGGATGACTACGTGGTGCCAGCAAAGAGAAAGTGGCGCCACGATGATAGTGACTCTGATGTGGAGCAGATTGCTCTACCCACTCATGACTCAGATGATGATGAGAGTGGGCATGCTGGAGACGGTATGCCTATTCCACCTAGAGGCACTGTGTCTGATGTTGTTCCTCTAGTGTCCATCCCAGCTGGAGAAGTAGCCGAGTCAGCTGGATTTCATTAGGATTTTGTTCGGGGTGCGGACGAGGAGGATGAATCGGATGAGGAGCCCCTAACGCGAACTGTGGGAAGCAAAGTTGTTCCCACAGAACATGGGCTAAGGGTGGTTGGTGAACACCCGAGAGACTCCAGAGAGACTGATACTGACCCAAGCTATGCACCGGGGTCCGCAAGCAGGGTTGTAGGGGGAGCTTCCACCTCAACGGGGACGAGGAGGAAGAGGATGGCTAAACCCCATGGTCAGAAGAAGAAGAAGCGTCGGGTGACCTTCCTCGCCACCACAGCCACCACAGCCACCACATCCACCACAATCACCACATCCACCACAGCCACCACAGCCACCACATCCATCACAGCCACCACACCCACCACAGCCACCACATCCACCACAGCTACCACATCCACCACCATACCTCCCACAACAGCACATATTCCATCCACCACAATATCCTTTACTCTTACATCACCTCCATCATTTCACAGACCTATCTTTACTACAGCCACCACCACCACCACCACCACTTCACACCAAGCAATACCCTCAGCCCATCCCTCACATACTTCTGGATCACCTCTACCTCCAATTGGGGTAGAGGAACAACTGTCTGCGCTTAACAGAATGGTGATGCGCTTACTGGCTACAGATGAGGAAAAGCCAGCTTAGATCCGCCAGCTTACTGACCTGACTGCTGCACAATCTCACCAATTGCGGAGCAGGCTCGAGTTATAGAGGAGCAGGCCCAACAGATGGCTACTCAGAGCACTAAGATAGCCCAACTCCATTCACATAGTGTCAAATAAATCAAGAAAATAGAGGAGTTGGAGAAGGCAAAGAAGACTATACTGTTAAAACTGAAAGGATCTAAGGAGGAGCCATTGAAGATAAATGAAGGGGACAGAGATGATGATGATGAAGATGATGATGAGGATGTTGAGAGTGATACTGAGGAGAATGAAGAAACCAAAGGAGATAGGACAGAGGAGAAGGACGATGATGATGAAGCAGAAGGAGGGGATGCAGCTGCATCGGCCTCTGCTACAGGTCAAGAGAAAAGGTCAAAGAACAGACAAGATCAATCAGCTTCTACTTCTGCTCCTCCAAGTGATGATACTATGATACAGGATAAAAGTAAAGACTAGATGTTTATGTATTTATTTACTTTTGTATTTGAATCCTGTATTGAAAACGATGTATTGAATGTTTATATTAAGTGAATGCATTTCTATTTGATTAATTACTAATGAGTTATGTGTTGAATGTTTAAATCAAACAGATCCAAATTACCAAAGAGATGAGTTTGGTGTTGCTCCCCTTCAGCAGGTCAAGACTCAGCTAACAATGATTCTTGATCTGCAAGGGTTTGTCAGAAGGTCAGTGAACTATACCCCTAAAGAAGGGGAAATAATTCATGACCTGTCAAACGAGCAATTCGTAGAGCTTTTCAAGCTAAATCCAGATGAGATAGTGAAAGATGCTCCGACATGCGATTCGACTAGTGTCGAAGAGCTCAATGATGTGGATGAAGTCAAGATCGAAGATGTCACTGCCGAGGATTACCCTCAGTACGCTGACAATGAGGGTAATATGGTCCCCAATCTGGGTGAATCCCTTGTCAGCGATACTTTTGAGGTGTTGAACAAGATGGAGCAAGAAACAGAGAAAGCAGTAGGAACAGCCCAAGCCTCAAATGATGATGTCGACATTCGAAAGGCTGAGTGGGCTGCACGTTCTAAAGAAGTTAGAGCCCAACGTACTACACCAAAGAAAGATTCCTACACCAAACTCTATAGAGTCAAGAAACATCACAAGGTATCAGGAAGGATCATAGCATAGGCGTATCTTGAGGATCTTAATGCTTATGCGGTTAAGAGAGAACAAGGCATAGAGTACTTCAGATTCCCACATGATCTGAAGACTCTACCAGGTTTTGAGCTCAACCAGCTTGCCAAATTAAAGCTTTTGTATGCTGATCCAGGAAGATGTCAGGCTGGTTTGAGGCTGCCCTAAAGAAGGAGTATCACACCAGATGGGTTAACTTCAGACCCCAACAGCCTACTACGTATATCAGAAGGTCTAAGGTTGATGCCATTACTGGCAAGCCCAAGATAGTGTTGAAGTGGAATCCTCCGCGTACAATGTCAAGAATCCCACTCAGGGAAATGCCACAGGATTTCACTCCACACTTTAAGTGGTGGTACTACGATTGTAGAACAGCTGAAGCAGTCATAGTCCTAAGCAAAAAGGGGCAAATGGATACGATCAGGGTATTCGACCCGATGTGGCTTACAAACTTAAGGGAAAATGATGTCTATACGCTATACAAGTGGCCACTGTTCTATGATACGCTAGATATTGTACAAGCTCTCCAGTTCCAGAACGTTATACGACTCTGCTTCGCGTTTGAGATTCACACGGGAGTCACAAAAGAGGAGAAGTACAAGAAATACAAGGAGGTTATGTAGAAAACAAGATATTAGAGAGATCTAGGTCCAAGGGGGAGTTTGTTGATACATGTATGTCCCTAGATCATGATATGAATGTAATAGATCTTGTTTGTCTGATTCTGAGGTAATGCTTGGAATGATTAATGAAATGATATTACTTGTTTGATATTTATAATGTTTAATATTTCATTAATGAGTCGACATTGAATTGGTTAATTAGATTTGTGGTTGTTTGAAGTGTTATACATAATGTTATATTAATTAATTAATACATTCAAACTTAACAGAATGAAGTTCTCATGCGAATGGCCCATGCGAGTGGACCATACGCATGAATAACTTCATACGAATGAATAAACCGCACGACTGAACCAGGAGACTTGATCAGTCGTATGATTATAACATGAGATTGACTCAACCGCACGACTAAATACTCAATCGTGCGAATGAATCAACCGCACGACTGAATAAGGAGACTGGATCAGTGGTATGATTATATCATGAGATTGACTCAGTCGCAGACTGAATACTCAATTGTGCGATTGAATCAACCGCATGGTTCAATCAAACGACTGAACCATACTAATGGTTCAGTCGCACGAATGAATAATACTAACCTATAAATAAAACCCCATTCGTGAAAAATATAGAGCTTTCGATTAATTACTACTCCAGACGTACCCTAGCCGTCCAGAAGCCTCACAATTCGTTCTCCAAGTTCATAGAACACATTAGATCGATTCCCAATCGATTTCTAACGTGAGTTTCAATTCTTGATTGATTCTTTATGTGGTCTCACTAATTGGATCGCCAATCAAATAGGATTCCGCACTATTTGATCTGGTTTACACGCTAATCACTAGGTATTTCGTTCAAATACCAGGTCCTAACAAGATTGCTGAAATTATTGAAAATCTGAAGAAAAACAATTCAACAATCATGTCAACACTCATGTCTACGGCTAACTCAAGCATAAAAAATTAGGGTTTGCGGCTTCCTCAAGATGAAAAAATGTGAAATAGAAGCTGCCGATTAGCGCCTCTTGCGACCGAATGGGGCTGCCAAAATAGGGCTGCTAAATGTAGGCTGCGGAGCAGCTTGCGAATCAAGGAAGCTGCTGAAGCAGCCCTTGGGAACCAAAAGTGGCTACCGAATAGGGCTGCCAATTAAGGTTTCTTGCGGCCGAATGGGGATGCCCTGATTAGGGTTTTCCGAATAAAAATGTGGCTGCAAATGTGTTTGTCCAATTAGGGTTGCTTGCGGTTCGTTAAGGCTGACGTGAGCAGCTCTTGCGAATTAGGGCTGCCACATCAAGTATCAAACGAATTAGGGGTTGCAACATAAGGTTGCCAATGGGATCGGGAACACAATTGGATTTGTTACATGGGCTCCATCATTAAACAAAAACGTTAGTAGGAATTGGGCTGAAGTGTTGAAGATTAGGCTTATGATCAACAAAACAAATTAGGGCTTCATATTTGGGCTCTCATCGACAAAAACAAGTGACATTGTTACATAATATAATGGTGCCAAAATTTTGAAGACCTCGCTTCCGCATCAACAACAAATTTCTTGACTTTGGACAACTATTCAACAAAAACAAGATCAAGCTTCAATTCACATTGGAAATCTACAATTTATGGGGAGTATGTTGGGTATTCTACCTTTGAAGAAATTGAAAATTTCAATATCATTAAAGTTGAAGACTTGAAGCACTAAATCAACAAAAATATTAGTCTAGGGTTTATATTGTAATTAATTTTATTGCTAGATTAGTATAAATATTAGCACATATTATCATTGTAGAGGGTGACTAATTCACCACTTGTTAGGGTGAATTAGGTCCATCATCAACAACATCATATCATCATCCTTCATGGATGATGAATTCAACAATATATCAATAAACATAAAACATTAAATATTTTGTGTTCTTCATCATGTTTATTATCATTATATTTTAGCATCTCATCATTCAAGTTTTGTTAATATCAATATGAATCCTAAGATCCATGCGCATTGTTCCCGTTCATATCAGGAACACACAATTGGTATAAGAGCTGGAGTTGACGGATTCATATTGATTTTGATGAGATTTCATGGTAAGATTGTTGAAATTATTGAAGATCTGAAAAAAACAATTCAACAATCATGTCAACAATCATGTCTACGGCTGCCTCAAGCATCAAAAGTTAGGGTTTGCGGCTTCCTCAAGATGAACAAATGTGAAATAGAAGCTGCCGATTAGCGCCTCTTGCGGCCGAATGGGGCTGCCAAAATAGAGCTGCCCAATGTAGGCTGCGGGGCAGCTTGCGAATCAAGGAAGCTGCCGAAGGTAGACCTTGGGGATCAAAAGTGGCTGTCGAATAGGGGCTGCCAATTAGGGTTTCTTTCGGCCGAATGGGGATGCCCTAATTAGCGTTTTTCGAATGAAAATGTGGCTGCAAATGTGTTTGTCCGATTAGGGTTGCTTGCGGTAGGTTAAGGTTGACGTGAGCAGCTCTTTCGAATTAGGGCTGCCACATCAAGTATCAAACGAATTAGGGTTTGCAACATGAGGTTGCAAATGGGATCGGGAACACAATTGGATTTGTTACCTGGGCTCGATCATTAAACAAAAACTTTAGTAGGAATTGGGCTAAAGGGTTGAAGATTGGGCTTATGATCAACAAAACAAATTCGGGCTTCATATTTGGGCTCTCATCGACAAAAACAAGTGACATTGTTACATCATATAGTGGTACCAAAATTTTGAAGGCCATGCTTCCACATCAACAACAAATTTCTTGACTTTGGATAACTATTCAACAAAAACAAGATCAAGCTTCAATTCACATTGGAAATCTACAATTTATGGGGAGTATGTTGGTATTCTACCTTTGAAGAAATTGAAGATTTCAATATCATTAAAGTTGAAGACTTGAAGCACTAAATCAACAAAAATATTAGTCTAGGGTTTATATTGTAATTACTTTTATTAATAGAATAGTATAAATATTAGCACATATTATCATTGTAGAGGGTGACTAATTCACCACTTGTTAGGGTGAATTAGGTTAATCATCAACAACATCATATCATCATCCTTCATAGATGATGATTTCAACTATATATCAATAAACATCAAACATTAAACACGTTTGTGTTCTTCATCATGTTCATCATCCTTATATTTTAGCATCTCATCATTCAAGTTTTGATAATATCAATATGAATCCTAAGATCCATGCTCATTGTTCCCCTTCATATCGGGAACACACAATTGATATCAGAGCTGGAGTTGACGGATTGATATTGATTTTGATGAGTTTCATGGTAAGATTGCTAAAATTATTGAAGATCTGAAGAAAACAATTCCACAATCATGTCAACACTCATGTCTATGGCTAACTCAAGCATCAAAAATTAGGGTTTGCGGCTTCGTCAAGATGAACAAATATGAAATAGAAGCTGCCAATTAGCGCCTCTTGCGGCCGAATAGGGCTGCCAAAATAGGGCGGCTGAATGTAGGCTGCGGGGGAGCTTGCGAATCAAGGAAGCTGCCAAAGGCAGCCCTGGGAACCAAAAGGGGCTGCCGAATAGGGCTGCCAATTAGGGTTTCTTGCTGCCGAATGGGGATGCCCTAATTAGGGTTTTCCGAATGAAAATGTGGCTGCAAATGTGTTTGTTCGATTAGGGTTGCTTGCGGTAGGTTAAGGCTGACGTGAGTGGCTCTTGCGAATCAGGGCTGCCACATCAGGTATCATACGAATTAGGGTTTGCAACATAAGGTTGCGAATGGGATCGGGAACACAATTGGATTTGTTACATGGGCTCCATCATTTAACAAAAACATTAGTAGGAATTGGGCTGAAGTGTTGAAGATTGGGCTTATGATCAACAAAACAAATTTGGGCTTCATATTTGGGCTCTCATCGACAAAAACAAGTGACATTGTTACATAATATAGTGGTGCCAAAATTTTGAAGACCTCGCTTCCGCATCAACAACAAATTTCTTGACTTTGGACAACTATTCAACAAAAACAAGATCAAGCTTCAATTCACATTGGAAATCTACCTTTGAAGAAATTGAAGATTTCAATATCATTAAAGTTGAAGACTTGAAGCACTAAATCAACAAAAATATTGTTGGACCAAAAGAACCAATGAGCCAAGATCAGAAAACCTTTAAGTCCCACATGGTATCACAACAACTGCTGAAAGCCTCATCCGCAGTTTGACAAGTGCTGAAGACTTCAACAGCTGAAGATCAAGTGCTGAAGACTTCAACAGCTGAAGAACTAAAGTGTTGAAGTACAACGGCTGAAGAACACAAGTGCTGAAGCTGAAAGACTAAAGTGCTGAAGTACAACAGCTGAAGAACACAAGTGCTGAAGCTGAAAGACCAAAGTACTGAAGTACAACAGCTGAAGAACACAAGTGCTGAAGCTGAAAGACCAAAGTACTGAAGTACAACAGCTGAAGAGTTTACAAGTGCTAAAGATCAACAACTGATGTACAAAGTCTGAAGACAAAGACTGAAGACATCAGCTGATGATATCTACTAAAGTCATCAGCTGATGAAACATCTGAAGGTCAAAGTCTGAAGATCAAGTACTGAAGCGTCAGTAGTTTGTCACAACTGCTGAAGAGCACTTCTTCAGTAGTTGTGATATCAGTAGTTTTATATTTCTAATTTCAGTAGTTTTATGTTTCAGTAGTTTTGTAAAACGACTGGAGAGCTTGTTCTTCAGTCGTTGTAGTTTCAGTAGTTTTATATTTTGTACTTAACACTCTGATATGTTCTCAGTAGTTGTGAACATTTTAGTAGTTTGTTAAGAGTTAGTTATTTTTGTATTAGATCTGCCAGTTGTCACTTTCCCGTGATAACAACAGCGATTGCACTCTATATAAGGAGTGTCAACCTATTGTAATATTGTAGTGAATGACGGGAATGATATGAATGATTTAATTAGAAATATTCTATATCTATAAACATTCCGTGAATCAGAAATATATATTCTCTCACTATAACCGTATGTGCTCTTAATGCATACAAGTATCGATTACTTGCTACAATTTGTCTAATTCCTGTTCGTATTCCGCTGCTTTGAACTCTAATACATCAAACTTGTGATCGCTGATCCTGTCAAATGGTATCAGAGCAGGCTAATCATTGATCGATCTAATAATTGATCATTGAAACTGCTATTCAAGATCTAAGTTTGATTGAATTAGCTTTTGTTTTTGCAAGAAACGGTTATAGAGATTGAATTTTCTGTATTTCTGGTCATTCATCCTAAGATCTTTTCTTGGTTTTCATTGAGTTTGTTGTGGTTTGTGTAAAACTTTTAAAAGCTTGAATTAAATTGTTTCTGAACTGAAAATGACTACTCCCTCCAATGATCCTCACAATACTGGTTCCTCAACCAAGCCACCAATGTTGGTTAGGAATGAGTATAACATATGGCAACGACGAATGCTCCATCACCTGTCTGTTAACAGCGCAGGTTGTTGGACATCAGTGGTACATGGTCCACACAAGCCTAGGGTGAATAACCCGAAAACCAATCAAATGGTTCCGAAGAGAAGGGAGCAATACTCAGATGAGGATAAGAAGTTGCTTGAAATTGATGCAAAAGCCCATGGAATTCTGGCCATGGCACTGCCAAATGAAATCTATTCTGGGCTAATGCATCATGAAACTGCCCATGACCTCTGGAATGCCTTGAAAGAACAATTTGGAGGAACAGATGAGGTCTCGGCAAATAATAGAGAAATTCTTGCCCAACAATATGAGACATTCTCTCATAGAAAGGGTGAGACACTGACTCAACAATATGAGCGGTTCTCTTGTTTGATCTCTGAACTAAAAATGGTCAAACTTGAGTACACAAATATTCAGATGAATAACAGATTTCTCAGATCACTGCCTGAGAGATGGGACACATATACTATTGTCCTACGCTCCAGTGCAAGTTTGGACAAACTATCTCTCACCCAACTCCATGGGAAACTGCTCACGTTTGAGAGAGAGATAGAACAGAAGAGAAAGCTGTCTTCATCTGGAAAGCTCACTGAAGACTTTGTACCAGGCAACACTGCCTTGGTGGGTCATGAGTCAGAATATGCTTCATCTGAATGCCAGTATGATGAGCATATTAACTTCTCTTCAAGCACTTCTGATTCTGCATTTGTGAGTGTTGATGGTCAGTTTACTGGGTGTAATAATGACAATTTATGCTTCATTATGGATGATCTCAAGGGGATTGCTGATGACGACTTAGAAGAGATGGATATTTTGAGCCAAATGGCCCTGATAAATATCAGATCTCAGAAGTTCTACAAAAGAACTGGAAGAAAATTCCCAGGACTCTCAGGCAAAACCAAAGTTGGTTTTGACAAGAGCAAGTTGAGGTGTCACAAATGCCAAAGGCTTGGACACTTTGCAAGAGAGTGTAGATCAACTGGATCTAACTCCACTGCACCCTTTGTGACCTTTCCTGGCAATAGTCAACAACACAGAGGGCAACATCCTGTCACTTCTAGTCATCATCCTCAACAACAATCTCCGGCATATTTTGTTCCTCAGGGTCAAATGCCATATCCGTACCCTTGTTATTACATGCCACAGTCAAATCAAGTTCAAGTTCCTATGGCACCACAACCTCATGCACTACCAGAACCTCAGCCATCCCAAGCTCATCAACAAACTCAACCTCAACAACACAGCTTCTTCACCCCAGGAGTTGTTGACTAGAGCAGTTTACCAGATGACATGTCTGGTCATGACCAACTGTTCTCAGGTGCTGGTCAACATGGTGGTGACAGTCCTTTTGGGAATCTAGCTCTTATGGCTTTAGAGTCTGTTGATACTTCATTTTCTAATGCCTCTACACCTCAGGTATCACAAGTATCCTCTGAGGCAAAAGCCAAATTATGTTCTGAACCATGCATAGCAGCATTTGCTTCCATTAGAGAAGCAAATGTAGCTCTAATTAATAAGAACATTGAGCTAGAACAAATAATTTCCAAAAACAAAGCTGAGTTTGAGTATGTGCTTAAAGATAAAAATGATGAGATTTATAAACTGAATTGCCAAATAATTGATGATAAGGCTAGAGAAGAGGTACTTCTAGAGAAGTACAAAGATCTCAAAGAAACCCTTGCAGTTACCCAGGTACAGTGTGATAGATGGGTACAATCATGCAAAGGTTTTGAAATGCTTCTTAGTAAGCAATCTGCTTCCAATGTGAAGTTTGGCATTGGTTACAATCACACTGCTCCACCTACAGATTTTACTCCAAGAGCAGAAGTAGAATCTGATGGTGAGAGTGATAACCAATCCATCACATCATGTGATCTACCTTCTGATACAGCACAATCAGAAGTAGCAGTTAGCATCAAGCCCTCTTTGAACTTATCAGCTGATGTTGATGGTTCAAATGCTGACACTCACATGATTAATGAGTTGATCAACTCAGGAGTTATTTCTGAAGGTCCTGAAAGGACTACAGAGCAGGATTTAACACCTGAAGTTCAAACTTCAACTGCTATCAGTACTGAAGAGAAGAAAACTGCCAGTAGAAAGAGTTTGAAGACTACTAAAGAGGCAGTCAAGAAAGCAACAATGCTTCCAAAGCATTGAAGAACAAGTCTTCAGTTGCTTCACCCTCTTTAGTTGATGATCAACCTAAGATGAAGAAGAAACCATGTGAAGTATGTGGTTTGTTCAATCATCTTACAGATGATTGTTGGTACAAAAGAGGTTCCAAACTCAAACAAAAAGAAGAAATTAATGAAAAATGGTAAAAATGAAAACTGAGTTTGAGACCACATTTGTATCAGCAACATCAAATCCTATAACCCTTAAGTCCTCAAAGAAATCCAGAAAGGAAGGGGTTAAACAGGTGACAGCTGAGAATGCTCAGAAGAAGAAGGTGCAACATAGGAACTTATCAAACTCCACTGGCAATGTGTCGGATGAGCTGAAAGCTTTATCACAAAATCAGACACAGCTGGTTATGATGGTTCAACATCTGTTGGGTATAGTTAACCAACTAGATGATCCTATGTTGAAACCACAGAAAAGAAGGTCCAAGCCAAGGAGTCCTCTTCTACACCATCTTCTTCCTCTCAGGCCGTTGTTTCAGATAAACCTGTTAGTTTACCATCTATTGATGAGACCAGGCCCAAAACCAAAAAGGTTTGGGTCTCTAAAACTAACTGATTGTTTATTATTGCAGGGTTCTTCAACATGCCAAAGTAGCATCTGGTATGTAGACAGTGGGGGATCTACGCACATGACTGGGAACAGCTCTCTTCTTCATGACTACTCTCAAGGAAAGAAGGGATTTGTTTCTTTTGGCAATGATGCTAGGGGTTACATCATTGGTAAGGGCTTTGTCTCCAATGGAGAAATCAAATTGATGATGTTAATCATGTGGAAAATCTCAAGTACAATCTCTTGAGTGTCAGTCAAATGTGTGATAAAGGCCATGTTGCTCTTTTCAGCAGTCAAAACTGTAGGATTCTATCATCCAAAGTTTTGCACTTGATTGACAGGGTGTTGGATGATCACACTCTCCTGAGAGCCAACAGGACAGGAAGAGTGTATGCCTTAGATCTTTCTAAGAAAATAGATCTCAAAGGCAATCCTTGCCTATTTTCCAAAGCCTCTTCTCAAGAATTTAAACTGTGGCACAGAAGGCTTGGTCATGTTAATCTCAAAAACATGAATCAGCTTACCCACAATAGTTTAGTCAGAGGCTTACCAATAAAGGAGTTCCACTGTGATGAAACCTGCAGTGCTTGTTTAAAAGGAAAACAGCACAAAGTCTCATTCCCTCCTATTGAAGTGCCTAAGTCCACTGCCTGCTTGCAATTACTGCATATGGATCTATTTGGTCCTGTGAGAGTAATGAGAATGGCAAAGAAGAAATACTGTCTGGTAATTGTGGATGATTACTCCAGATTTGTATGGACTTTCTTTCTACATTCAAAGGATGAGGCTGCTCAGAAGATTATTCACTTTGTGTTGTATATTGGGAAGCAGTATTCCCTTCCAGTCAAGTGTATTAGGAGTGACAATGGAACTGAATTCAGAAATCATACACTTGATGACTTCTATCTTCAAGGGAATCAAAAGGCAATTTAGCATTCCAAGGACTCCAGAACAAAATGGAGTAGTGGAGAGAAAGAACAGGACCCTCATTGAAGCTGCAAGGTCCATGCTGGCTGACTCTGGTTTGCCACTGACCTTTTGGGCTGAAGCTGTCAACACAGCTTGCTATGTGCAAAATAGAGTTTACTAAATCAGAGGTTGATGAAGACTCCATATGAAGTTCTCCATCATTTGGCTCCTCTGATTTCATTTTTCAAAGCATTTGGGTGTCCCTATTTTATTCTCAACACAAAGGATCAACTCCATAAGTTTGATCCTAAGGTGGATGCAGGGTATTTTGTTGGTTATTCATCTACTTGCAAGGCATACAGAGTCTTCAACTGCAGAACAAAGATGGTTGAAGAAACTCTACATGTTAAGTTCAATGAATCTCCAAAGGACAAGATTCCACAAAG
This sequence comes from Flaveria trinervia, assembly GCA_025506515.1. NCBI lineage: Eukaryota > Viridiplantae > Streptophyta > Magnoliopsida > Asterales > Asteraceae > Flaveria > Flaveria trinervia. Next base: position 14,639,133 of record CM046458.1, on the reverse strand, counting down.
CCCTGTGGAGTTATTGATTTGGACATACTGCAATATGTTCCTTATCAAACTCCTGCTGTTGCTCTGTCAACAGTTCACCACCTGGTGGTACTACTGATGATGATGATGATTGCAGTACTCACCTCTTTAGGTTTAGTGATCAGCTGCCTGATTCAGCTAGACCTGATGTTCATGTAGCTCCAGTAGCACCATCCACAACAAATGCTGATGAGATCTCTTCGAATTCAACTTCCTTTGAATTACCATCCACTGATTGGTTTCAAGGAAATGATTCACCATCACCATTGTTACTGCTGAGCCTGCTACAAACACTTGCATAGATCTCATTGTGTATCAAGATCTGAAGAATCACCCTATGTCTCAAATCATTGGTGATATCACTACTGGAGTATCAACAAGAAGTTAATTGTCAAATTCTGCTTCTATGCTCTCTTCATCAGTCAGCAAGAGCCAAAGAATTATCACATTGCTTTAAAGGACAATGGATGGGTTGATGCCATGCAGCTTGAGCTTCTTCAGTTCAAGAAACAGCAAGTGGGAACTGGTTCCTCTACCTCCAGGTAAGTGTGCAATAGGCACTAAATGGGTGTTAGGAACAAAACTGATGAAAATGGGCTTATTGTTAAGAACAATGCCAGACTGGTTGTTCAGGGGTTTGCACAAGAAGAAGGTATTGATTATGATGAAACCTTTGCCCCTGTAGCCAGACTGGAAGCAATTCGATTGTTTTTAGCTTATGCTGCTTATCAAAACCTTAAAGTTTTTCAAATGGATGTCAAAAGTGCATTTTTTTATGGAAAAATTAAAGAAGAGGTTATGTATGTCAACCTCCAGGCTTTGAGGACAATAAACATCCTAATTGGTGTATAAGCTTGATAAGGCTCTTTATGGGTTAAAACAAGCTCCTAGAGCCTGGTATGAGACATTATCAAACTTTCTTCTGGAAAATAATTTCACTAGACGCTCCATAGATAAGACTTTATTCATTAAGAAAGCTGGGCAGCATAATCTACTTGTTCAAATTTATGTAGATGATATCATTTTTGCATCCTCTGATCCAAAGTTGTGTGATGCCTTTACAAAGTTGATGCAACAGAAGTTTGAAATGAGTGCCATGGGAGAATTACAGTTCTTTCTGGGGTTGCAAATCAAACAAAAGGCTGATGGAATTTTCATTCATCAGTCCAAATACACAAAAGAGCTTTTGCAAAAGTTTGATTTACAAAACTGTAAGCCTTGTTCTACCCCCATGTGCAGCACCACACAACTGGATACAGATCGGAAGGTAAAGTGGTTGATGAAACACTTTACAGATGTATGATTGGGTCCTTGATGTATTTAACAGCTTCTAGACCAGATATTATGTTTGCTACATGTTTTGTGCTAGATTTCAGGCTGCACCTAAAGAGTCTCATCTGATTGCAATCAAGAGGATCTTTAGATATCTGCAAGGCACTCCATCTCTAGGTTTATGGTATTCTACTGGACATTCTGGTAAATTAGTTGCTTTTTCTGACAGTGACTATGCAGGGTGTAAGTTGACCAGGAAATCAACTTCTGGTGGATGTCAATTCCTAGGCAACTGCTTGATTTCTTGGCAGAGCAAGAAACAGACCTCAGTTGCTACATCAACTGCTGAAGCAGAGTACATTGCTGCTGCAAGTTGTACATCTCAGGTACTCTGGCTTCAAAACCAACTTTTGGATTATGGCATTACAGAGACTAAGACTCCATTGTTAATGGATAGTGCTTCAGCTCTTTGCATTGTCAAAAATCCAGTCCAGCACTCTAGGACCAAACATATGAGATCAGACATTTTATAAGGGATTGTTTTGAAAAAGGTCTGATTGATCCTAAGTTTGTGCCTAGTGCTGATGAGCTTGCAGACATTTTTACTAAGCCTTTGGATAGTTCAACTTTCCAAAACCTGGTGTTAAGGCTTGGTATGCTGCAGCTAGAATAAGTGACAACTACTAATGATCTTAGTAATAAGTACTGATGATCATTAGTAACTATGTCACATATAAGTACTGATGAGCTCTTTTACCCTCAGTAGTTCTTATAACTACTGAAGGCTAAATGTCTCACAAGTACTGAAGTACTTCATCTGTTCTAAACTACTGATGCAGCTACAACTACTGCAATCAGTAAAAACAGATAAGTACTGATGTCCTATGAAACAACTGAAATCAGCCAAAAAGGCTGATGAATGTGTTGAGGACAGTATGAAACAGCTGACAAGCTAAGAATTGACGAAAACAGCTGAAGAGAACTTTCTCTTCAGTCGTTTCTACAACTGCTGTTTCATTTAAACAACTGAAGCAAAACCATGTCTTCAGTAGTTTTATAACTACTGATGACTAATACCAAGTCTTCAGTTGTTTACAACAGCTGATGACAAAACCACTGTCTTCAGTAGTTTCATAACTACTGATGACAAACACCAAGTCCTCAGTTGTTTCAATCATCTGAAGTCAAAACCACGGTCTTCAGTAGTTTTCTAACTACTGATGCCTAACACCACGACTTCAGCTGTTTCAACGTCTGAAAGGATAATACCATGTCAACGGTCGTTTAAAACTACTGATGACTAACACCACATCCTTCAGTCGTTTTATTCCCCGCACCTTATAAATACCCCTGACCTAATCCTTCAATGCTTCATCCTCTTCAAACCTAACGTTCCTCTCCAAAAATTCCCTCTTCTCAATGGCGTCCATGCACAATAAACCGCGACACAACTGTGTTGCCTACCTCACTAAATCGCCTATCTGGACTAAGTTCGATACTGCTATCGATCTTATGGTTCAGTCCCAATACAAACGGCATTTCTTCTGAATCCCATACTACATGCCGAATCCCTGCACCAATTTTGGATGAACGTTACTCTTACCACTGGGGAGAACAACACACCATCTCTCCAGTCGGTCATCAACAACAAAGAAGTAGTCATCACTCCTGCAATAATCCGCCAAATTCTTCATCTGAATGATGCTAGTTCTCCTGCTGGATATCCGAAGGGCACCACAGATCTATCCTTTGCCCAACATGGATATCAAGGCGATCTCAGTGCCTCCACTATCATGAAGAAACACTTTAATGACGCTGAGCGCCTAATTTTTCACATGGTGAATGTATGTTTGGCCCCTAAGACGTTGTCTTGGGATCAAATGTCGACAAAATGGCAGCAGGTAATGTATTCTATTCTTGAGCAACAACCGCTAAACTTTTCAGAAATAATATTTTTGGAGCTCAAGGATATGGCTCAAAAACTAACTGCCAACCGTTGGATACTATATCCACGGTTCATAATGGCCATCATTACAAACCAGCTTAATGCTGAGGGACTTGTTGGCTTGGGAGTCCCTGCTACGGCTGTTCTGCCGGAAGTATACTCCTGGCACAACTCTGACCAGACACTAAAAATGGCTGCCAAGCTGCGAAAACCCACGCAGCTGGAACCCATAGCCACCACCTCCAAATCAAAAGTCCCCACCAAACCCACCAAAAAGAAACCCAAAACGGCTACTCAGGAATTGAGTCCCCTGAGGATGCCCCTGCAACACAAACGCAGGATATATCCACTAGTCCAAACCCCCTAGTGGATACAATGACTCTTCCAGCCATAGCCGCTCAGGCTTCCTCTCAACAGGAGCCTGCAGCAACCACACAAGGGGTACCTACATATCTGGGATCTTCCTCACCTGAGGGGATTGCCATTGAAGCGCACCAACCCCCCAGGTGCACACAGCTTCTATCCCTTCACCCCAAACAACCGCCCCTCACAGCCCAACTTTAATAGTTGCACAAGTCCTGACTCAACTGTAGTCCTCACCCCCTGCCCAGAAACCACTTACTACTGGGAACACCTCTACAATTGAGGGGGAGGAACACAGTGCACTTGAGAACCCACAGCACAGGGGTTTACCACTTCTATCTCCTGGTGTAGACAAGGAGCTTAGAATATCTAGTGAGGCTGCCACCTCCTCTGACTCAGCACATGATCAGAATGAGGCTGGTATATTGCTAAGACCTCACTAGAGGCAACAGCTGATGATGGACACTGTCCTGAGGCTAGAAGTCCCCAGTACCAAGCACAAGGGGCACATGCATCAACTGGTCTACACCCAGTGCATGTAATCCTACTCTAAGCAGGAGGTCAGATGATTCAGCTTTGGCTGATGATGACCTGGGCTTTTTCTATGATGTTCTTGCCCAGAACACAATCCTTGAAGAGAAAGTCAGTAGGCTGCAAACTCTACTTGACCAACTCTCACAAGGAGAAAGACCATCTGCCTCTACCAACCCACAGATGGCACCTTCACCTGAAGGTTCCCCAAACACTGAACCACTCCAAACTCAACCACCTGCCACTGCTTCAGGCCCTATTTCTCAGGAACAGAACCCTCCTGAGCAAATAGGTGCTGTACTTCAAAATTCCCTCCCTCTCATCACACCCATAATCACTGATATTGTGACTAAAGCCATTGATGAGAGGCTTTCCTCAACTTTACAACCCTTGATTGATGTTGCTGTACAAAAGACTCTTTCTGCGGTACAAACCCCTTCCTCTAATGCATCCAAAAAGGGGAGAGTACTGCAGTGAAAGAAAATAAGAGGAAAAGAACAGAGGAAAATAAGGAAGAGAAGCAAGCCCAAGAGGAGGAGAAAGAAAAGCACCTCTGCTCACTTACAAGCGAAAGAAAAGTGCTGATGATCATACTGCTGAAGACAAATCCTTGGAGGAGCTGGTAAAAGAAGCTGACACTACACACAGCCGATCCATGGATAAAATAATTGACAACTCTTTAGGCAGGGGTTTGATAAAGCCACATTGGATAGTGAGATCAGAAGGTTGGAAGTCCAAGGATTCAGACCCGATGGGCTGGGTATGATGCTCTGGAAAAAGAGAGATTGGAAATAATGATCCGCTTTATTGCAAAATACTTAGGAAGATCGTTAATGGAGATTCGCGCATGGACCAGGGACAACATTCTGGCTATAGCCACCAGAATCTGTCTGTCTGAGCAATTCAACAAAGGGATTATTGTGGAAGCCCTTGATGAGGCTGGGGCTGGTAAAAGGTTAGAGATGGCTAAACTCACAAAGGCGAAACTAACTACAAAGATGCTGGATCAACCTTCCCTTCCACCCACTCAAACAGAGCCTATCCCTCAAATCTCCCAACCAATCTCTAAGCCAAAATCCAAACATCTTCATTCTCCAAAACCAATTCCTTCACCAACCCAACCATCATCCAGTGATGCACCCAGAAGGAGGAGAAGGGTGCTGAGGATGGAAGAAGAAGAAGAAGAGGAGGATGAAGATGATAGTCTGCCACTCTCTGCTGTTCTAAAGCTACCAAAACCCCGAAGTCCAACCCATGATCACACCTGACTCTCAAGGGAAATGGTCAGAGTCAAGATAGAAGAAGAAGAATAGCAGAAACAGCACGATGAGCAACTGTTGAAGATGGTTGACAAGGAATTTCCTCAGTCATCATCTATTCAAGCCATGAAAGGCATGCTCAAAGACTGTACACTCTCAGCACACACTTTTCAGTATCAGAAGGAGAGAGTGAGAGTATGGCCAGACCCCAGGGTGAGTTCTAGAATCCATAAAAGACTATTCCACACAGATACAATGGCCAGGTACGAAAAACAATAGAGTCTACCATCATGTTGGCCATTGTAGTCTCACCTTGGGAAATCATTGATGAATTCAAGAAAGCTCACCAAGCAAAGAAGACCCCTCAAGCTTTACTAGAAAACAAGATGATTAAGAAGGGGTTGTTATATAAAAAGCTGGAAGACATCCAGAAGAATGTGCTCCAGTTACTCCTTGAAGGCAACCATCCTGATGAATTTGTATATAGGTGAGGTAACTACGGTGGAGCTGAAAAATGGCAGGACCATGAAGTACTTATCAGAGTACTATGGTCCAGAGTTCTTCTTCGAAGGAGGAGTAGAAGAACTCTCTCAGGAGGAACAAGTTGTTCTCCTTGAGGCCTATGTTAGAGAGTCATACAGACTCATTTATGGGGAAGTAAATCTCATGAATGGGATAACAACTCTGTGTCCAGTTCCCCAAAACAGAGTTCCCATTCATACCCTGCCAAACAAATATTTGAGATTTCTTCCCAGGCCGGAGCTTACATGGGTCATCTTCTCTACTGATCAAGAAGGAAAAAGACCAACACTTTGCCAACATAAGTGGGATAATAAATAATTAGAGGTTTTGGCTGCATTGGTTCAGGGGAGTTTGTTTGACCAAAAGAACCATGAGCCAAGATCAGAAAACCTCTAAGTCCCACATGGTATCACAACAACTGCTGAAAGCCTCATTAGCAGTTTGACAAGTGCTGAAGACTTCAACAGCTGAAGATCAAGTGCTGAGACTTCAACAGCTGAAGAACTAAAGTGCTGAAGTACAACAGCTGAAGACACAAGTGCTGAAGCTGAAAGACTAAAGTGCTGAAGTACAACAGCTGAAGAACACAAGTGCTGAAGCTGAAAGACCAAGTACTGAAGTACAACAGCTGAAGAACACAAGTGCTGAAGCTGATAGACCAAGTACTGAAGTACAACAGCTGAAGAGTTTACAAGTGCTGAAGATCAACAACTGATGTACAAAGTCTGAAGACAAAGACTGAAGACATCAGCTGATGATATCTACTGAAGTCATCAGCTGATGAAACATCTGAAGTTCAAAGTCTGAAGATTAGTACTGAAGCGTCAGTAGTTTGTCACAACTGCTGAAGAGCACTTCTTCAGTAGTTGTGATATCAGTAGTTTTATATTTCTAGTTTCAGTAGTTTTATGTTTCAGTAGTTTTGTAAAACGACTGAAGAGCTTGTTCTTCAGTCGTTGTAGTTTCAGTAGTTTTATATTCTGTACTTAACACTCTGATATGTTCTTAGTAGTTGTGAACATTTCAGTAGTTTGTTAAGAGTTAGTTATTTTTGTATTAGATCTGCCAGTTGTCACTTTCCCGTGATAACAGCAGCAATTGCACTCTATATAAGGAGTGTCAACCTATTGTAATATTGCAGTGAATGACGGGAATGATATGAATGATTTAATTAGAAATATTCTATATCTATAAACATTCCTTGAATCAGAAATATATATTCTCTCACTATAACCGTATGTGCTCTTAATGCATACAAGTATCGATTACTTGCTACAATTTGTCTAATTCATGTTCGTATTCCGCTGCTTTGAACTCTAATACATCAAACTTGTGATCGCTGATCCTGTCAATATTAGTCTAGGGTTTATATTGTAATAATTTTTATTGCTAGATGAGTATAATATTTGCTCATATTAACATCGTAGAGGGTGACTAATTCACCACTTGTTAGGGTGAATTAGGTCCATCATCAATAACATCATATCATCATCATTCATGGATGATGATTTCAACAATATATCAATAAACATCAAACATTAAAGACGTTTGTGTTCGTCATCATAATTCATTATCATTATATTTTAGCATCTCATCATTCAAGTTTTGTTATTATCAATATGAATCCTAAGATCCATGCTCATTTTTCCCGTTCATATCGGGAACACACAATTGGTATCAGAGCTGGAGTTGATGGATTCATATTGATTTTAATGAGATTTTATGGTAAGATTGCTGAAATTATTGAAGATCTGAAGAAAACAATTCAACAATCAAGTCAACACTCATGTTTGCGGCTGCCTCAAGCATAAAAAATTAGGGTTTGCGGCTTCCTCAAGATCAACAAATGCGAAATAGAAGCTGCCGATTAGGGCCTCTTGCGGCCGAATGGGGCTGCCAAAATAGGGCTGCTAAATGTAGGCTGTGGGACAGCTTGCGAATCAAGGAAGCTGCCAAAGGGAGCCCTTGCGAACCAAAAGTGGCTGCCGAATAGGGGCTACCGAATAGGGGCTGCCAATTAGGGTTTCTTGCGGCCGAATGGGGATTCCCTAATTAGGGTTTGCCGTATGAAAATGTGGCTGCAAATGTGTTTGTCCGATTAGGGTTACTTGCGGTTGGTTAAGGCTGTCGTGAGCAACTCTTGCGAATTAGGGCTTCCACATCAAGTATCAAACGAATTAGGGTTTGCAACATAAGGTTGCAAATGGGCTCGTGAACATAATTGGATTTGTTACTTGGGCTCCATCATTAAACAAAAACATTAGTTGGAATTGGGCTCAAGTGTTGAAGATTGGGCTTATGATCAACAAAACAAATTTGGGCTTCAAGATATAAGGAATAAAAGAAAGAAAGGCAATTAAGTCCAAGTGGAGGGAGTAAAAGTGTAAAAAGGACAAAAATCTTTGAAAAGTTGGTGTATAGGTGGGCATGGTCGCCCACCCTCACTTCACATCAACATCTCTTTGGCTTTAGAGAGGGAAAGACAAGAGAGAGAGCAGGAGAGAACTCTTGGCTAGTGAAGGAAGAAAAAGAAGTGAGCGAATTCAATGTAAGAATTTGTCGTTTTTACATGTTTATGACGGGCTTTATCCCGGTTACATGCTTATGTGCTTATGGGTTGTGTTTGTGCTCGTGTTTGTGTGTGTGTTTTTGGATATTGTTTCTAGGTGTTTTGAACTCTTTGCATGCAGGTTAAAAGGAAAAACACCCAAGTTGCACCAGGTGAGTTCTAGACCCTGGTTTTTACTTGTTTTCAAACATCTTTGTTGCTGAAAATGTATTTAAATGGTTTTCTAGTGTTTGAGTATGTATGCCCGTATGTATTGTGCATGATTGAATGTGATTCTTGAATGGTCATAGGTTGTTCATGTTTAGAATAGGCACATTAGGCTTTGAATAGATGGATTTGATGATTGGGTTGAAAACATACTCGATAAGGTCCATGTGCCTAGATAAGGCTCATGCGCCTGAAAATTCCTTAGAAAGAATTAAGTGTAATCCTTGCACTAAACAGTAGCCCATGCACCTAAGATTACCTTAGAAATGGTTAAGTATAGCCCATGCGCCTGAACATCATGCGCCTAAAAATGTTTGCCGGACGACTAAGTGTAGGGCCATGCGCCCCAATAGTGCCCATGCGCCTAAGTGTCCATGCGTCCAAATTACTCATGCGTCTTAGTGTTCATACGGACAAATAGTACCTATGCGCCTGAATAGTTGATGCGCCTAAAGTGAAAATGTTTAAGTGTTGGCTGATGCGTCCATATAGTGATGAAAAGCTCGAACATGGCTCATGCGCCCAAATAGTTCCCATGCGCCTAAGCACTTAGAATATTTTACAGAATTTTCTAGGAGTCTGTGCTTTAGGGTTTCGACTGAGGTTGATTAAGGGCTTATTAATGATGATGTTTCATTCATGATATGATTACTTATGATTGTTCCTTATTATTGTTGTTGCTATTATTATTACTTATAGTATGTGACTTTACGTGGTATGTTATTATCGTAACGTAAAGTATATCGTAATAATAAAGTAAAAGAGCAATAAATAAAAGAAGAGGAATATTAATGAAAATTTTATTCAAGTCTTGCCAGCTTATAGGACGTACACGACCATGTTGTCGTTAGCTCAACTGTGTTGCGGGTTAGCTACCCTATTATGCACATACGATCAAACAATTGAGATTGGCAGGACCTTTGCAACGCGCCGTGGGTGATTGGGTTGGCCTTGTACATAGTACACAGAACCCTTTCGGGGATATAGTTGACCCTTTCAGGGGATATAGTTGACCCTTTCGGGGGATACCGTTGACTCTTTCAGGGGATATAGTTGACCCTTTCGAGGAATATAGTTGACCCTTTCAAGGGATATAGATGGCCCATCACCCGTTTTGCATCGCGCATATAGTTTGGGTATTGCTCATTGGTCCGTACAGAAAGTAAAACATAATGATAAAAGTATACAGAACAGACAAGGCATACAGTAAAGAGAACGAACAATATTTATTCATATAGTTGATGCGTGCTCGCATATACAGTACAGAGTTGTATTTTATAGAAATGAGTATTTTCGTATACAACTTATAGAAAGTATTTTATTACTTATAAGACTAGAGCTCACTCAACAACGCTGACTTTTATACATTTTCAGTTGGTAGGTAATTATTGTTGAGGATTGCACGAGGCTGAAACTACTCGGCAGCAAAAGTCTGACATCCATTCGTATTTTATGTTGCTATTGTTTTGTAATGCAGTAAAACAATTCTTTTGTAATCAGGTAAATGATGATGTATTGCTCAACAATAGTGGTTTAATGAAATAAATGACTTTTGATAAATTATTTCCGCTTCTTAAGTTTGTTTAATTGAAATGTTTAATGTTTTAACTGCTATGATTGACCAATTGTGAGGTTTCCAGGAATGGAACCTTACAAGTTGGTATCAGAGCCAAAGTTTAAGAGAATTGGGTTAAATAAACATTTAAAACCTAAACTTAAACTGAAAATGGGAAAAATGGAGGGATGTCAGCCCAAGTAGCTACGTGCCATCAAGTATGTCTTTTCCTAATATTAATCGGTATTATGTGCGCATGCTACTTGATTATGTGCTCTTAGTAGATTTAGATACTGATTAAGTTAGGATAGGAGATGCTTGGGGTATGAAAAGTAAAGTAAGTGGCTAATCACAACTCGCCACTATAATTAGGGACTTACTATACTTGACATAAACTGAGTATTACCTTGAATGACCGTGTTAGTGTTTGAATCTTATAGTGTGATTATAGAGGAGGGCAAGCGATAGATCTTCAAAAGCCTCTTGTGGTGGAGGTCACGGTGTTGCTCCGCGACCCAAGTGAGGGAGACCCAGAGTCGAGAAAGTGGTTCATGAAGAACCAGAGGCTCCTCACCCAGAGGGTGGTGACGAGAGCTCCAATCTGAGAGCCTAAGTAAAGGAGGTTGTGGTGGAAGAGGTTCACCAGGTCATGCAGATGATTCTATCGTCTGTGGTGACCGAAGTGATCAAGGTAGTTAGAGAGGGAGAGAGAAAGGAAAGGAGTGGACCTACGGGTGAAAGAAGACAGCCCAAGACTGAGACGGTTCTATCCGATGATGAGGACGAGGAAGAAGAGCCTGTGCCGGAGGCGACCCGAGGCTGCAACTATGGGGTGTTTATGAGATTCAAGCCCCCTACTTTCAATAGGAATGGTACTGCGATAGCTTCTCACCGGTGCGTAAGGGCGATGGAGGCTGTCCTTGATATCAGTGAGTGCCATGAGGATCAGAAAGTGAAATTCGCTACCCATTCCTTTGTGGACTCGGCTTTGTGCTGGTGGGACATTATTGTACAAGCTGAGGGTAGCAGGGCCATTGGAAGAATGAGATGGCCTAAACTGAAGAGGGTAGTGATCGAGGAATTTTGTCTTCACAGAGAGATGGACAAGGTAGAAAGAGACTTCCTGTAGCTGGAGGTAGGAACGATGACACACCAGCAGTACACCACTAAATTCAATGAAATGGTGCGGTTAGTGCCCGATCAAGTGACACCATTGTCACGAAAGATTAAAAGATACATCCAGGGGCTGCCGGCAGATATCCGTAGGCATACGATTGCCGCCCGGCCGAGCACTTTCATGTTGGCAGTTGACTTGGCTGGCAGATTATGCGATGAGTGCGAGGTGGTGGTGGCTGAGGTGGATACGAAGGATGGTGATAGTCAGAACTAGAATGGGAAACTGTTTGGATGTGGTAGAACTGCTCCAAACAAGAAGGTGGCAAAGGTGGGTGATCGACGTGTGGTCACTTCTGGATTAGGGCTGATGAGGTGTGACAAATGTGGAACGGAACATACTGGTGAGTGTAGAATGGGAATGAACGTATGCTTTAGGTGTGGTCAGCCTGGCCACATCGCTAGAGACTGCAAGAAGCCGAGGGCAGAGAGCTCTGGGGCAGAGAAGAAGAAGGCCACATCGCCGGAAGAAAGAAGGCAGATGGCAGGTGCTAGAGCTTACACCATGACCCATGAGGAAGCCAGAGCTGATCCCGATGTTGTGTGAGGTATGTTTCTCGTTAACCAAACTTGTGTCTCTATATTTTATTGATTCTGGTGCTAGTGGGAGTTTTATTTCTACTACCTTCTGTGCTAAGTTGCCTGTTATCGGTAGAAAGGTCAGTGCACCATTTGAAGTAGAAACTGCTATCGATAAGTCCACTAGAATTAATAATGTGATAGAGGACGGTTCCATAGAACTAGAAGGTCATAGGTTTGCTGCTAGGTTACACATGATACCCCTAGGTGGATTTGATGTGGTACTGGGGATGGACTGGCTGGCAACCTATGACGCAAATATTGTGTGCCGCAAGAAGATGATTCGATTAGTTGCGTCCGTTGGGAGTTTGGTTACGATTTATGGAGATCGCGTCACGACGATCCCGAAAATGATTTCGATGGCGGTGGCGGGAAAGTGCATAAGGCGTGGATGTAGTGCCTACTTGGCCTACGTAAAGGATGTGGATGCGCCAACACCGCAACTATCTGATGTACCAGTTGTGTGTGACTTTCCGGATGTATTCCCGGAAGACTTAACTGGCGTGCCACCGGATCGCGAGATTCAGTTCCAAATTGACTTGATACCCGGTGCTCAACCCGTTGCCAAAGCATCGTATCGATTAGCTCCCACAGAAATGAAAGAACTCATGGAACAATTGCAAGAGCTGCTCAATAAGGGGTTCATTAGACCGAGTATCTCTCCCTGGGGTGCTCCGATCCTGTTTGTGAAGAAGAAAGACGGTAGTATGAGGATGTGTATTGACTACCGAGAGCTGAATAAGCTAACTGTGAAGAACCGATACCCCCTACCAAGAATAGATGATCTGTTTGATTAGCTCCAAGGTGCCAGTTGGTTTTCAAGGATAGATCTTCGATCTGGTTACCATCAGCTAAAGGTGAAGGAGCAGGATATCCCTAAAACAGCTTTTCGCACGCGCTACGGTCACTATGAATTCCTTGTTATGTCATTTGGTCTGACCAATGCGCCAGCTGCTTTTATGGATTTGATGAATCAAGTGTGTCAGCCAATGTTATATAAATCAGTGATTGTGTTTATTGATGATATCCTAATTTATTCAAGAGCAAGGAGGAGCACACCGATCACATTCGGGAGAAGTTAGAGACCTTAAGAAGGGAGAAGTTGTATGCCAAATTCTCTATGTGCGCGTTTTGGTTACGTGAAGTTCAATTCTTAGGTCACGTGATAAATCCAGAGGGGATTATGGTAGACCCTACTAAGGTGGAGGCTGTGATGCAATGGAAGTCTCCAAGGACGCCATCCGAGATTCGTAGTTTCTTGGGGTTGGCAGGGTATTATCAAAGGATCATTAAGGACTTTTCCAAGATCGCTTCTCCCTTGACCAAGTTGACCCGGAAGGATGTAAAGTTTATATGGGGTAAAGCCCAAGAACAGGCGTTCGAGGAGTTAAAGGTGAGGCTGACTCAAGCTCCTATCTTGTCGTTACCCGAAGGAAGCGAGGATTTGGTGGTATATTCTGATGCTTCTTACTCGGGGTTGGGGTGTGTATTAATGCAAAGAGGGAAGGTTATAGCCTATTCATCCCGACAGTTGAAAGTTCATTAGGTCAACTACCCTATTCATGACCTGGAGCTAGTAGCCGTGGTCTTAGAACTAAAGATTTGGAGGCACTATCTAACAGAACAAAGTGCACCATTTTCACGGACCACAAGCGCTTGAAATACTTCTTCGAGCAAAAAGGTCTGAACATGAGGCAGAGGTGATGGTTAGAGCTTATAAAGGATTACGATTGCGAGATCCATTACCATTCGGGTAAAGCCAACGTGGTGGCCGATGCTCTTAGCCAAAAGGAGAGGCCCGAGCCGATTCGGATGAAAGAATACCAACTGATCATGACCTCTGATGTAATGAAGCAAGTCAAGGAGTTTGTGGATGAGGCATTAAAAGAAGATCATCTAAACTCTGAAAGAATGAGAGGTCTGGTTGGAGAATTTGGTAAGAACACGCTTGTGTTAAAATTTGATTTGGACGGGTGTGGATTCCTTGTTTCACGAATCTACGTGTGCAGATTTTGGATAAAGCTCACAAGACTCCATACTCCATTCATCCTGGTGCCACAAAGATGTATCAAGACATGAAGAGAGATTATTGGTGGTCGGGTATGAAACGTGACGTGGCGGAGTATATGAGTAAGTGCCTTACTTGCTTGCAAGTGAAGGCGGAACATCAGAAGCCGTATGGGAAGATCCAACCTTTGGATATACCAGAATGGAAGTGGGAGCACATCACCATGGATTTCTTTACAAAGCTACCTCGTACTCCGAAGGGGTACGATGCCATATGGGTAATTGTTGACCGCTTGGCGAAGAGTGCTCACTTCCTACCGATCCGCGAGACATATTCATCCGAGAAGCTGGCTGACCTGTTCATCAAGGAGATTGTAACTCATCATGGTGTACCGGTGTCCATTGTGTCTCATCGTGACACCCGGTTTACGTCTAAATTCTCGAAGAAATTCCACGATGCTATGGGGATGAGGTTACATATTAGCATGGCTTATCATCCCCAAACTGATGGTCAGTCAGAAAGGACCATTCAGACACTAGAAGACATGCTTCGGGCATCTATGATCGATTTTGGCGGAAGTTGGGACGACCACTTACTGTTAGCCAATTTTTCATACAACAACAACTATCATGCCAGCATTGGTATGCCACCATATGAGATGCTATACGGTAGGAGATGCAGAACACCCGTTTGTTGGGGTGACATTGGTGAGAAAGAGTTGGGAAGTGTGGAGGTAATCAAGGCTACGACTGAGAAGATTGAAAAGATTAAAGCCTTCATGAAGGCGGCCAAAGATAGATAGAAGTTGTATGCCGATAAACGACATAGACCAATTCAGTTCCAAGTGGGTGACTGGGTTATATTGAAGGTCTCACCTTGGATGGGTATTATCAGATTCAGGAAGCGGGGCAAGTTGAGCCCAAGATATATAGGCCCTTTCCGAATCATTGCTCGAGTAGGAGAGGTGGCCTATAGATTGGAGTTGTGAGATGAGTTAAGTGGAATTCACCGACATTCCATGTATCTCATTTGAGAAAAAGCTTAGCTCATGAAGACATGATTGTTCCATTGGAGGATATTGAAGTTGATGAAAGGCTCAATTATGTGGAGCAACCAGTGGCAATCATCGATTGTAAAGAGAAGAGGCTGAGAAATAAAGTGGTTCCTCTGGTGCGTGTACAGTGGAAGCACAGGAAGGGATCCGAATCTACATGGGAGACCAAGGAGGAGATGAGGCAGCATTATCCTCGTCTGTTTGAGGAATAACAGGTTTCAAGGATGAAACCTATATAAGGGGTTGGACTTGTAACACATGGTTATTTTAAAAGACAAGATATAAGGAATAAAAGAAAGAAAGGCAATTAAGTCCAAGTGGAGGGACTAAAAGTTTAAAAAGGACAAAAATCTTTGAAAAGTTGATGTGAGGTGGGCATGGCCGCCCACCCTCACTTCACATCAACATCTTTTTCAGCTTAAGAGAGACAAAGACTAGAGAGAGAGCAGAAGAGAACTCTCGACTAGTGAAGGACAAAAATCACGTGGTTTTTACTGTAGGATTCTGTGTTCCCAAGACACTTAGAATATTGATGTGCTTAGTACGTCATGATCCAAGTCGGGTTATACCCAATAACAAGCTTAGCAAACACCAAATAATATTTAATTGATGATGTGATCATGCAATAAAATATTAACACCAATTTAGAAAATGGGTTTTCTAAACAAGTTGCATATGACATGGAACAATTTATTAGGATATTTTGTTCAATTATATTATTTGTAATGTTATTTATATTAGTTAGATGACATTACAAATTAAAATGGCTACATATGTTATACAATTAATTGGTTAGTTGTATACATTTACTAAGAGATACCAAGTTATAAGACCATGTAACATTGTAATGTGTCTAATTTTAA
>CM046458.1:13829774-14023115 GCA_025506515.1 Flaveria trinervia | reverse complement strand
CTGGAGTACATACATGTTCATATACCTAATTATATTTTGCCCTGCCATGAGAGCTTGAGTTGGAGTTACATCATGCACCTTAAAGCTCCAGTCAACTTCTTGAGCAATAGCAATTGTTTTTTATTTAGTTGGCTTTGCAATAACTTTTGGAGTAGTAGGATGATGTTGAGAGGCATGAGCAGCTCTAGAGTTGAACTTTGGAGCCTTGTAGTCCCTAGTAAAATGACCAAGTTGGTTTCAGTTATAACACTTGGCCTTTGATTTGTCTAGCCCAAATTTGCTATTTGTTGGGTTTTGAGGGAACTGCCTTCCAGTTCTTTTAAAGAACTTCTTTGCTCTATAGGTTAAAAGATCCATTTGTTGAAAAATGTTCATATATTCAACATCATTTGGGCTGAAGCATTCTAGGTCATCAAAGTAGAACTGAAAATCACTAGATTTCCCACTTCCTTAAACAAAAGCACAACTATCCTGGAAGGGACTAGGTGACGCCTATTGAGACCTGGGTGTCTGAGTAAAGGTGATGTACGACCCAAAGGAAGATGATGGTTGTTAGGGGTAGCTCAGGTACTGCTGGGTCTAAGGAGTTCTTAAGCCTTCAACAACGAGTAAAGCATTCCTAGTAGGAAGGCTAGAGGTTTTGCTCATCTGATGACCTCTCTGAGTCTCCAACATTTTTTCTATCATGGCACCATTACCATCCGATGACTCCACTTTTGGCTTGTAAGGTCCGTGGGTTATAGATCTCCACATTTTTCTGTCTTGATACTTATTGAACCTTCAATATGTTTACACCAAGATCTGAAATTATCATAGGTGATGATAGGTTAGTCATCGTTCCTATCTCAGATTCAGAAGATTTCTAGTTGAGTACCATTTTTTTAAAGTAGCGAGTGAATGAGTGAAGAAACAAGTTGATTTAGATGGTAAGATCTCACAATCAAAGGCCTAAGAAGCTCGGATACCAATGCAGGATCGGTTATGGTCACTCAACACAAGGTTTTAACTCTCAAACTCACTTAGGCACACACCAGTGATGATGCAGAATCCTTGAAAGAGTTGATAATAATATACAAGTTAATGAACACAATAGTTGGATTTCAAGATACTTGTATATATAGAATATCATCAATAAACACAATCACTAATTTATACAACATTGGTTGGCACACCCGATTCATCAAATCCATAAAAGTAGCTAGCATTTTGGTTAAACCAAAAGACATAACGAGAAACTTGTATTGTCCATAATGCGTGCGAAAAGCTATTTTAGGAACATTCTACTCCTTCACCTTCAGCTGATGATAACTCGATCGAAGATTTATTCTCGAAAACCAACTGGCACCTTGGAGCTGATCAAACAAGTCATTGATTCGGGGTAGGGCTAACAGTTCTTCTCTGTCAACTTGTTTAACACGCGGTAGTCAATGCACGTCCTCATACTACCATCCTTCTTCTTGACAAACAAGAGCGGAGCACCCCAGGGAGAGATACTCGATCGAATAAACCCCTTGTCCAGCAATTCTTGAAACTGAACCATCAGTTCCTTTATCTCAGACGGAGCCAATTGATATGGTGCCCTGGCAACCAGTTGAGCACCCGATATCAAGTCGATCCAAAACTTGATTTCACGGTCCGGTAGCACACCTGGTAAATCTTCTAGGAACACTTCTGGGAATTCACACACAACTGGTACGTCCGACAGTTGTGGTGTTGACGTGTCCACATCCTTCATGTACGCTAGATAGGCGCTACATCCACGTCTCATATACTTCCCCGCCACCACCATCGAAGCACCTTTGGAATTGTAGCAACTCGATCACCATATATCGTCACCAAACTCCAGTCGAGTGTTGTCATTTGGATCATCTTCTTGTGACACATAGTATTCGCCTCATAGGTCGCTAACCAGTCCATCCATAGGACTACATCAAACCCGCTTAAGGTCATCACAAACAGTCTAGCAGGAAACGTATGACCTTCTATTTCTATATCACAACCTTATATCAGATCAGAAATCCTTGTAGACTCACCTATGGCAGTTTCTACATAGAAGGGTTCATCAATGCTTCTATTTCTAATGGGCAAATTAGCATAGAAAGCAGCAGAAATGAAACTCCTACTAGCACCATAATCAAATAACACAAAGGCAAGAGTTTGGTTTACAAGAAGCATACCTCATACGACATCAGGAACCGCCCTTGCCTTCTCTTAGGTCATCATGAAAGCTCTAGCGCTTCCTCTTTGCCCTTCGGTTCCGGTCTTCTTCTTCGCCCCAGAACTTTCAGTCCTCGGCTTCCTGCAATCCCGACTCAAATGACTCCACACTCTCGAGCCACATGACCGGGCTTCCCACACTTGAAACAGAAATTTGATCCCCATCTACACTCCCCCTTGTTGTTTGGAGTGACACCACCGCGTCCAAAGTGTTTCCCATTCTAGTTTCGATCACCACCACCTTTCTTGCTCACCTCTACCACTTCCACCTCCTTCTCGTCATACACCCTTCCTGCCAGATCAACCACCAACCTAAACGTACTTGGCCGAGCGGCGATCATGTGCCTGCGAATATCCACCGGCAAACCTTGAATGTACCTCTTTATATTTCGTGACAGGGTTGTCACCTGCTCTGGCACCACCCTTTCCATCTAATTGAATTTAGTGGTGTACTGCTGGTGCATCATGGTTCATGCCTACAACTATAGGAACTCCCTTTCATTCTTATCAAGTTCCCTGTGAGGACAAAAATCCTCAATCATCATCTTTTTTAATTCATCCCACCTCATTCTTCCAATTGCCATACTACCCTCATCCTAGACAATATTGTCCCACCAACATAAATCCAAGTCCACAAATGAGTGACCGGCAAACTTCACCTTTTGTTCTCTCTACACTCGTTGTTATCTAACACTACCTCCATCTCCCTCACCCACCGGTGAGCGGTAGTAGCATTGCCATTGACATCAAAAGTTAGGTGTTTACTTCTCTGGAATGCCCTATAGTTATAGCCCTAATTTGTTTCTCGTACAGCTTCTTCCTCCTCCTCATCATCACCAGAGACAATTGTTGCAGTCTTCGGTTTCTCTCTTTCTCCTCTCTCAGATGTCTTCTTCTTTTGCTTCTTCTCGTCTTCACTCACCGCTTTAATCACTTCAGTCACCACAGAAGGTATAATCATCTGCATGACTTGGTGAACCTTCTCAACTACAGCCTCCTTCACCAAGGCTCTCATATTGTCACTCTCATAACCGCCTTCCTGGTGATGGGTCTCGGGCTCCTCATGAGCCGTTTTAGCAGCCTTAGCCTTGCCTTTAGTGACAAGCAGTCCATCACCACGTCCACCATGACCTCCACTCGAGAAGCCTTTTAAGATCTACCTCCCGTCATCCTCTAAAAACACTATAATATTCAAACCCCAACAGTTCATTCAAGTTAATGACTCAGTTTATGTCAAGTATAGTAAGTCCCTAATTACAGTGGCTAGTTGTGATTAGCCACTTACTTTACTCTTCATACCCTAAGCATTTCCTATCCTGACTACATCAGTATCCAAATCTACTATAACCACATAAATCAAATAAGATGCACACATAATATTGGTTATCATTAAAGAAAATACCTAATGGCACGTAGCTACCTGGGTTGGCATCCATTTTTAGTTTAAATTTAGGTTTTTGAAAATATTTTACCCAATTCTCTTAAACTTTGGCTCTGATACCAACTTGTAAGGTCCCGTTCCCGGGACACTCATAATTGGACAATCATTGCACATAATGTTTAAAATCACATTACAAATCATTAAAAACATTATAGTGGAATAATTTAACAAGAACCAATCCATATATTAATAACTGATTTTGCCACATAATACAACATTATTATCATTACAATACATCGTGTGGTTGTATTACAACACAAAAATATCATTATAACATAAAATGGATGTCACCCAAATTTTTGTCATGTAGCTTCACCCCATGCCATCCTCAGCAACCATTACCTGCCAACTGAAGATGCATAACAGTCGACATTGTTGAGTGAGTTCTAGTTTTATAATATATTTATATCATCTTCCATTCGTTAAAACATTTTCTTACTTTCGCACATGATCATACATACATCAAGGTAATATTTATTATCTTCCGTCATCATTCATTTCGTTCATATCGCACGTTTTGTACATTCCACACTTTACATTATCTTTCACTTCTATCCAGATCCTATCATATGTTAAATCCCCCTCTTGATCACGAAGCCATCTAATCTAAGGTTTAGCGACAAGGATTCCGTATCACATGTATGGAGCAGTCACCAAGACTGACTCCCCTGTGTGTGAACCCCCATGGGTTAGCCAAAATCACACATTGTATGACACACAATTGAGCTAACAACTCTTAGTGAGTTGTGAACCTCCTTACATTTTGCTTGCAAGACTTTCACTCATTCATTCATCTTGTTCTACTTTCATTATCTTAGATCTTTTGCTTCATCAAGATAATACTTTATGTTCATTAACATAATCACACCACGTATAGTCACGTAATAATATGTAATAAGGAACATAAGGAAATTGATCATAAACATGCATAATATCATCATACGACATCAGACATCATCCTCGAGAACATTCCAAGTCATAGCCTAAATTAGTTTATAACCTGATATCTAGGCAACACTTTGGCGCCCAGGCAACTTTCTAGGCACATGGGCACTTGGGCATTTGGGCAACTTAGGCACTTGGGCAATATCCTAGGTGCATGAGCACTTACGCTCATGGCCATCTGTTTTCATCATAAATCATTTTCTAAACCCAAAATTAGTTTATAACCAGATTTTTGCCTAGTTTCTAGCATACCAAGCATCATAAATAACCATAAATCATAAACATAATCAAAATCATTCCCAAACATACACCCACCCAATAAAGAACATATGGGTACACACCCACATTTTATAAAAACGTTATATCAAGCATTTCTAGCCCCAAACACAAGTTAAAACATTTAAACACAAGGATTTAGAACTCACCTCTTGCAACTTTCAAGTAAGACTTCTTCAAACCCGAATGCCTTGTAATTCAAACACCTAAACACACCCCAAAACACACAACCGAACACACAAAAACACATAAGCACATACTCGAGGCTGAAAATCAGCCAAGAACAACCCAAACACCAAAAACTAACCTAAAATCGACCTTCTCTTCTTCTTCTCTCTAAAACTGAGAGAACTCCTCTTTCTCTCTCTAAAATTTTCGAATGAAAGGTTCTCGTACAAAGGGTTGGCGGCCATGCCACCTTTTTCACAAAATATTATTAAACTTTTGCCTTTGTATATTATTTACCCCACAACTTGGGTTTTATTGTTTTTCTTTCCTTTCAAAATTTTCCGAGTGTTACATTGGAGCAATGTTTCAAATTGTTAACTAATGCAACAATTTTTGGGTTAATTGTGTTAGGATCGTGTACTGGATGAATACTAATAGATTTACGAGTATACCGAATCAAATAGTGCGGAATCCTATTTGATTGGCGATCCAATCAGTGAGAACGCATGTAGAATCAATTAAAGATGAATCTAAACATCAAGAATGATTAGCAATCGATCTACTACAATCTATGAAGTTGGAGCAGGTTACTAGAGGTCTTTGGACGGCTAGGGTATGTTTAGGTATTGAAATCTTCAAAGTGTCCAGTTTTTCCATGATTTAAGTGGTATTTATAGGTTAGGGTCTCTCAATAGTATGACTGGACCATTTGCATGGTTCAGTCGTGTGATTGAGTCATGTGTTTGATCCATTCGCATGACTGAGTGTTCAGTCATGCGACTGAGTCAATTTGATGTTACAATCATGCGACTGATCCAGTATCCTGGTTCATTCGTACGACTGGTTCATTAGCATGAAGTTGTTCGTGCGTATGGTCCATTAGCATGGGCCAATCGCATGAGAACTTCACTTGATTAAGTTTGAATATGTTTAATAATCATTAATTGATTTAGATATTATTCAAACAACCACAACCTATATAGTCAGTTCAATAAGGGTTAATATATACCAACCAATGAAATATTCAACATTATAAACACAACCACATATTATATTCATTAAGTATCCATACAATTACATATGTGTAAGACAATAAAAACATATTACATTCAATTTAGAAACTAGGGACATATGTATCTATAAACTCCCCCTTGGACCTAGTTTCATCTAATGTCTTACATCCTTCATGAGTTCCTCAAACTCTTGTACTTCTCTTCTATAGTGACTCCGGCATGTATCTCAAAAGCAAAACAGAGTCGTATAACATTCTGAAATTATAGAGCTTGTACAATATCTTGAGAGTCATAGAACAGTGGTCACTTGTATAATGTATAGACATCATCTATAGACAAGTTTGTAAGCCACATTGGGTCAAACACCCTGATGGTTTCCATTACACCATTCTTGTTCAAAACTATGACTACCTCTCTCCTGTCCTCCAAACATAGTACCACCATTTGAAGTGTGGAGTGAAGTCTTGTGGCATTTCCCGTAGAGGGGGCTTAGACATTGTGCGCGGAGGACTCCACTTCAGCATTATTATCGGTTTTCCAGTTATGGTATCAACCTCAGACTGTCTGATATAACTCATTGGCTGTTGAGGTTTGAAGTTGACCCATCTGGTGTTGTACTCTCTTTTTAGAGCTGCTTGAAACCAGCCTGACATTTTGCGTGGGTCAGCGTATAGAAATTTTTACTTTGCTAACTGGTTAAGCTCAAATCCAGGAAGAGTCTTCAGGTCATGTGGGAACCTGAAGTACTCAATCCCTTTCTCACGTTTAACTGCATAAAATTTGAGATCTTCAAAATACGCCCAAGCTATGATTTTGCCCGACACCTTGTGATGTTTCTTCACTTTGTACAGCTTGGTGTGGATAGTTGACGTTGAAGCACTGCATTGGGCTCTTATTTCTTCAAAGGATGCTACCCAATCAGCCTTTCTGATATTGACTTCACCTTCTGTGGCTTGGGTCGTATCTTCTTTCTTGTCTGACTCTTCTTCCATTTTATCTAGAGTCTCAACAGTTTCACTGACAAGGTTGTCGCCCAGATTAGGAACGACATTTCCCTCAATGTCAGTGTAATCTGGATAGTGTTGGTCCATGATTTTTTAATCTTGATCTCATCAACATCGTTGAGCTCATTGTCACTTTCCACATGGACTGTTGGAGCATCTTTCACGATCTCATCTGGATTAAGTCGGAATATTTCAGCAAGTTGCTCGTCAGTGATATCATGAATTATCTCTCCTTCTTCAGGAGTGTAATTCACTGATCTCCTGACTATTCCCTGCAGATCAAGAATCATCGTGAGCTAATTCTTGATCTGTTGGACGGGAGGAACATCGTATTCATCTCTTTGATAGTTTGGATCTGCTCGATTTAAAACATGTAACACATCAACCATTAGTCAACAACCAAATTAGTAAACATCAACTATAAATATAAATATTAATTACATTAATTTGATACAATATTCAAATACACATGATTTAAATAACATAAACAACTAAGCATTACTCTTGTCTTGTATCATATGCTCCTTTACTGACGGGGCTAATGTGGAGGCACCTTGGTCTTGAGCTCTTTTGGTTCTCCTTTCACTTGCAGATGTGGCACCCGCAGCAGATGTATCATCATCTCCATCATCATCATCATCAACATCATCACCAGCATCAGTATCCTCCCCTTGATCATCACCATCATCATCATCATCATCACTGTCATTATCATCACCATCATCTCCATCTCCTTCTTTGATCTTTAAGGGCTCATCCTTTGATCCTATGAGCCTCAGCATGATGGTCTTGTTGGTCGCCTCCAACTCCTCTATCCGTTTTGCTGATTGGACATGTTGGTCCTGGAGTTGGGACATCTCTGAGCTCTGAGCAGCCATCTGCTGTGCCTACTGCTCTATCAGCTGTGCCTACTGAGATATCTACTGAAATGTGTAGCATTAAGGTCTACCAGCTGACGAATCTGGGCAGTCTTCTCATCATCGGCTGCCAAAAGCTTCAGCACCATACGGTTAAGTGCCAAGAGCTATTCCTCTACCCCACTAGGAGGTAGAGAGGATCCAGATGGGAAGGAGGGAAAAGATGACGGTCCAGTTTGGCGGCTAGTGGTGGTGGTGGTGGCAGTGGTAAAGATTGGGGGTGGTATAGATGAAGGTGGTGGTGGATGAGCTGTAGTGGATGTGGATGGTATGCGGGTAAGTGATGGAGTGGGTGTGGTAGTGGTATGTGAGGTTGTAGATATGGTGGTGGATGGGAAGGTGGTAGTGGTGGTAGGTGGAGTGGTTGAAAGGATCGAGATCTAGTTTGATCAATTAGATTGATATTTGCAGCGGAATAGCACACGAATTAGACTAATTATAGCAAGAGTAATATGAATATTCAATCAAACAGTAACGGTTATAAAGAGAGAGTTTTTTGCAAAAAGAATGTTTTCATTCACGCATAAGCTTCCCGTGCAAGGAAATTAGGTCAACATTCCTTTTATAAGGAATGTGACATCAGCTGACGTCACTTGATAGTGACATCTAACTGATTTATACAAACAACTGAAATTAAACGAAACTACTGAAGATGTCCACAACAACTGAGGACACCTTCACAAAAAGCTAAGTATAAGCTAACATTACAACTACTGAAGTTATAACATCTGAAGTATAAGAACTTCAGATGTTTTACATAGTATAAAACTACTAATTACAAACTACTGAAATGTAAACCATCACAACTACTGAAGAGAACTACTTCAGCTGTTGTGACAACTTCTGAGAACTTGGTCTTCAGACTTTGTCTTTAGCAGTTGTCTTCAGACTTTGTCTTCAGCTATTGTCTTCAGCTGTTGTCTTCAGACCTTGTCTTCAGACCTTGTCTTCAGACTTCGTCTTCAGCTGTTGTCTTCAAACTTTGTCTTCAGACTTTATCTTCAGACTTTGTCTTCAGCTGTTGTCTTCAGACTTTATCTTCAGACTTTGTCTTCAGTTGTTGTCTTCAGAATTTGTCTTTAGACTTTATCTTCAGACTTCTCTTCAGCTGTTGTCTTCAGACTTTGTCTTCAGCTGTTGTAGACCACTTCAGTTGTTTTGATGTCTGTTGAAGTTAAAGGTTTTTCTGATCTGGCTCATTGGTTCTTTTGGTCCAACAAACTCCCCCTGAACCAATGCAGCCAAAACCTTTAAGATTATTGAAATCCCACTTATTGGCAGAAACATTAGTTGGATCAGCTCAGAAATCTTCAAATTAAGCTCAGGCAAGGGAAGAGGTTTCAAAAGGTTTGATTGGCAAAGGATGAATGGGAACTCTATCTTGGGGAATTGGACACAAAGCTGTTACCCTATCCATGAAACCTACTTCCCAATGATAAGTCTGTAAGACTCTCTGACATAGGCCTCAAGGAAAACGACTTGTTCTTCCATTGTGAGTTCTTCAGCTTCACTTTCAAAGAAGAACTCAGGCCCATAGTACTTTGATAAGTACTTAATATGCTTTCCATTCTTCAGCTCCACAGTCGTTATTTCTCTATATGCAGACTCATTAGGATGAGTGCCTTCAAGCAACAACTAGAGCTCATTTCTTCTTATTTCTTCAAGCTTCTTGTAGATCAACCCCTTCTTTACCATTTTGTTTTCTAGTAAAGATTGTGGAGTCATCTTAGACTTGTAAGCTCTCTTTAAGTCATCAAGGATTTCCTAGGGTGACACTACAATGGCCAGCATTATCACAGAATCTACAATCTTCTTTACTTGGCCATTGTATCTACTTGGAATCTTCTTTTTATAAATTCCGTCACTTACTCTGGGATCAGGCCAAATTCTCACACTCTCTTTCTGATATTGAAATGTAAATCTGAGAGCATACAACCTCTGAGCATGTTTCTTCATAGCTTGTATGGATGAAGACTTAGGAAACTCTTTATCAATCATCCTTAACAGATGTTCATCATGTTGTTTGTGTTGTTCTTCTTCTTCAAGTTTGACTTTTACCATTTGCCTTTGGAAGTCAGGTGTGATTGTTGTTGGTTGACTCCTGGGCTCAGGCATCTTTATTTTAAGAACAGTAGAGATTGGCAGACTATCATCCTCATCATCTTCTTCTTCTTTTTCCATCCTCAACACCCTTCTCTTCCTCTTGGTGCATCATTGGTAGTGGGTTGAGTAGGTTTCTTGGGTAAAGAAGTTGGTTTTGAGGGTTGTGAGGGTGGTTGTTTTGGTGTAGGAGATTGCACAGGCTGCTTTAGCATCTTGGTTGTGAGTGAAGCTTTGGATAACTTTGCCATATCAGACCTTTTCCCAGCACCAGCTTCATCAAGGGCTTCTATGATCAATCCTTTGTTGAATAATTCAGAAGAACCGATTCTGGTGGTTATCTCCAGAATACTGTCTCTGGACCATGATTTTACTTCAATGATTGATCTTCCAGATGTTTTGATATAAATCTTGCCATAGCTTCCAGCCTTTCCCTTTCTTTCTCACTCCAACTTGCCCATCTTTGTTCAATCTCTTGAATCTCTAGTCTTCTGATTTCAGAGTCAAGTTTGGCAGTGTCAAATCCTTGTCTGAAAAGTTGATCAATAATCTTATCCATAGATCTGCTATGTTGCTCATCAGCTTCTTTGATCAGGTCTTCTATCTTTTTCTCACCTTCAGTCTATTCATAGCTTTTCTTTCTCTTGTAGGTGATCATTTCTTTTCTTTCTTCTCTTTTTCTTCTTCTTCTTCAACTCTCTTTCTTTTGTCTACTTTCACTGACTTAGACTCCCCCTTTTTGGTTGCATTGGGTTCAGGGGTGTGAATGTCAGAAAGTCTTTGAGAAACAACAACATCAACTAAGGATTGAAGATTTGAGGAAAGCCTCTCATCAATGGCTTGATGCACATGTTTGTGATTATGGAAGTGATTTGAGGTAAGGATGATTGAAAGGCAGCAACCATTAGCTCAGAGGGGTTCTGGCCCTGAGAAATGGTGCCTGAATCAGAGGCTGGTGGCAAATTTGTTAGGAGTGGCTCAGTGTTTGGGATAGTTTCAGGAGAAACTGCCATCTATGGGTGAATATGGGCAGATGGACTTGATTCTTGTGAAATTATGGCAAGCAGTTCTTGTAGTCTGCATACCCCAGTCTCAAGAATGGTGTTGTGGGCTAGAACATCAAAGAAAAAGCCCAGGTCATCATCAGTCTTTGCTGAATCATCTGACCTCCTGATGAAATCAGGATGAACATGTGCTGAGTGTAGATCAGTATTCACATGTGCCCCTATTTCTTGGAACTGGGGACTTCCTGCCTCAGGATGATGTCCTTTATTGGCAGTTGCCTCTGGTGAGGATTTAGAAATGATACCATCTTCATCCTAATCATGTGCTGAAACAGGAGAAGAGGCGGCCTCACCAGATGTTCTAATCCCTGTGCTGTGGGTTATCAGCCACATTATAATCCTCTCCCTCAACTGTTGAGGTTTGCCCAGTGGTAATAGGTTTCTGGGGAGGGGTAGAGGAATGTAGTTGAGTCAGCACTTGTGCAATAACCACAGTTGGGCTTATAGGGGTGGCTTCAGTGGGAGATAGCTGTGAAGAGGATTGCACCTGGGGCGAATGGTGCTTTTCAATGGCAATCTTCTCAAGTGAGAGAGATTCCAGTAATGCGGTTTCCCCATTTTTGGTTGCATCAGGATCCTATTGAGAGCATACTTGAGCGGTTTCAGCTGGTAGATTCTTGGAAACTACAGGGGGATTACGACCCATAGTTTCATCCTGCCTTTGTGTTGCAGGGGCATCATCAGGGGACTTAACTCCCTGAGTAGCCTGTTTGGTTTGTTTGGAATGTGGTTTGGAGGGGACTTTGGATCTGGAGGATGAGGCTGTGGGTTCCTTCTGCTTGGGTTTTAGCAGTTTGGCAACCTCTTTGAGGTGTGGATCAGAGTTGTGCCTGGAGTATACCTCTGGCAAAACTACCACAGCAGGGACTCCAAGGCCAATAGGGCCATCAGATTTTAACTGATTCATGATTATGGCCATAAGAAACCTTGGATATAATAGCCATCTGTTAGCCACAGGTTTCATTTCCAGATCTTTTAATTCTAAAAATATAATTTCAGAAAAATTGAAGTTTTGGCGTTCAAGGATAGAATACAATACATGCTGCCACCTGGATGACATTTGATCCCATGAAGAGGTTTTGGGGGCAAGGCAAACATTGATCATGTGGAAGATTAGGCGTTCAGCATCATGGAAGTGCTTCTTCAGAATGGTTGTAGCACTTAGGTTGCCCGCATATCCATGGTTGATGAATGATAGATCAATGGTGCCCTTCGAGTATTTGGTGACAAAGGTAGCATCATTCAGATCTAGCGTTTGGCGAATGATAGCAGGAGTAACTACCACCTTCTTCTGGTTTACAAATGACTGGAGAGTGATCGTGACATCATTCTCACCAGTATGGATGGTGACATTTGTCCAGAATTGGCGAAGGGTATCGGGATAGATGGTTGGATTAGAAGAAAAGCAGTTCGATACGAGGAATCAACCATCAGATCAATGGCATCATCAAACTTAGTCCAAAAGGCCGATTTTGTGAAGTAGGCAACATAGTTGTGTCGTGGTTTGATTTGCATGGTCGCCATTAATGGAAGATGAACGTTCGGAAATCGATTTATGAAAAGTTTGAAGTTAGGGTTAGGTATTTATAGGTTATGAAACGGCTGAAAGAAAACAACTGAAAGTTTTGGTGTTAGACATCAGTTGTTAGAAAACGACTGAAGACATGGTTTTAACTTTCAGATGTTGTAAACAACTGAAGACTTGGTGTTTGTCATCAGTAGTTGGAAACTACTGAAGACTTGGTTTTGGCTTCAGTTGTTTTTAAATGAAAAAGTAGTTGTTTGAAACAATTGAAGAATAAAATTACTCACTAGATGTTGTCATCAATTCACATATCTCAGTTGTTTCATTTGACCTTAACACTTGCTCAACAGATTATCTGATTTTTAGATGTTTCATATAGACATCAGTGGTTGTAACCACATCAGTACTTTGCAACAAATAAAGTACTTCAGTACTTGTAAGTAATTTAGTCTTCAGTAGTTATGAAAACTGCTGAAGATGAAATAACTTTAGTACTTATTTTTGACAACTGTATACTAATGCACATCAGTACTTATGAACTGAGATAATCAGTACTTGTCAAATCATTCTAGCTGTAGCATACCAAGCCTTAGCACTAGATTTTGGAAAGTTGCATTGTCCAAAGGCTTAGTAAATATATTTGCAAGCTCATCAGCACTAGGAACAAACTTTGGATCAATCAGACCTTTTTCATAACAATCCTTGATAAAATGATGTCTGATCTCAATATGTTTGGTCCTAGAATGCTTGACAGGATTCTTAACAATACAAAGAGCTAAAGCACTATCCATCAGTAAAGGAGTCTTAGTCTCTGTAATGTCATAATCCAGTAATTGATTCTGAAGCCAGAGTACCTGAGATGTACAACTTGCAGCAGCAATGTACTCTGCTTCAGCAGTGGATGTAGCAACAGAAGTTTGTTTCTTACTCTGCCAAGAAACTAAACAGTTCCTAGAAATTGGCATCCACAAAAGGTTGATTTTCTGGTTAATTTGCATCTGCATAGTCACTATTGGAGAAAGCAACTAATTTGTAAGAGTGCCCAGTGGAATACCAAAGTCCTAGAGGTTGAGTTCCTTGCAAATATCTAAAGATCCGTTTGACTGCAATCATATGGGATACTTTAGGTGCAGCTTGAAATCTAGCACAGACATAAGTTGCAAACATAATGTCTGGTCTAGAAGCTGTAAGTTACATCAAGGAACCAATCATACATCTGTAAAGAGTTTCATCAATGCTTTACCTTTCTGATCAGCATCCAGTTGTGTGGTGTTGCACATGGAGTAGAACAGGGCTTACAATTTTGTAAATCAAACTTTTTCAATAAATCCATTGTATATTTTTACTAATGAATGAAAGTTCCATCAGCCATTTGTTTGATTTGCAACCCCAGAAAGAACTGTAATTCTCCCATGGCACTCATTTCAAACTTTTGTTGCATCAACACAGTAAAGGCATCACACAACTGTGGATCAGAGGATGCAAAAATGATATCATCTACATCAATTTGAACAAGGAGCTTATGCATGCCTACTTTCTTAATGAACAAAGTTTTATCTATGGAGCCTCTAGTGAAATTATTTTGAAGAAGAAAGTTAGACAGTGTTTCATACCAGGCTCTGGGAGCTTGTTTAGCCCATAAAGAGCCTTATCAAGCTTATACACCCAATCTGGATGTTTATGATCTTCAAAACCTGGTGGTTGACACACATAAACATCTTCCTTTATTTTACCATATAAGAATGCACTTTTGACATCCATTTGAAAAACTTTAAGATTATGGAAAGTAGCATAAGCTAAGAACAATCTGATTGCCTCCAGTCTGGCTACAGGGGCAAAGGTTTCATCATAATCAATACCCTCTTCTTGTGAAAACCCCTATACAACCAGTCTGGCCTTGTTCTTGACAATTTGTCCTTTTTCATCTGTTTTATTCCTAAACACCCATTTAGTGCCTATTGCACACTTACCTTGGGGTAGAGGGACCAGTTCCCACACTTGCTGCTTTTGAAACTAAAGAAGCTCAAGTTGCATAGCTTCAACCCATCCATTCTCTCTTAATGCAATATGATAGTTCTTTGGCTCTTGCTGACTGATGAGGAGAGCATAAAAGCAAAAATTGGACAATTGACTTCTAGTTGAAACACCAGAATTGATGTCACCAATGATCTTAGACATGGGGTGATTCTTCGGTTCTTGATACTCAATAAGATCTGTGCAAGTGTTTGTAGGTGATTCAGCAGCAACAGATGGTGATCCAGACTCTTGAAACCTAGAATGAGATGGCAATTCAAAAGAAGTAGAGGATCCAGATATCTCATCAGCATTTGTTGTGGATGGAGCTGCTGAAGCTACAGAACATCAAGTTTAGTAGACTCAGCCAGTTGATCACTAAAACTTGCATTTATACCAACAGATGGATAACTAGTGGCAGGAGATGATGGATTCACAGAACCTGCAACAGCTGGAGACTGATAAGGAACATATTTCAGTATGTCCAAATCAAATAACTTCACAGGGTTTTGTGGGATTTTCTCCTTTGGAGATTCATTGAACTTTACATGCAAGGTTTCTTCAACTATCTTTGTTCTGCAATTGAAAACTCTATATGCCTTGCAAGTAGATGAATACCGAACAAAGTACCCTGCATCCAGCTTTGATTCAAACTTCTGAAGTGGATCCTTTGTGTTAAGAATATAACAAGGACACCCAAATGCTCTAAAGAAGGAAATCAGAGGAGCCAAATGATGTTACACTTCATAAGGAGTCTTCATCAACCTCTGATTTACTAACACTTTATTTTGCACATAGCAAGCTGTGTTGACAGCTTCAGCCCAAAAGGTTAGTGGCAAACCAGAATAAGCCAACATTGACCTTGCGGCTACAATAAGGGTCCTGTTCTTTCTCTCCACCACTCCATTTTGTTTAGGAGTTGTTGGAATGCTAAACTGCCTCTTGATTCCCTTAGAGAGATAGAATTCATCAAGTGTGTGATTATTAAATTCTGTGCCATTATCACTCCTCACACACTTGACAGAAAGAGAATACTGCTTTTCCACATGCAACACAAAGTAGATGATGATTTGACCAGCCTCATCTTTTGAATGTAAGAAGAAAGTCCATACAAATCTTGAATAATCATCCATAATTACCGGATATTATTTTTTCTTTGCCATGCTCATCACTCTTACTGGACCAAAAAGATCCATATGCAGTAAATGCAAGCAGGCAGTTGACTTTGGTTCTTCTATTGGAGGGAATGATACTTATGTTGCTTTCCTTTTAAACAAGCAGAGCAGTTGTCATCACATTTGAACTCCTTTAAAGGCAGACCTCTCAATAAACCATGATGGATTAACTAGTTCATGTTTTTAAGATTCACATGACCAAGTCTTCTATGCCATAGTTCAGATTCCTGAGGAGAGGCCTTGGAGAATAGACATGGATGGCCTTTTAGATCAATTTTCTTTGATAAGTCTAAGGCATATACTCTTCCAATCCTATTGGCCTTCAGGAGAGTATATTCATCTAATATCTTGTCAATCATTCTCAAAACATTAGAAGATAGAATCCGACAGTTCTGGCTGGTGAAAAGTGCAACATGCCCTTTATCACACATTTGACTGACACTCAACAAGTTGTACTTGAGATTCTCCACATGGTTAACATCATCAAATCTTATCTCACCATTTGACAGAAAGCCTTTGCCGATGATGTAACCCTTAGCATCATTACCAAAAGATACAAATCCCTTCTTTCCTTGAGAGTAGTCATGAAGAAGAGAACTGCTCCCTGTCATATGCATAGATCCTCCATTGTCCACATACCAGATGCTTCTATGGCATGCTGAAGAACCCTGCATTTGTCACAACAAACTAGTTAGCTTTTGAGACCCAAACCATTTTGGTTTTGGGTCTGTTCTCATCAACAGAGTTTATACTAACTGATTTGTCATGATTAACAGCCTTTGAAGGTGGAGATGGTGCTGAAAAGGATTCCTTTGATTTTGGCATAGTTTTCCTTTTCAGTGGTTTAATCATAGGTACATCTATTTGATTAACTCTCCCCAATAGATGTTGAACCATCATAACAAGTTGTGTCTGATTGGTTGTTAAAGCCTTCAGTTCAACAGACACATCAGTACTTGTATTTGATTGGTTCCTGTGACTCACCATGTCCTCCTTTCTGAAAGACACAGACTTAGTCTGGTGTTTTGATACTCCTTGAGGAATATTTTCAGCTGTTTTATGATAAACCCCTTCCTTCTTTTTAGATTTTTGTGAAAGCTTTGGGTTATCAGTTTGAGATGTTTGTGGCACAAACTTGGTTTCAAATTCATCTTTCATTTTATAATTTTCTTTTTAATGATTTTATCTTCGTTAAATTGGAACCCTTTCTGTACCAACATTCATCAGTGAGATGATTGAATAGACCACATATTTCACATGGCTTTTTCTTCATCTTCTGTTGTTCAACTGCTGAAGAAGATGAAACTACAGAAGGTGTGTTCTTTAGTACTTTCTTCCTCTCAGTACTTATGTGAAGTACTCAAGGATTTGTAACAACTGAATACTTGTTCTTCAGAAGTTTTCTATCAGTACATTTGGATTTCCTGATAGACTCTTCAGGAGTTGTCAAACCATGTTGTTTTCATTTGGTTTGAAATGTTCTTCAGGTGTTGTTACATGCTCTTCAGTACTTTGAATACCTTGTGAAACAACACCTGAAGTGCTCAGCTTTTCTTTGATCATGTGTTCATCAGCAGTAAGACCATCAGCAAATTGATTAGCTGAGGTAGTATTACTGACTTCATCCTTTGATTTTGCATTATCACTTGAGGATGAGACACATGATGATGTGATTTTACCTTTAGATTTTACTTTTGTCTTGGGAGTACATTCTGTCGGAGGTTCAGTGTCATTATACCCAATCCCAAACTTCACATTTGAAGATGTTTGCTTACTGAGAAGCATTTCAAACCCCTAGCAAGATGTTACTCAGCATTCACACTCTACCTGAGTAACTGCAAGTGTTTCTTTGAGATTCTTATGATTTTCTAAGATGACCTCTACCTTTGCCTTTTCATTAGTGATTTGGCATTTTAATTTGTAAATCTCATCATCTTTTTCTTTTAAAACAAAAATCAAACTCAGCTTTTCTTTTGGAAATCACTTTCTCTAGGTCAAGATTTTGATTAATTAAAGCTACATTTGCTTCTCTGATTGAGGCAAAATATGCATGACTTAGAACATAACTTGGCCTTAGCCTCAGAAGATACTTGTGGTACCTGTGATGATGAAGCATTTGAACATGAACCATCAGTAGACTCCAAGGCCATAAGAGCAAGATTTCCAAAAGGATTTTCACCACCATGTTGACCAGCACCAGAAAACACTTGTTCAGAATAACCAGAAAGATCATCTGGTAAGCTACTCCAGTTAACAACTCTAGGAGTGAAAAAGCTTTGATGTGATTGAGATTGAGATTGTTGACTTGATTGAGATGGTTGAGGCTCAGGTAGGGCATGAGGTTGTTGAGCTATGGGAACTGGAACCTGATTGGACTGAGGTATGTAAAAACAGGGATAAGGATATGGCATTTGACCTTGAGGAACAAAATATGCAGGAGATGATTGAATTGGTGAATGATGACCAGAACTGGTACAATGTTGCCTTTGATTTGTGAACTATTGCCTGGAAAGGTCACAAAGGGTGCAGAATATCCATCTCTTCCAAATCATCATCAGCAATTCCTTTCAAATCATCCATCAAAAAGCACAAATTATCACTATTACACCCTAAGTTACTATCAACACCAACAAAAGCATGATCTCCACTGTTTGAAGAGAAATTTATGTGCTCATCATAAGAACTTTCTGATGCAGCATATTCTGACTCATGACCAACCAGAGCAGTATTTCTTGGTACAAAATCATCAGTGAGCTTCCTAGATGAAGCCAGTTTCCTTTTCTGTTCTATCTCTCTTTCAAATGTTATAAGTTTCCCATGAAGTTGGGTGAGAGAGATTGTCTAGATTTGCACTGGAGCGTAAGACAATAGTATATGTGTCCCATCCCTCAGGCAGGGGTCTGAGGAATCTGTTGTTCATCTGACTATTTGTATATTCATGTTTAACCATTTTCAATTTAGATATCAAACAGGAAAATAGCTCAAACTGTTGAGTCAGTGACTCACCCTTTCTATGAGAGAATGTCTCATATTGATGGGCAAGGATCTCTCTATTTTTTTGCCAAGACCTCATCAGTTCCTCCAAATTGTTCTTTCAGAGCAACCCAAAGGTCATGAGCAGTTTCATGATACATAAGTCCATAATAGATTTCATTAGGTAGTGCCATGGCCAGAATTCCATAGGCTTTAGCATCAATTTCAAACAGTTTCAGATCTTCATCTGAGTATTGCTCTTTCTTCTTCGGAACCATCTCATTGGTTTCCGGATTACTCACCATAGGCTTATATGGTCCATGAACCACAGATTTCCAACAACCTAAAACTGTTGACAGACAGGTGATGGAGCATTCGGTGTTGCCATTTGTTATACTCACTCCTAACAAGCATCAGAGGATTTGTTGAGGAGCCAATATTGTGAGGATCATTGATTGATGTAGCCATTTTCACCAATTCAAACAGGTTCAATGAGATTTTAACAGATCTAGCTCAAAAAACTCAACAACACAATTTAAAACAAGAAGAAACTCAAATTAATTCACAGGAAGCAACAGAAAAACAACCTCTCTAACCAATTCTTGCAAATTTGCTAATTCGATCAAACTTAGATATCAAAAGATCAGTTTCAATGATCAATTGTTAAATCGATCAATGATTAACCAGCTCTGATACCATTTGAAAGGATCGAGATCTAGTTTGATCAATTAGATTGATATTTGCATCGGAATAGCACACGAATTAGACTAAATTATAGCAAGAGTAATATGAATATTCAATCAAACAGTAATGGTTATAAGGAGAGAGTTTTCTGCAAAAAGAATGTTTTCATTCACGTACAAGCTTCCCATGCAAGGAAATTAGGTCAACATTCCTTTTATAAGGAATGTGACATCAGCTGACGTCACTTGATAGTGACATCTAACTGATTTATACAAACAACTGAAAGTAAACAAAACTACTAAAGATGTCCACAACAAATGAGGACACCTTCCCAAAAAGCTAAGTATAAGCTAACATTACAACTACTAAAGTTATTACATCTGAAGTATAAGAACTTCAGATGTTTTACATAGTATAAAAATACTGATTACAAACTACTGAAATGTAAACCATCACAACTACTGAAGAGAACTACTTCAGCTGTTGTGACAACTTCTGAGAACTTGGTCTTCAGACTTTGTCTTCAGCAGTTGTCTTCAGACTTTGTCTTCAGCTGTTGTCTTCAGCTGTTGTCTTCAAACTTTGTCTTTAGACTTTGTCTTCAGACTTTATCTTCAGACTTTATCTTCAGCTGTTGTCTTCAGACTTTGTCTTCAGACTTTATCTTCAGATTTTGTCTTCAGCTGTTGTCTTCAGACTTTGTCTTCAGACTTTATCTTCAAACTTTGTCTTCAGCTGTTGTCTTCAGACTTTGTCTTCAGACTTTATCTTCAGACTTTGTCTTCAGCTGTTGTCTTTAGACTTTGTCTTCAGACTTTATCTTCAGACTTTGTCTTCAGTTGTTGTCTTCAGACTTTGTTCAGACTTTATCTTCAGACTTTGTCTTCAGCTGTTGTAGACCACTTCAGTTGTTTTGATGTCTGTGGGACATAAAGGTTTTTTTGACCTGGCTCATTGGTTCTTTTGGTCCAACAGTGGTGGTAGTAGGTAGAGTGGTGGAAGTAGTGGTAGTAGTGGTGGTGGTGATGAATGTCATCGTCCTCCTCTTCTTCTTCAAACCGTGGGGCTAAGCCATCTTTTCTTCCTTGAGCCCCTCAAGGTGGATCCTCCCCCTGGAACACTGTTGGGCTGATTGGAAGCATAAGTAGGATCAGTGTCAGCCTCCCCAAACTCGCCAAGGCATCCACCAACCTCCCAAATACCTCGGTCGGTAGTGACCACCCTGCTCCCCACATTACGAGTCAAGGGCTCCTCATCTGTCTCCTCCTCATCCTCATCAAGACGAAAGTCCTGATGGAACCCTACAGCCTCTGTTCTACCTTGGGTGGATGCTGGAGATGCTATATCAGTAGTGGGGGCCCTTAGTTGAGTGGGCCCTGCATCTCCACCATCACCGCTGTCATCGTCATCAGAGTCATCTTCAGGGAGCTCCAGTTGCTCCACATCTGAGTCACTGTCTGTGTGGCGCCATTTACGCTTCCCTGGCGCCACGTAGTCCACCTCGCTAGATGGCCGATAAGTCTCTTTACCGGAAGTTTGACCTGCTTTCCCCGGTAAACCATCATACGACCTAGTGTCGTATCATCCATGATCTCTAACGACATAGCGGCGTGGCTCTCCTTGGGCAGTGTGGGCAGTTTCTCATCAAAAATCATATATAAAAACCTAGGGTACATGTAGAAACCCTCTTTGTCCTTTGCCTCCAGATTCTCTATCAAGTAAGAGAAAATCATGCTAGAAAAGCTAAAAGGGTGGTTCAACACCAGTGCCACGTAGGCATTTTGAACCTGGTCTGAAAGATCATTAAACCCACCCCTTCATGAAGCCAAGCACTTGAGGATGACATGTGCCAAGTACTTGTACTGGGGACACATGTTGCTCTTGTTGAGCACACCTGCGTTAATATCGCCAGCGTACTTTATCCTCAAGAAGCACCCTCTCATCGTCAGTGGGTGAAGTCTAGTAGGGTGGTCTGCATCATCACCCAACCCCAGTACACGCTGAATATCCTCAGCAGTAATCTCAATATCCATCCCAAAGATAGAACTCCTCATGCTATACAGCTTATGAGAGCGGTCAACCGATGCCCCCTCCCAAAAGGCCTGCTGAATAGACCTGTAGGGAGTGCATGGTGTGGATATCGCCATGTAGATCCTGAATCGCTTGAGAAAAGCAATGATCCCTGCAAAATCGGCACCATTCCGAGACGTGGAATCTAAATTAGCAGATATTGTGCTTGGGGTTGATGGACCACCTATCAGCCATCAATCTATAACATAAGACACGTAGACATTAGATAACCACACAACACAAATCGGTTCTAATTAACTTGGTTGAGTTCATTCTGGTTCATTCATGCGATTGAACCATGCGACTATGTTCAGTCAGTTGACTTCGCATGCGACTGGATTCAGTCGGGTGACTGAGCAGGCGACTGAGTTCAATCGGTTGACTGGGCCTGCGATTGGTTCAGTCGGCCGACTTAGCTCATTCGTATGATCCATTCAGCCGATTGAGCCATCCGACCAGCTCAATCGTGCGATTGGAGTTCATCCAGGTGTCCAGTGGCATGACCCACTGCTCAGTCGACTGAGATTTGAATTTTAACCAATTCTTGAAATTAGACATCGTGTAATGGTTCTTTAGATTGGCATTCAATATACTAATAACCTTTATTTCAACATTTTACTTCGTTTAGTTAGGTTATTAGTCCATTTAAAGTCTCGGGTCTTGTTAGGGCTAATTTCTTGATTTTGAAGTCTAATCGAAGGAGTTTTTGGCATGTTCACACTGCATATTACCTATATAAACACCAACAAACGTCAGAATATCAAAATATGTGAGCAAATTGGGCCAGAGGAAATTTTGGCAGATAACGGTAGGCTGTGCGATTTTAGGGCGATTGGGGGTGATAAGTTGAATGCGATTGACTGTGGCCCTATTTATACTGAATCTGATTTCAATCGGCCGACTAGACCCATTTGCTCGGTTCATTCGGGCGAATGGACCTTAGTCATGCGATTGGCTCAATTCTCACCAGCAACATAAGTTATTAGTTTGATTGCTTTTGCACATATTTTGGTCTTACGCTCACATTTGTGGCGTTTATTCTGCTCGTCACCCCTTATTGGAATTTTGTTGATTGTGTTAACCAGGGATAAGATGTTTAACCCACAGCTGTTTGAACAACTTAGTTTATTCTTGAAATCACAACAAGGTCTAATCATCTATAGTGTTGAATCTACCGACATATCATCTGTGGTCTAACAACCTCTAGGTCTACTTCTTTGTGTTACCTTAGTAGTAGCTAGTTTTACTATCATTTTTCCTTTTATATTACTCAGACTACACAGACTTATACTTTGAACTTCGCATCTTATTTTATTTAAACTTTTAAATTCCCAAGTGATTTGTACATGTGTACTATCATTTTTCCAAAGTCATTTAATCGGTATCCCAGATACGATCTACTTTCTATCAGCTAGCCTCTCCTCCTCCCTCGTTTTTGTTAATGTTACTAACTGACCTATTCTCCCCTACAATTCTAAAACCGTAACCGATTTACGCTTTTTAGGATTTTAATAGGCGACAAAATAACATTAATTTAATTTGACTACTTAAAATAAAATAGATAAATAAAAAACAAAAAAAGAAAATTTGACTATACTCATCGGACTACACATGGTCAATACACCACTTTTCTTTTTAACGTCGTTGACCTCTAACAAATAAAGAAAACATGGTTTATCAAAAGCCTTTATATAGCGGTCAACGCGTTGAAAAATCAGTATTTATTTCAATCACAACGATTAGTTCTTTTCGAAGCAATCACGTATAAAGTGATATCTTATTCCGATGTGTTTGGTCTTAGGATGTTGGACCGGATTTTTAGTTACTGCAATCGCAGCAGAGTTATCAACAAAAATAGGAATAGAAGAGAATTTCAAACGTAGTCCTGCATTTTCTATTGAATCCATATGATTTGTGAATAGCAACTTGTAGCAGCAACGTATTCGGCTTCACAGGTTGACAAAGCAACCGAGGTCTGCTTCTTACACTGCCAGGTCACTAATCTCCTCCCAAAGAATTGACATCCCGCTGATGTAGACTTGTAGTTCATCTTGCAGCCACCGTAATCCGAGTCACTATATGCTGTTAGCTCGAAGTCATCGTCATGAGGATACCACAACCTAAGTGTTGGAGTACCCTTCAGATAACGAAAGATCCTTTTTACCCCTATCAGATGGTTAACTTTTGGCTTTGCCTGATATCTTGAACATAAACATGTCGCGTACATGATATTAGGTCTTGAGGGAGTGAGGTACATGAGAGATCCAATCATTCCTCGGTACATGGTGGCATCAACCAGATCACCATTCTTGTCGGGTGCTACATCATGGTTTGTAGCAAGTGGAGTCCCAGCTGCGGAAGCATTCTCCATGTCAAACCGACTGAGGATATCTCTTTCATACTTGGTCTGATGTAAGAAAATCCCTTTCGGTGTCTGATCCACCTGTAACCCGAGAAAGAATTTCATCTCTCCTATGGCACTCATTTCAAACACAGTCTTCATTACTGCTTCAAACTCTTTACATAGATCTTCGTTCTTTGAACAGAAGATTATGTCATCGACATATATTTGGACAAGCAGTAAATCCCCATCCTTTTCTTTTATGAACAGTGTACAATCAATGACACCTCTGTGAAAACCATGTTTCACAAGGTGAGTCGAGAGTTTCTCATACCAGGCTCTAGGAGCTTGATGAAGCCCATATAGAGCCTTGTCGAGTTTGTAAACTCTGTCCCGATGATATGGATCCTCAAATCCCTCAGGTTAACTGATGTACACTGTCTCTCTGATTTCACCATGAAGGAATGCACTCTTCACATCAAGTTGATAAACTTTAATCATCATATACGATGTGTAGGCAAGGAAGATATGGGTTGCTTCCATTCTTGCCACAGGTGCAAACACTTCATTGTAGTCATGCCCTCGACTTGTCGAAATACTTGAACAACAAGTCAAGCCTTGTTTCTGATGATCACACCTTGATCATCTTTCTTGCATTTCAAGACCCATTTTGTGCCAATGACCTTAGCACCTTTAGGTCTATCCACTAGATTCCATACACCTAACTTCTTGAACTGAAGAAGTTCTTCTTGCATGGCACTCACCCATGCCTCATCATTCAGTGCGTCACTTACATACTTTGGCTCAAATTGAGACACAAAGCAATGATATGCACCGTCGTGAAGGTAATCCTTTTCTATCACTAAGGCATAGTCAGCTGAATACAACTGATTTCTGGCCTGAACCCCTGATCTCACATCCCCAATGGCATTATCCAAAGGATGATAGACATTTAGGCGTGATCCAGAAGTGGTTGGAACAAGTACCTCAGAATCAAGATTATGAACATTTGGTTCAGTATCTGAGGCAGTAGGAGTTTGAGGTTCCGAAGACTCAGAGGCATCAATGTCAGATGCTTGTGGACTTGCAGTAGGAAGAACCTGTTGCTCCTGGTTGTTTTGATCAGTCTCCATAGCTTCTTCATCAGAAGAAGAGTCCCTACCTTCAAGGGCTCCCCCTGAGTTGTTATATGAATCGCCTTGTAGTCCAGATGATATAGATTCTGAGATGGTGTGTTTAGAACATCATACATCATCTTTGTTGCCAACTCATCATCATAAGTGGAGAGTGGTATGTTGAAGGACTTGAAGAATCCATCATAGTCGAAAAAGAAGGCGGGTCCTTTCCCAGCAGGTGGTGTGGTGTATCTCTAAACATCCACATTACACCACACTTCTACTGACCTGATGAGTTGTTGTAAACCCTCTTGTTCATTATGTGGTATCCTAGAAAGATACCTTCTTCAGCCTTCTCACTGAATTTTCCCTCCTGAGTCTTCTTCAGTAGGGCGCACAGAGCACCAAATCGCTCGAGATACTCTAGATTAGGTTTACGTCGTTGTAGTAACTCGTAACACATCTTTCCATGGCGTTTAACTACGAGAACATGATTTAGCGTATAACACACATTTGCAACTGCTTCATTCCAGAATTGGATGGGCAGTACAAGTCGCCTGTGATGCATCTTGTACTAACTGGACCAAACAGATCCATGTGAAGAAGTTCAAGAGTAAGTTCAATAGAATGAACTTTCTTTTCCTTATGAGACTTCTTCTTCTGTTTTCCCTTCTTGCACGTAACACAGAAATCTGGAAGTTGGAAGTTTTTGACATTAACTCCTCTCACTAGATCATTCTGGATCAAGTGATTCATATTCTGTGGATTAATGTGTCCCATTCTCCTATGCCAGGAGATGGATTCTTTCTCAGTAGCTTTTGACAAGAAGCACTGAACTTCATGATCCGTTATGTAGGCCTTTGATAGATCCAAGACATAAAGGTCCTTATATCTTGAGGCAGACATTAATACTTGATCCTCCGGGATGACATAGTCCTTTTTCAGGACATAGCACTTCTTGTTGTCAAATACTACCTTAAAGTCTTTATCACAAATTCAAGAAATAGAAAGCAAGTTATTTTGAAGTTGTTGAATGTAGTTTACCTTGTCAAACTTCACTTTCTTATTACCTACTTCCCCTTGAGTTGTGATGTACCCACCTTTGTTTCCTGCAAACGAAACATGACCTCCTTTTATTTGTTTGACGTTGATAAGAGATCCATGTTCCCTGTTATGTGCCTGGATGCTCCGTTGTCTATAATCCACGTGTCAATTTAAGCACTATATCGAGCACCCCGCATATTCAATTTAAAAACATTAGTTCAGGTTAGGGACCCAGCATTCACTGGCTTGGGTTTCCCAGAGGCATCACATATCATAAATCTAACCCATTAACCGTTCGAGGGTGAGGGAAGCTCAGATGTCTTCTTGTTCTCGTTATCAGACAATGAGGTTGATTTCTCCTTCCATAAGCCAGCTTTGTGTAAGGCTTATTTGTGATAAACAAATGACTGGCTAATATGTTGAACTTTAGGTTCATTATCTCTTTTAGGTGGCGTCACTGAGTTCCTTTTAAAAGAGCTGGGTTTTGTTCAGGAAGTTCAACTTTCCTCCTCGGTGTCTCATAGTAAGGACAATGAGACGCAATGTGTCCATACTCTCCACAACTGTAGCAAGATCTGCTTTCGACTTTACGATTTAACTGTTTTTGTGGAGATGTATGTGACACCCTGTTGACCTTACTTTGTTTGGTTTTTGACTCTCCTTGTTTAGATGTTTTGTCCGGTTCAACAAAGTTAATTGCTTTAACATTTTTAACATCTTTTTCTTTTCTATTTTCAGGACTTTGACATGATGCACGTGATTGGTTGACATTACTGGTCTTTTTAGGTTCAAATTTGACAGTTATTGAACCAGACTTTATACTAACCCTTTCAAACTCTTTGTCCAGATTAATGCAAGGCATTTTACCTTTTCCCTTTGAAGTGGCCTCCTTTTGTTTAGTGCTAGATTCATTTGATGAACATGTGGAATCTGGATCACTTACAAGAGTGTGGACACCACATGATCCTTGATTGGATTATCATTAATTGGTTTACATTTTGTGTTCATCAAGATCTCATGTGGTGGTGGAACCACTTTATAACCCAATCCCACCCCGTTGTTTCTATCTCTCACTAAGTTTTGGACTATGTGTGAAGAACTAGTCCAACTATGCAGTTTTTGTTTTAGGGAATTAACTTCTACTTCTAAAACTACCTTTTGTTTCTTAGTGTCCTCTAGAGAGTTAAGATAGTACCTAATGTCATTAGCTTGGTTAAAGGCTACTACTTCTGTTTCCCTAAGCTGTTTGTTTAAAAGGTCTATCTTTTCTTTGTAACTATGCTCAGTTTGTTTTAAAACTCTGTTAGCCCAAGTGCATACTTCCAAGTCCTTTACTAAGTTATCATTATGATCTATTAACCTAGAAAATTTTAAATCAATGCTTTCCCTAAATTTATTACAATCAGAAAAAGCATGATTATTGAAAAGTTGGTCAGTAGTACTTACCTGAGAAGATTCTGATGAATCAGCCATCAATGCTGAATCTGGTGTTTCTGGAGCTGGTGATTCTGACATTGTCGTAGTTTTCCCTTCTTGAGGCAGGTAGGTGACCACTGGTGTAGTTTTTTCTGATGTTGACATCGCAAGTTCGACTACAATATCTCCTTCACTAGCAGAGTCATCATCAATATCCTCCACACTAGCGATATTGGATTCTCCCGATGAGACAAACCGAAAGCTCCAGTCCTGTCCTTCATCATCATGAGCAGTCAAGGCTTTGGGATCCTTGCTTGATGAGGTAGGACTACTAGTGGGTTTATCCTGACGATTGAAGGAGGGGAAAGGATTCCCATTGCCAGTCTTCTTTGGCTTCACGCACTCCCTTTTGAAGTACCTTTCTCACCGCAGTTGAAGCAAGTTACCTTTGTTTTATCAAAGCCGAAGGTAGTGTCCTTAGTAGCAATCAAATTTGTCTGGTCTTTTTGACAAACTTCTTAGCTCTCCGGACAGCACTTGCTAAGGCCCACATTATGTCCATCCGCTCCAGCTCTGTCTCGTCCACTTGCTCGTAATCTTCATCTGCCAGATGGTAGTTCCTAATTTTACCAGCAATTAGTCCATCATAGGAGTGGACTACAGCAGCTAAGAGATCCTGTGCTCTTTAGCTACCTCAACTGTCACATTGCTGAAGTTCTCGGTCTTCGGCTTTGCTGCATTTGCTTCAGGTGCAATGTATTGGGTACCAGACGACCCTGACGTTTCTGACCCTGAGGTAGAAGCTGGTGAAGGACCAGACGAGCTTGATACAAAAGCTGTCTGAAGAGGTGCTCTAGATGTTTTGCCTTGAGGAGTTGTGATGTACAGTGCAGGATTCTGATCATAAGAAGCCTTTTGAGCTCTGTACTTTATTCTTAGTTCTTCCTCTCTCAACTTCAGAATGAAGTCATTGATATCTAACTTCGTTAGCATACCATTATGTCTGATATTGGAGACAAATGAGACCCATTTCTCTGGCAGCCCATCTGCAAAGTTGGACACTTTGTCCTCCATTGATGTCGATACTCCATGAGTGTGCATCTCACTCATCAAGTGGTAGAACCTATCGATAACATCATC
This sequence comes from Flaveria trinervia, assembly GCA_025506515.1. Lineage (NCBI taxonomy): Eukaryota > Viridiplantae > Streptophyta > Magnoliopsida > Asterales > Asteraceae > Flaveria > Flaveria trinervia. The sequence goes on along the minus strand of CM046458.1, from coordinate 13,994,474 downwards.
TAGGCTTTCTTTTCCCATCGAGGAGAAGTTGTCAAAATCCTTCTTTAAAGCCTTAGCATTTATGCCCTTCAATGATGTGTTTCTTTCATACCTCTTCTCCAATGCATCCCATAGTTTCTTTGCTTGTGTATATTCCGAGAATTGGTGGAAAATATCCTTCGGAATTGACTGTGTAAGCAAAGCATAAACTTTCTTTTCGGCATTGTATTTGAGCTTTTGTCCATCAGTCATGCCACCAAATGTGAGTTTGACACCATCAGCTCCTACAGGCATTTTTTACCCCGTCTTTATAGACTCCCACAAATTGGGATCTACTCAATTTAAGTAGATCTCGAAACGTTTCCATTGTGGGTATTAGTCTAAAGTGATTAGCTTTGGGGGCTTGTTGTTATTCCCCACTTCATTCTCCAGTAGCAGTAAGTTTTGTATACGTGAGTCTCTCCCTGCTATGAATGCTGAGTATGGTCTTCCATTGCAGTTAACTTTAACTTTAAACCAAACTGTTGTATTAGTGCGAATGAAGGTGTGCGATTGGGCTATTTCGGACGATTGAACTATGCGGATGGTTCAATCGTATGACTGAAATCATGTACTGGACGAATACTAACAGATTTACGAGTACACCGAATCAAATAGTTCAAATGACTCAATGGGCGGAATGAACAAATGCGGTTCAGCAATGCGAATAGGCTTCTCAGTCGTACGAATGAGTCCAATCGTGCGTATGGGGAATGTGTATGACCTCAGTCTTGATTGAGTCAATCATGCGACTGGGCCTGTTGGATTTCGAAAATTCGTAGGTTTAAGGTGTTTGAATGCAAAAACACAAATTCTTGCTAACCCTAACTGTCGTATGCCGGAAAAAACTAAACTTTACGATCAGGAGATATCTAAGACACCGTTTTACACAAAAAGATTGCATTTTTAGTGGAAAACACAATTTTTGAACCAAAAACGATTGAATCACACGTAAATCTAGAGCCAAAGCTCTGATACCACTTGTTAGGATCATGTACTGGACGAATACTAATAGATTTACGAGTATACCGAATCAAATAGTGCGGAATCCTATTTGATTGGCAATCCAATCAGTGAGAACGCGTGTAGAATCAATTAAAGATAAATCTAAATGTCAAGAATGATTAGCAATCGATCTACTGTGATCTATGAAGTTGGAGCAGGTTACTAGAGGTCTCTGGACGGCTAGGGTACGTTTAGGTATCGAACCTTCAAAGTGTCCAGTTTTTCTACGATTTAAGTGGTATTTATAGGTTAGGGTTTCTCAATCGTGCGACTGGACCATTTGCATGGTTCAGTGGTGCGATTGAGTCATGCGGTTGATCCATTCGCACGACTGAGTGTTCAGTCGTGCGACTGAGTCAATCTCATGTTACAATCATGTGACTGATCCAGTCTCCTGGTTCATTCATATGACTGGTTCATTATCATGAAGTTGTTCATGCGTATGGTTCATTAGCATGGGCCACGCATGAGAACTTCACATGATTAAGTTTGAATATGTTTCATAATCATTAATTGATTTAGATATTATTCAAACAACCACAACCTATATAGTTAGTTCAATAAGCGTTAATATATACCAACCAATGAAATATTCAACATTATAATCACAACCACATATTATATTTCATTAAGTACCCGTACAATTACATATGTGTAAGACAATAAAAACATATTACATTCAGTTCAGAAACTAGGGACACATGTATCTACAAATTGTTTATTACCGAGTCATTGGTGTCAGGACCTCGTATTTTACCGAAATACCTAGATATTAACGTGTAAACCAGATCAATTAGTGCGGAATCCTATTTGATTGGCAATCCAATCAGTGAGAACGCGTGTAGAATCAATTAAAGATAAATCTAAATGTCAAGAATGATTAGCAATCGATCTACTGTGATCTATGAAGTTGGAGCAGGTTACTAGAGGTCTCTGGACGGCTAGGGTACGTTTAGGTATCGAAACCTTCAAAGTGTCCAGTTTTTCTACGATTTAAGTGGTATTTATAGGTTAGGGTTTCTCAATCGTGCGACTGGACCATTTGCATGGTTCAGTGGTGCGATTGAGTCATGCGGTTGATCCATTCGCACGACTGAGTGTTCAGTCGTGCGACTGAGTCAATCTCATGTTACAATCATGTGACTGATCCAGTCTCCTGGTTCATTCATATGACTGGTTCATTATCATGAAGTTGTTCATGCGTATGGTTCATTAGCATGGGCCACGCATGAGAACTTCACATGATTAAGTTTGAATATGTTTCATAATCATTAATTGATTTAGATATTATTCAAACAACCACAACCTATATAGTTAGTTCAATAAGCGTTAATATATACCAACCATGAAATATTCAACATTATAATCACAACCACATATTATATTTCATTAAGTACCCGTACAATTACATATGTGTAAGACAATAAAAACATATTACATTCAGTTCAGAAACTAGGGACACATGTATCTACAAATTGTTTATTACCGAGTCATTGGTGTCAGGACCTCGTATTTTACCGAAATACCTAGATATTAACGTGTAAACCAGATCAATTAGTGCGGAATCCTATTTGATTGGCGATCCAATTAGTGAGAACACACGAAGAATCAGTCAAGAATTGAAACTAACTTTAGAAATCGATTAGGAATCGATCTAATGTGTTCTATGAACTTGGAGAACGAATTGGGAGGTTTCTGGACGGCTAGGGTACGTCTGGAATCGTAATTGATCGAGAGCCCTTATTTTTCATGAATTGAGTTGTATTTATAGGTTGGTATTATTCAATCGTGCGACTGAACCATTATTCTGGTTCAGTCGTGCGATTGAACCATGCGGTTGACTCATTCGTACGACTGAGTGTTCAGTCGTGCGATTGAGCCAATCTTATGTTACAATCGTACAACTGATCTAGTCTCCTGGTTCAGTCGTGCGACTGAGTCAATCGTGTGAAGATATTCATGCGTATGGTTCATTCGCATGAGCCATTCGCATGAGAACTTCATTAAGTTGAGTTTGAATGTTTTAACTAATATAACATGTTGTGCAACCATTTAAGCAATCATAAACCCAATCAATTCAATCACGACTCATTAATGAAATATTAAACATCACAACTAACACACAATTTATTTCATTTCATTAATCAATACAAATTACACCATACTCAGACAGACAAGATTCATTACAATTCAAATCATGATCTAGGGACATATACATGCATCAACAAACTCCCCCTTAGACCTAGATCTATCTAGTCTCTTGTCTTCTGCATAACCTCCTTATACTTCTTGTACTTCTCCTCCTTAGTGACTCCTGCGTGAATCTCAAACGCACAACAAAGTCGTATAACATTTTGGAACTAGAGGGCTTGTACAATGTCTTGTGTGTCATAGAACAGTGGCCACTTGAATAATGTATAGACATCATTAGCGGACAAGTTGGTTAGCCACATCGGGTCGAATACCCTGATAGTATCCATTTGGCCCTCTTTATTCAGAACTATGATAGCTTCGGCAGTTCTCCAATCATAGTACCACCATTTGAAGTGTGGAGTGAAGTCTTGTGGCATTTCCCTGAGAGGGATTCTCGACATGGTGCGCGGAGGACTCCACTTCAACACAATCTTAGGCTTGCCAGTACTGGCATCAACCTCAGACCTTCTTAGATACCTCGTAGGCTGTTGTGGTCTGAAGTTAACCCATCTGGTGTGGTACTCCTTCTTCAGGGTAGCCTCGAACCAGCCTGACATTTTTCGTGGGTCAGCATACAGCAGCTTTTGCTTAGCCAGCTGGTTGAGTTCAAAACCAGGAAGAGTTTTCAGATCATGTGGAAATCTTAAGTACTCTATGCCCTATTCCCTTTTAACTGCATACGCGTTAAGGTCATCAAAATAAGCCCATGCAATAATCCTGGCTGAAACCTTATGGTGTTTCTTGACTCTGTAGAGCTTGGTGTAGGCATCTCTCTTTGGTGCAACACGCTGGGCTCTAACTTCTTCAAAACAGGTAGCCCACTCAGCCTTTCGAGTGTCTACGTCATTATTTGAGGCTTGGGCTGTTCCTTTGGTCTTTCCTGTTTCCTGCTCCATCTTGTCTAGTACCTCAAACATATCACTAACTAGGGACTCACCCAGATTGGGGACCACATTACCCTCGTTGTCAGCGTACTGAGGGTACTCTTCTGCTGTAATATCTTCAACCTCAACTTCATCGACGTCATTTAGTTCTTCATCACTGGTTGAATTAACTGTTGGAGCATCCTTGACAATTTCATCAGGATTGAGTCTGAACATCTCTGCCAGTTGCTCGTTAGATAGGTCATGAATTATTTCCCCTTCTTCAGGGGTATAACTCACAGACCTTCTTATAATCCCTTGCAGATCAAGAGTCATGGTTAGTTGAGTCTTGACCTGTTGAAGGGGAGCAATGTCAAACTCATCCCTTTGATAGTTTGGATCTGTTTGATTTAAACATTCAACACATAAACCATTAGTAAGTGATCAAACAGAATTATATCAACTTAATATATAACATTCAACACACAAACCATTAGTAAGTAATCAACCAGAATTATATCAACGTAATATATAAACATTCAACACATTTGTTTTTTTTTCATATCATGATTCAATCACAAAATAAATAAATACATAAGACATCTAATCTGTACTTTTGTCTTGAATCCTGGGCTCGTCGCTCAGAGGAGCAGAAGAGGTAGATGGCTGATCCTGTCGATTCTTCGATCTTCGCTCTTGACCAGAAGCAGAGGCCTATGCAGCCGCATCCCCTCCTTCTGCTTCGTCATCATCATCTCTACCTTCTGTCCTTTCTTCCTCTGTCTCTTCTTCATCCTCGGCATCTTCCTCATCGTCATCATCATTTTCATCATGACCATCTACATCATCCCCATCACTCTCCTGTATCTTCAACGGCTCATCCTTTGACCCCTTTAACCTCAGCATAATCGTCTTGTTGGTCGTCTCCAAATCCTCTATACATTTGGCTGATTGGGCCTGCTGCTCCTGGAGTTGGGACATCTCGACTCTCCCAGCATCGATTAGCTGGGTTTGTTGATCTATTATCCGAGCCTGCTCTGCCAACTGCTGAGACTGGGCAGCAGTCAGATCGGTCAACTGGCGAATCTGCGCCTCTTTCTCTTCATCTGCAGCTAGCAGGCGCATCACCATACGGTTAAGCGCCGACAGCTGCTCCTCTATCCTGATGTGAGGTAGAGTAGATCCAATAGATGTGATGGCTGGGTTGAGGGTTCGGTATGATGTGAGGTGTTGGTGGTAGTAGCAGTGGTGAATATGGGTCGGTAAGCAGGTGCTGGTGATGTAGGTGTGAATGGTATGGTGGTGGATGGGAAGGATACAGTGGTGGTAGGTAAGGTGGTGGTAGTGAAGATAGGTCTGTATAGTGGTGGAGGTGATGAGGGAGTAACGAATGTGGTGGTGGAGGGGAACGGTGCTGTGGTGGAAGGTATGGTGGGGGCTGTGATAGATGTGGTGGATGTGGTGGATGTGGTGGATGTGGTGGATGTGGTGGATGTGGTGGAAGTGGTGGTGATAAAGGTCACCCTACGCTTCTTCTTTTTCTGGCCATGGGGTTTGGCCATTCTCTTCCTCCTTGATCCAGTGGAGGAAGCTCCCCCTACAATCCCGCCTGAGGACCCCGGAGCATAGGTTGGGTCAGTTTCTGTATCTCTGGAGCCTTTCGGTTGTTCACCAACAACCCTTAACCCATGTTCTGTGGGAACAACTTTCCTTCCCACAGTTCGGGTAAGTGGCTCCTCATCCGATTCAGCCTCATCGTCCTCGTTAAGAACAAAATCTTGAGGAAATCCTGCTGACTCAGTTACTTCTGCAGATGTGACGGACACAGGAGGTACAGAATCAGACACAGTGCCTCTGAGTGGAATAGCATCATCCCCACTGTCATCCTCATCTGAGTCATTAGTGGGTAGGGCTATCTGTTCCACATCAGAGTCACTGTCCGCGTGACACCACTTTCTCTTTTCCGGCACAACATAGTCCTCTCTGGCAAGATGACCAAACAACCTCCTAAAAGGAGGCTTCACTTGCTTTCCCCGGTATACTTTCATCCTTCCCAGGGTGGTGTCATCCATTACCTCCAAGACTACCGAATCCTCCTGTTCTTTTGGCAGGGAAGGAAGCTTCTGATCTATTATCAATTGCATAAACCGTGGGTACATACAGAAGGCTTCCTTCCCTTTCCCCTCGATGTTCTCCACCAGATAGGTGAAGATCATCTTAGAGAAGCTGAACGGATGGTTCAGCACCAACGCAACGTATGCGTTTTGCATCTGGTCCGACAGCTCATCAAACCCACCTTTTCTTGAAGCCATGCATTTGAGCAGCACATGTGCAAGGTATTTAAACTGGGGACAGAGGTTACTCTTGTTGAGTACCCCTGAATTGATGTCCCCAGAGTATTTGGCTCTAAGAAAACATCCTCTGACAGTGAGGGGGTGTAAACGGGTTGGGCAGTCACCGTCATCCCCCAATTGAAGTACAATCCTTAGATCCTCCTCAGAAACGGTAATATCCTCGCCAAATATGGTACTTCTTATGCAGTGAGGTTCAGATGATCTATCAACTGTAGCGCCTTCCCAGAAGGCTTGTTGAATGGATCGATATGGGTTGCAAGGGGTAGAGATGGCATGCGCAATCCGTGATCTCAATAGGAACGTGATAATGCCAGAGAATTCTGCAGCATTTCTGGATGTTAAGTCTAGATGGGCACATATATTATGCTTTGTGCTCATAATCCATCTACTCGCCATCTGTTACACAAAGATAGTAAACATTAGTACCATTTACTAAGAAAGTCATGAACTCATTAAGCTTGAAGAACATCTTTCTGTCATGCGATTGAAATTGTGCGACTTAGTTCATATGTGCGATTGAACCGTGCGAAAGGGGTTCAGTCGTACGATTGAATGGTACGTATGGGATTTAGTCATGCGAATGACCCCATACCTATCTCGGAGTGTGCGACTGGGCTCCTACGCATGTACCTTCATGCGGTTACATCAGTCGTGCGACTGAACTTCATACGCATGGTTCAGCCATGCGTATGGGCAGTTTGAGCCCTTCAGTCGTGCGACTGAAGTTCATCATGCTGTCCATTCGCATGAAGACCAACTGTTCGATTCAAATTTTCTGTTTCACCAATTTTTTGTTTGAAACCTCTATATCTAGTTCATTGGACTCGTCATCTCGTCACTAATGACCTATTAACTTAATTTTAACATTTAGCTTAGTTTATGTAGGTTATTAGGGCATTTTTCAATTCGATCAATGTTTCAATCGAATAACCCAATTTTGACTCAAGATCTTCTGATTTCTATAAGGTTTAATTGCAATGTACCTGTATACTTGTCAATCGAATGTCAGAAGATCAATAGCAATGTGAAAAACTATCTCTAGAAATTTTGGCAGAGTAACGGGAAGAAAGCGATTTGGGTGCGATTGGGAGTGATGAGTGAGATGCGATCGACTGAGGCCCTTTAAATACTGACCCTAATTTCAATCGGCCGACTGGCCTTATTCGCTCAGTTCATTCGGGCGACTGAGGTTCAGTCATGCGAATGGTCCAGTCGGTCGCTTTCAGTTGGCCGACTGAGTCTCAGTCGGTCGACTGACTCATTCGTGCCCTTTCATTGCTTTCTCAATTAACCGACTAAGTCTCAGTCGGTTGACTGACTCATTCGCACCCTGTCATTCGGTCGAAAGGATCATTCTTAAACGCCATTCGGTTGAATGACTAAATTTCATGTCCAGTCGTGCGAATGGGATCCATTCGCATGGTTGGTCCATATTCATGGTCCAATCGTGCGAATGGGATCCATTCGCATGGTTGGTCCATATTCATGGTCCAATCGTGCGAATGGGTCACACTTGGTAGATTTTCTGCCATTTTGAACATTTTAACCTTTTGAAATCGACATTATAAGCTCTTAACCAATACAGTCACTTCAGATGTGACTTTTTAAACTTTGAAAAACATGTGGCCATCTCAGACATGACCCTTTTAGGTAAGTTAATTCCCTTCTGATTTCCCTGATGTAGTCCGACAGACACACAAATTAAAAGATTTACATAGAAACTTAAACTAACTACATAAATAAAGTTTATTTTTGGACTTTTTGTGAGAGATAAAACCCTAAGATGGAAATCTAAGGGATTTGGTTTGGGAGTAGACATCTTCAACTTAGATTGATCATATCTGGACCAATTCAATTTTGGAATCATCCAGGAACATCAAATCATTTGGGACTTGTTATTAAAACTTTTTGATGCTTAAATTCTCGGTGTTCATCCAGAGTCGTTAGCAACTTAAGGAAATCATACTGAAACTCTTTGATTTTCACATTGATTTGAACTCTTGAGAATGTAGCCACTAAGATTGTCAGTATGTTTGTCCACTTAAATCCATACACAGACTTTTGACGCAAACTGGTGACTGATTTAGGTTTAATTATTTCAGCTAACATTTGTGGATCCCACACTTATATGGTAATCAACATTCCTCAGAAGCTTTTGAGCGGTCTACGGGTCTTATTACAAGAAGAGACTATTCTTAGAGCTTTCAAAGAGAAGCCTGTCCTCAGATCAGTGCCATCGCACAGCAGAGAGGCGACAAACAACAATGAATTCTAGAATATCTAGGTTATGCTTATCCTCAGGTCAGTGCCATCGCACAGCAGAGAGGCACACAACCTATCTCCTTGTTAGAGCAGCTTATTTTATTTTACACAACATGCACCAACAACATAAGTCATTAGCTTTATTGCATTTGTCTTTCATTTTTTCTTGCTTTGCTCTAATTATGGTCATCCGCACACATTTGTGGCACTTAAATGCTCATTACCCCTTATTGGAATATATTTGATTGTGTTAACCAGTGATAAGATGGAAGCCCACAGTCAGTTGAACTTAGTTTGATCTTGAGATCACCAATCAGGTCTAATTGTCTATTGTGTGAATCTACCAACATATCATTTGTGGTCTAGCAGCCTCTAAGTCTACTTTCTTTGTGTCACCTTAGGAGTTGCCAGTTTTCTATCATCTTCCCTTTTTTATATTGCTTAGACTACACAGACTTATACTTTGAACTTTTGCATCTTTTCAGAACTTAAATTTTTTAAAGTCCCTCTTGATTTGTTCCTGTGTACTATCATTTTCCAAGGTATTGAATCGGTATCACAGACACAATCTACCTTATTTCAGCTAGTTACCCCTTCTCCCTCATTTATTTATTTATTTATTTATTTATTTATTTTATTTTTTAATGTTAACTTGCTGACGTATTCTCCCCCTAAAATTCTAAAATCATTTCTGGTTTAATTATTTTTGGATTTTAATAAACAGCAGAATAACATGAGTTTAAATATAACAGATGAAAATAAAATAGATAACATAAGATAAAATAAACTTTAACTAAACTACCTCGGACTACACATTATTATCATCAGGAATTATCTCACTTTTCTTTTTAACACCGTTGACCTCTAGCAAATATTGAAAACGTGGTTTATCAAAGGCTTTAGTATAGAGGTTAGCGCGTTGAAAATCAGTATTAATTTTAACCACATCAATTAAGTTCTTTTCAAAACAGTCTCTTATGAAGTGGTATTTAATACCCATGTGTTTGGTCTTAGGATGTTGAACTGGATTTTTAGTTACTACAATTCCAGCAGAGTTATCAACAAAAATAGGAGTAGATGAGAATTTTAAACCGTAATCCCGCATTTGCTATTGAATCCAAATGATTTGTGAACAGCAACTTGCAGCAGCAACATATTCGGCTTCACAGGTTGACAATGCAACCGATGTCTGCTTCTTACACTGCCATGTGACTAATCTTCTCCCAAAGAATTGACACCCCGCTGATGTAGACTTGTAGTTCATTTTGCAGCCTCCGTAGTCCGAGTCACTATACGCCGTGAGCTCAAAATCATCATCATGAGGATACCACAACCCTAGTGTCGGTGTACCCTTTAGATAGCGAAAAATCCTTTTGACCCCGATCAGATGATTGACCTTAGGTTTAGCCTGATATCTAGAACATAAACATGTCGCATACATGATATCAGGTCTTGAGGCAGTGAGATACATGAGGGATCCAATCATTCCTCGGTACATAGTGGCATCGACAAGATCTCCATTGTCATCAGGTGCTATATCATGATTCGTAGCAAGTGGAGTCCCAGCAGCAGAAGCATTCTCCATGTCAAAGCGACTGAGAATGTCTCCTACATACTTGGTCTGATGTAGAAAGATCCCATTAGGTGTTTGATCCACCTGTAACCCGAGAAAGAACTTCATCTCCCCCATAGCACTCATCTCAACTCTTTCTTCATCACTGCTTCAAACTCTTTGCATAACTCTTCGTTCTTTGACCCGAAGATTATGTCATCAACATATATCTATACAAGCAGTAGGTCGCCATCCTTTTCTTTAATAAACAGTGTACAGTCAATGACTCCCCTGCGAAAGCCGTGTTTCACAAGATGAGTCGAGAGTTTCTCATACCAAGCTCGAGGAGCTTGATGAAGCCCATATAAAGCTTTGTCGAGCTTGTAAACTCTATCCCGATGATAAGGGTCTTCAAATCCCTCGGGTTGACTTACATAGACTGTTTCCCTGATTTCCCCATGAAGGAATGCACTCTTCACATCTAATTGGTAGACTTTAATCTTCATGTACGATGCATAGGCAAGGAAGATACGAATAGCTTCCATCCTTGCCATGGGTGCAAACACCTCATTATAGTCAATCCCCTCGACTTGGCGAAAACCTTGAACCACCAGTCGAGCTTTGTTCCTGATAATGACTCCTCGGTCATCCTTCTTGCATTTTAGTACCCATTTGGTGCCAATGACTTTAGCACCTTGAGGTCTATCAACCAGAGTCCATACACCTAACTTCTTAAACTGTAGAAGTTCTTCTTGCATGGCACTCACCCACGCCTCATCATTTAGTGCTTCACTGATATATTTTGGCTCAACCTGCGAAACAAAACATCTATAAGCACCATCATGAATGTAACCTTTCTCCATAACTGAGGCGTAATCAGCTGAGTATAGCTGATTTCGGGTTTGTACTCCTAATCTGACATCCCCAATAACATTGTCAAGGGGATGATAGACGTTTAGTCGTGATCCTGGAGTAGTAGGCACAGCCACCTCAGAACCGAGATTGTGAACATTTTGTTCTGCATCTGAGGAGGATGGAGTTTGAGGTTTCGAAGTCGAAGGTGCATCACGCATGGATGCTGTGGACTTTCAGGAACTGGAACCTATTCCTCCTGACTGTTCTAGTCATCTGCTTCAGTTTCATCTTCAGAGGAGGAGTCACTGTCATCGACTACCCCCCTGACTGAGTAGATGATTCTCCCTGTGAGCTATATGGTGTATTTAGAATATCATATATCATCCTCGTAGCTAACTCATCCTCTGAGGGAGAGAGAGGGATGTTGAAGGACTTGAAGAATCCATCATAATCGAAGAAGTATGCAGGTCCTTTGCCTGTAGGTGGTGTGGTATATCTCTAAACGTCGACATTACACCACACTTCTACAAGACCCGTTGAGTTATTGTAAACTCGCTTGTTCGGTATGTTGTATCCTAGAAAAATCCCTTCATCTGCCTTCTCGCTGAATTTGCCTTCTTGTGTCTTCTTCAGAAGTGTACACGGTGCGCCAAAAGGTTCAAGATACTCCAAATTCGGTTTGCGTCTTTGTAGTAGCTCATAACATGTCTTTCCATGGAACTTGACTATTAGGACTCGATTCAGTGTATAACACGCATTTGCCACCGCCTCATTCCAGAATTGGATAGGCAGTTTCGAGTCTGCCAGCATAGTCCGTGCTGTCTCTATCAAACTCCTGTTCTTTCTCTCAGCAACGCCATTCATCTGAGGTGTGTAAGCAGAAGTGAATTGATGCACAATTCCCTTCTCCTTGCAGTATGCCTCCATCCCTTGATTCTTGAATTCTGTCCTGTTGTCTGAGCGTACTTGTCTAACTTTAAGCTTGTAGAGAGATTCCAGTGTGGTTACTAATTCCTTGAATGTTTCCAATGTTTCTGATTTGGATTTCAGAAACATTACCCAAGTGAACCTTGAGTAGTCATCAGTGACCACAAATGACAGGATCAGCGATCACAAGTTTGATGTATTAGAGTTCAAAGCAGCGGAATACGAACAAGAATTAGACAAATTGTAGCAAGCAATCGATACTTGTATGCATTAAGAGCACATACGGTATAGGGAGAGAACATATATTTCTGATTTCAAGGAATGTTTATAGATGTAGAATATTTCTAATCAAATTATTCATTCATTCCATTCATTCCTTACATATTACAATAGGTTGTCACTCCTTATATAGAGTGCAACAATCACTGCTGTTATCACGGAAAGTGACAACTGGCAGATCTAATACAAAAATAACTAACTCTTAACAAACTACTGAAATGTTCACAACTACTGAGAACATATCAGAGTGTTAAGTATAAAATATAAAACTACTGAAACTACAACGACTGAAGAACAAGCTCTTTAGTCGTTTTACAAAACTACTGAAACATAAAATATAAAACTACTGATATCACAACTACTGAAGAAGTACTCTTCAGCAGTTGTGACAAACTACTGAGGCTTCAGTACTTGATCTTCAGACTTTGACCTTCAGATGTTTCATCAGCTGATGACTTCAGTAGATATCATCAGCTGATGTCTTCAGTCTTTGTCTTCAGACTTTGTACATCAGTTGTTGATCTTCAGCACTTGTAAACTCTTCAGCTGTTGTCCTTCAGTACTTTGGTCTTTCAGCTTCAGCACTTGTGTTCTTTAGCTGTTATACTTTAGCACTTTAGTTCTTCAGCTGTTGAAGTCTTCAGCACTTGATCTTCAGTTGTTGAGGTCTTCAGCACTTGTCAAACTGCTGATGAGTCTTTCAGCAGTTGTTGTGATACCATGTGGGACTTAGAGGTTTTCTGATCTTGGCTCATTGGTTCTTTTGGTCCAACAAACTCCCCCTGAACCAATGCAGCCATAACCTCTAAATTATTCGTTGTCCCACTTATTGTTGGCAAAGTGTTGGTCTTTTTCCTTCTTGATCAGTAGAGAAGATGACCCATGTAAGCTCCGGCCTGGGGAGAAATCTCAAATATTTGTTTGGCAGAGTATGAATGGGAACTCTGTTTTGGGGAACAGGACACAGAGCTGTTATCCATTCATGAGATTTACTTCCCCATAATAAGTTTGTATGACTCTCGAACATAGGCCTCAAGGAGAACAACTTGTTCCTCCTAAGAGAGTTCTTCTACTCCTCCTTCGAAGAAGAACTCTGGACCATAGTACTCTGATAAGTACTACATGGTCCTGCCATTTTTCAGCTCCACCGTAGTTACCTCCCTATATACAAATTCATCAGGATGGTTGCCTTCAAGGAGTAACTGGAGCTCATTCTTCTGGATGTCTTCAAGCTTTTTATATAACAACCCCTTCTTAATCATCTTGTTTTCTAGTAAAGCTTGAGGGGTCTTCTTTGCTTGGTGAGCTCTCTTGAATTCATCAATGATTTCCCAAGGTGAGACTACAACGGCCAACATGATGGTAGAATCTATTGTTTTTCGTACATGGCCATTGTATCTGTGAGGAATAGTTCTTTTATGAATTCTAGAACTCACCCTGGGGTCCGGCCATACTCTCACTCTCTCCTTCTGATACTAAAAAGTGTGCCTGAGAGTGTACAGCCTTTGAGCATGCCCTTTCATGGCTTGAATAGATGATGACTGAGGAAATTCCTTGTCAACCATCTTCAACAATTGCTCATCGTGCTATTTCTGCTGTTCTTCTTCTTCTATCTTGACTCTGACCATTCCCTTTGAGAGTCAGGTGTGATCATGGGTTGACTTCGGGGTTTTGGCAGCTTTAGAACAGCAGAGAGTGGCAGACTATCATCTTCATCTTCCTCTTCTTCTTCTTCTTCCATCCTCAGCACCTTTCTCCTCCTTCTGGGTGCATCACTGGATGATGGTTGGGTTGGTGAAGGAGTTGGTTTTGGAGAATGAAGATGTTTGGATGTTGGCTTAGAGATTGGTTGGGAGATTTGAGGGATAGGCTCTGTTTGAGTGGGTGGAAGGGAAGGTTGATCCAGCATCTTTGTAATTAATTTTGCCTTTGTGAGTTTAGCCATCTCTAACCTTTTACCAGCCCTAGCCTCATCAAGGGCTTCCACAATAATCCCTTTGTTGAATTGCTCAGACAGACAGATTCCGGTGGCTATAGCCAGAATGCTGTCCCTGGTCCACGCGCGGATCTCCATTAATGATCTTCCTAAGTATTTTGCAATAAAGCGGATCATTATTTCCAACCTCTCTTTTTCCAGAGCATCATACCCTGCCCATCGGGTTTGTATCTCTTGCACTTCCAACCTTCTGATCTCACTATCCAGTGTGGCTGTGTCAAACCCCTGCCTGAAGAGTTGTTCAATTATTTTATCCATGGAGCGGCTGTGTGTAGTGTCAGCTTCTTTTACCAGCTCCTCCAAGGATTTGTCTTCAGCAGTATGACCATCAGCACTTTTCTTTCGCTTGTAAGTGAGCAGAGGTTGCTTTTCTTTCTCCTCCTCTTGGGCTTGCTTTTCTTCCTTCCTTTCCTCTGATCTTTTCCTCTTCTTTTCTTTCACTGCAGTATTCTCCCCCTTTTTGGATGCATTGGAGGAGGGGGTTTGTACCGCAGAAAGAGTCTTTTGTACAGCAGCATCAATCAAGGGCTGTAAAGTTGAGGAAGCCTCTCATCAATGGCTTTAGTCACAATATCAGTGATTATGGGTGTGATGCGAGGGAGGGAATTTTGAAGTACAGCACCTATTTGCTCAAGAGCGTTTTGTTCCTGAGAAGTAGGGCCTGAAGCAGAGGCAGGTGGTTGAGTTTGGAGTGGCTCAGTGTTTGGGGAACCTTCAAGTGAAGGTGCCATCTGTGGGTGGTTAGAGGCAGATGGTCTTTCTCCTTGTGAGAGTTGATCAAGTAGGTTTTGCAGCCTACTGACTTTCTCTTCAAGGATTGTGTTCTGGGCAGAACATCGTAGAAAAAGCCCAGGTCATCATCAGCCGAAACTGAATCATCTGACCTCCTGCTTAGAGCAGGATTTACATGCACTGGGTGTAGACCAGTTGATGCATGTGCCCGTTGTGCTTGGTACTGGGGACTTCCAGCCTCAGGACAGTGTCCATCATCGGCTGTTGCCTCTAGTGAGGTCTTGGCAATGTTACCAGCCTCATTCTGATCATGTGCTGAGTCAGAGGAGGTGGCAGCCTCACTAGATATTCTAAGCTCCTTTTCTACACCAGGAGATAGAAGTGGTAAACCCCTGTGCTGTGGGTTCTCAAGTGCACTGTGTTCCTCCCCCTCAATTGTAGAGGTATTCCCAGTAGTAAGTGGTTTCTGGGGAGGGGGTGAGGAGTGCAGTTGAGTCAGCACTTGTGCAACTATTAAAGTTGGGCTGTGAGCGGTTGGTTGTTGGGGTGAAGGGATAGAAGCAGTGTGCACCTGGGGAGGTTGGTGCTCTTCAATGGCAATCCCCTCAAGTGAGGAAGATCCCAGATATGTAGGTACCCCTTGAGTGGTTGCTGCAGGCTCCTGTTGAGAGAAAGCCTGAGCGGCTATAGCTGGAAGAGTCATTGTATCCACTAGGGGGTTTGGACTAGTGGATATATCCTGCGTTTGTGTTGCAGGGGCATCCTCAGGGGACTCAATTCCCTGAGTAGCCGTTTTGGGTTTCTTTTTGGTGGGTTTGGTGGGGACTTTTGATTTGGAGGTGGTGGCTGTGGGTTCCAGCTGCGTGGGTTTTCGCAGCTTGGCAGCCATTTTGAGTGTCTGGTCAGAGTTGTGCCGGGAGTATACTTCCGGCAGAACAGCCGTAGCAGGGACTCCCAAGCCAACAAGTCCCTCAGCATTAAGCTGGTTTGTAATGATGGCCATTATGAACCGTGGATATAGTACCAACGGTTGGCAGTTAGTTTTTGAGCCATGTCCTTGAGCTCCGAAAATATTATTTCTGAAAAGTTTAGTGGTTGTTGCTCAAGAATAGAATACATTACCTGCTGCCATTTTGTCGACATTTGATCCCGAGACGACGTCTTAGGGGCCAAACATACATTCACCATGTGAAAGATTAGGCGTTCAGCGTCATGGAAGTGTTTCTTCATGATAGTGGAGGCACTGAGATTGCCTTGATATCCATGTTGGGCAAAGGATAGATCTGTGGTGCCCTTCGGATATCCAGCAGGAGAAATAGCATCATCCAGATGAAGAATTTGGCGGATAACTGCAGGAGTGATGACTACTTCTTTGTTGTTGACGACCGACTGGAGAGATGGTGTGTTGTTCTCCCCAGTGGTAATAGTAACGTTCATCCAAAATTGTTGAAGGGATTCGGCATGTAGTATGGGATTCAGAAGAAATGCCGTTTTGTATTGGGACTGAAACATAAGATCGATAGCAGTATCGAACTTAGTCCAGATAGGCGATTTAGTGAGGTAGGCAACACAGTTGTGTCGCGGTTTAATTTGCATGGATGCCATTGAGAAGAGGGAAGTTTTGGAGAGGAACGTTAGGTTTGAAGAAGATGAAGCATTGAGAGCTTAGGTCAGGGATATTATAGGGTACAGGTAAGAAAACGACTGAAGGATGTGGTGTTAGTCATCAGTAGTTTTAAACGACCGTTGACATGGTATTATCCTTTCAGACGTTGAAACAGCTGAAGTCGTGGTGTTAGGCATCAGAAGTTAGAAAACTACTGAAGACCGTGGTTTTGACTTCAGATGATGAAACAACTGAAGACATGGTGTTTGCATCAGTAGTTATGAAACTACTGAAGCTAGTGGTTTTGTCATCAGCTGTTGTAAACAACTGAAGACTTGGTATTAGTCATCAGTAGTTATAAAACTACTGAAGACATGGTTTTGCTTAGTTGTTTAGAATGAAACAGCAGTTGTACAAACGACTGAAAAGAAATTTCTCATCAGCTGTTTTCGTCAATTCTTAGCTTTTCAGCTGTTTCATACTATCCTCAACACATTCATCATCCTTTTTGGCTGATTTCAGTTGTTTCATAGGACATCAGTACTTATCTGTTTTTACTGATTGCAGTAGCTGTAGCTGTATCAGTAGTTGTAACTACATCAGTAGTTTAGAACAGATGAAGTACTTCAGTACTTGTAAGACATTTAGCCTTCAGTAGTTATAAAAGCTGCTGAGGATAAAAGAGTCATCAGTACTTATATGTGACATAGTTACTAATGATCATCAGTACTTATTACTAAGATCATCAGTAGTTGTCACTTATTCTAGCTGCAGCATACCAAGCCTTAACACCAGGTTTTGGAAAGTTGAACTATCCAAAGGCTTAGTAAAAATGTCTGCAAGCTCATCAGCACTAGGCACAAACTAAGGATCAATCAGACCTTTTTCAAAACAATCTCTTATAAAATGATGTATGATCTCTATATGTTGGTCCTATAGTGCTGGACTGGATTTTTGACAATGCAAAGAGCTGAAGCACTATCCATTAGCAATGGAGTCTTAGTCTCTGTAATGCCATAATCCAGAAGATGGTTTTGAAGCCAGAGTACCTGAGATGTACAACTTGCAGCAGCAATGTACTCTGCTTCAGCAGTTGATGTAGCAACTGAGGTCTATTTCTTGCTCTGCCAAGAAATCAAGCAGTTGCCTAGGAATTGACATCGACCAGAAGTTGATTCCTGGTCAACTTACACCCTGCATAGTCACTGTCAGAAAAAGCAACTAATTTACCAGAATGTCCAGTAGAATACCATAAACCTAGAGATGGAGTGCCTTGCAGATATCTAAAGATCCTCTTGACTGCAATCAGATGAGACTCTTTAGGTGCAGCCTGAAATCTAGCACAAACACATGTAGCAAACATAATATCTGGTCTAGAAGCTGTTAAATACATCAAGGACCCAATCATACATCTGTAAAGTGTTTCATCAACCACTTTACCTTTCTGATCTGTATCCAGTTGTGTGGTGCTGCACATGGGGGTAGAAAGGGCTTACAGTTTTGTAAATCAAGCTTTTGCAAAAGATCTTTTGTGTATTTGGACTGATGAATGAAAATCCCATCAGCCTTTTGTTTGATTTGCAACCCCAGAAAAAACTGTAATTCTCCCATGGCACTCATTTCAAACTTCTGTTGCATCAACTTTGTAAAGGCATCACACAACTTTGGATCAGAGGATGCAAAAATGATATCATCTACATAAATTTGAACAAGTAGATTATGCTGCCCAGCTTTCTTAATGAATAAAGTCTTATCTATGGAGCCTCTAGTGAAATTATTTTCCAGAAGAAAGTTTGATAATGTCTTACCAGGCTCTAGGAGCTTGTTTTAGCCCATAAAGAGCCTTATAAGCTTATAGACCCAATTAGGATGTTTATTGTCCTCAAAGCCTGGAGATTGACATACATAAACCTCTTCTTTAATTTTTCCATACAAAAATGCACTTTTGACATCCATTTGAAAAACTTTAAGGTTTTGATAAGCAGCATAAGCTAAAAACAATCAAATTGCTTCCAATCTGGCTACAGGGGCAAAGGTTTCATCATAATCAATACCTTATTCTTGTGCAAACCCCTGAACAACCAGTCTGGCTTGTTCTTAACAATAAGCCCATTTTCATCAGTTTTGTTCCTAAACACCCATTTAGTGCCTATTGCACACTTACCTGGAGGTAGAGGAACCAGTTCCCACACTTGCTGTTTCTTGAACTGAAGAAGCTCAAGCTGCATGGCATCAACCCATCCATTGTCCTTTAAAGCAATGTGATAATTCTTTGGCTCTTGCTGACTGATGAAGAGAGCATAGAAGCAGAAATTTGACAATTGACTTCTTGTTGATACTCCAGCAGTGATATCACCAATGATTTGAGACAGGGTGATCTTCAGATCTTGATACACAATGAGATCTGTGCAAGTGTTTGTAGCAGGCTCAGCAGTAACAGATGGTGATGGTGAATCATTTCCTTGAAACCAATCAGTGGATGGTAATTCAAAGGAAGTTGAATTCGAAGAGATCTCATCAGCATTTGTTGTGGATGGTGCTACTGGAGCTACAGGAACATCAGGTCTAGCTGAATCAGGCAGCTGATCACTAAACCTGAAGAGGTGAGTACTGCAATCATCATCATCATCAGCAGTACCACCAGGTGGTGAACTGTTGACGGAGCAAGCAACAGCAGGAGTTTGATGAGGAACATATTGCAGTATGTCCAAATCTAAATAACTCCACAGGGCTTTGTGGAATCTTGTCCTTTGGAGATTCATTGAACTTAACATGTAGAGTTTCTTCAACCATCTTTGTTCTGCAGTTGAAGACTCTGTATGCCTTGCAAGTAGATGAATAACCAACAAAATACCCTGCATCCACCTTAGGATCAAATTTATGGAGTTGATCTTTTGTGTTGAGAATAAAATAGGGACACCCAAATGCTTTGAAAAATGAAATCAGAGGAGCCAAATGATGGAGAACTTCATATGGAGTCTTCATCAACCTCTGATTTACTAAAACTCTATTTTGCACATAGCAAGCTGTGTTGACAGCTTCAGCCCAAAAGGTTAGTGGCAAACCAGAGTCAGCCAGCATGGACCTTGCAGCTTCAATGAGGGTCTGTTCTTTCTCTCCACTACTCCATTTTGTTCTGGAGTCCTTGGAATGCTAAACTGCCTTTTGATTCCCTTTGAAAGATAGAAGTCATCAAGTGTATGATTTCTGAATTCAGTTCCATTGTCACTCCTAATACACTTGACTGGAAGGGAATACTGCTTCTCAATATACAACACAAAGTGAATAATCTTCTGAGCAGCCTCATCCTTTGAATGTAGAAAGAAAGTCCATACAAATCTAGAGTAATCATCCACAATTACCAGACAGTATTTCTTCTTTGCCATGCTCATTACTCTCACAGGACCAAATAAATCCATATGCAGTAATTGCAAGCAGGCAGTGGACTTAGGCTCTTCAATAGGAGGGAATGAGACTTTGTGTTGTTTTCCTTTTAAACAAGCAGTGCAGGTTTCATCACAGTGGAACTCCTTTATTGGTAAGCCTCTGACTAAACTATTGTGTGTAAGCTTATTCATGTTTTTGAGATTAACATGACCAAGCCTTCTGTGCCACAGTTTAGATTCTTGAGAAGAGGCTTTGGAAAATAGGCAAGGATTGCCTTTGAGATCTATTTTCTTAGAAAGATCCAAGGCATACACTCTTCCTGTCTTGTTGGCTCTCAGAGAGTGTGATCATCCAACACCTTGTCAATCAAGTGCAAAACTTTGGATGACAGAATCCTGCAGTTTTGACTGGTGAAAAGAGCAACATGGCCTTTATCACACATTTGACTGACACTCAAGAGATTGTACTTGAGATTTTCCACATGATTAACATCATCAAATTTGATTTCTCCATTGGAGACAAAGCCCTTACCAATGATGTAATCCCTAGCATCATTGCCAAAAGAAACAAATCCCTTCTTTCCTTGAGAGTAGTCATGAAGAAGAGAGCTATTCCCAGTCATGTGCATAGATCCCCCACTGTCTACATACCAGATGCTACTTTGGCATGTTGAAGAACCCTGCAATAATAAACAATCAGTTAGTTTTAGAGACCCAAACCTTTTTGGTTTTGGGCCTGGTCTCATCAATAGATGGTAAACTAACAGGTTTATTTGAAACAACAGCCTGAGAGGAAGAAGATGGTGTAGAAGAGGAGTCCTTTGGCTTGGATCTCCTTTTCTGTGGTTTCAACATAGGAGCATCTAGTTGGTTAACTCTACCCAACAGATGTTGAACCATCATACCAGCTGTGTCTGATTTTGTGATAAGCTTTCAGCTCATCAGACACATTGCCAGTGGAGTTTGATAAGTCCCTATGTTGCCCCTTCTTCTTCTGAGCATTCTCAGCTGTCACCTGTTTACCCCCTTCCTTTTTGGATTTCTTTGAGGACTTAAGGGTTACAGGATTTGATGTTGCTGATACAAATGTGGTCTCAAACTCAGTTTTCATTTTTACCATTTTCTCTTTAATTTCTTCTTTTTGTTTGAGTTTGGAACCTCTTTTGTACCAACAATCATCTGTAAGATGATTGAACAAACCACATACTTCACATGGTTTCTTCTTCATCTTAGGTTGATCATCAACTAAAGAGGGTGAAGCAATAGAAGACTTGTTCTTCAATGCTTTGGAAGCATTGTTTGCTTTCTTGACTGCCTCTTTAGTAGTCTTCAAACTCTTTCTACTGTCAGTTTTCTTCTCTTCAGTACTGACAGCATTTGAAGTTTGAACTTCAGGTGTTAATCCTGCTCTCTAGTCCTTTCAGGACCTTCAGAATTAACTCCTGAGTTGATCAACTCATTAATCATGTGAATGTCAGCATTTGAACCATCAACATCAGCTGATAAGTTCAAAGAGGGCTTGATGCTGACTACTACTTCTGATTGTGCTGTATCAGAAGGTAGATCACATGATGTGATGGATTGGTTATCACTCTCACCATCAGATTCTACCTCTGCTCTTGGGGTAAAATCTATAGGTGGAGCAGTGTGATTGTAACCAATTCCAAACTTCACATTGAAGCAGATTGCTTAGTAAGAAGCATTTCAAAACCTTTGCATGATTGTACCCATCTATCACACTCTACCTGGGTAACTGCAAGGGTTTATTTGAGATCTTTGTACTTCTCTAGAAGTACTTCTTCTCTAGCCTTATCATCAATTATTTGGCAATTCAGTTTATAAATCTCATCATTTTTATCTTTAAGCACAGACTCAAACTCAGCTTTGTTTTTGAAATTATTTGTTCTAGCTCAATGTTCTTATTAATTAGAGCTACATTTGCTTCTCTAATGGAAGCAAATGCTGCTATGCATGGTTCAGAACATAATTTGGCTTTTGCCTCAGAGGATACCTGTGATACCTGAGGTGTAGAGGCATTAGAAAATGAAGTATCAGCAGAATCCAAAGCCATAAGAGCCAAATTCCCAAAAGGACTGTCACCACCATGTTGACCAGCACCTGAAAACAGTTGATCATGACCAGACATGTCATCTGGTAAGCTGCTCCAGTCAACAACTCCTGGGGTGAAGAAGCTGTGTTGTTGAGGTTGAGTTTGTTGATGAGATTGGGATGGCTGAGGTTCTGGTAGTGCATGAGGTTGTGGTGCCATAGGAACTTGAACTTGATTTGACTGTGGCATGTAATAGCAAGGGTACGGATATGGCATTTGACCCTGAGGAACAAAATATGCCGGAGATTGTTGTTGAGGATGATGACTAGAAGTGACAGGATGTTGCCCCCTGTGTTATTGACTATTGCCAGGAAAAGTCACAAAGGGTGCAGTGGAGTTAGATCCAGTTGATCTACACTCTCTTGCAAAGTGTCCAAGCCTTTGGCATTTGTGACACCTCAACTTGCTCTTGTCAAAACCAACTTTGGTTTTGCCAGAGAGTCCTGGGAATTTTCTTCCAGTTCTTTTATAGAACTTCTGAGATCTGATATTTATCAGGGCCATTTGGCTCAAAATATTCATCTCCTCTAAGTCATCATCAGCAATACCCTTGAGATCATCCATAATGAAGCATAGATTGTCATTATTACACCCAGTAACTGACCATCAACACTCACAAATGCAGAATCAGAAGTGCTTGAAGAGGAATTAATATGCTCATCATACTGGCATTCAGATGAAGCATATTCTGACTCATGACCCACCAAGGCAGTGTTGCCTGGTACAAAGTCTTCAGTGAGCTTTCCAGATGAAGACAGCTTTCTCTTCTGTTCTATCTCTCTCTCAAACGTGAGCAGTTTCCCATGGAGTTGGGTGAGAGATAGTTTGTCCAAACTTGCACTGGAGCGTAGGACAATAGTATATGTGTCCCATCTCTCAGGCAGTGATCTGAGAAATCTGTTATTCATCTGAATATTTGTGTACTCAAGTTTGACCATTTTTAGTTCAGAGATCAAACAAGAGAACCGCTCATATTGTTGAGTCAGTGTCTCACCCTTTCTATGAGAGAATGTCTCATATTGTTGGGCAAGAATTTCTCTATTATTTGCCAAGACCTCATCTGTTCCTCCAAATTGTTCTTTCAAGGCATTCCAGAGGTCATGGGCAGTTTCATGATGCATTAGCCCAGAATAGATTTCATTTGGCAGTGCCATGGCCAGAATTCCATGGGCTTTTGCATCAATTTCAAGCAACTTCTTATCCTCATCTGAGTATTCCTCCCTCCTCTTTGGAACCATTTGATTGGTTTCCGGGTTATTCACCATAGGCTTGTGTGGACCATGTACCACTGATGTCCAACAACCTGCGCTGTTAACAGACAGGTGATGGAGCATACGTCTTTGCCATATGTTATACTCATTCCTAACCAGCATTGGTGGCTTGGTTGAGGAACCAGTATTGTGAGGATCATTGGAGGGAGTGGTCATTTTCAGTTCAAAAACAATTTCATTCCATTCATTCCTTACATATTACAATAGGTTGTCACTCCTTATATAGAGTGCAACAATCACTGCTGTTATCACGGAAAGTGACAACTGGCAGATCTAATACAAAAATAACTAACTCTTAACAAACTACTGAAATGTTCACAACTACTGACATATCAGAGTGTTAAGTACAAAATATAAAACTACTGAAACTACAACGACTGAAGAACAAGCTCTTCAGTCGTTTTACAAAACTACTGAAACATAAAATAATAAAACTACTAATATCACAACTACTGAAGAAGTACTCTTCAGCAGTTGTGACAAACTACTGAGGCTTCAGTACTTGATCTTCAGACTTTGACCTTCAGATGTTTCATCAGCTGATGACTTCAGTAGATATCATCAGCTGATGTCTTCAGTCTTTGTCTTCAGACTTTGTACATCAGTTGTTGATCTTCAGCACTTGTAAACTCTTCAGCTGTTGTACTTCAGTACTTTGGTCTTTCAGCTTCAGCACTTGTGTTCTTCAGCTGTTGTACTTCAGCACTTTAGTTCTTCAGCTGTTGAAGTCTTTAGCACTTGATCTTCAGCTGTTGAGGTCTTCAGCACTTGTCAAACTGCTGATGAGTCTTTCAGCAGTTGTTGTGATACCATGTGGGACTTAGAGGTTTTCTGATCTTGGCTCATTGGTTCTTTTGGTCCAACAACAAAATAGTATATGTCACCTGCAATTCTCCTTGTACTAACTGGACCAAACAGATCCATGTGAAGAAGCTCAAAAGGAAGTTCTATTGAATGAACTTTCTTTTCCTTATGAGACTTCTTTGTCTGTTTGCCTTTCTTGCAAGCTACACAAAAATCAGGAAGTTGGAAGTTCTTGACATTTACACCTCTCACCAGATCCTTCTGAATCAAGTGATTCATCTTCCTTTGACTGATGTGTCCCATTCTCCTATGCCAGGAGATTGAGTCTTTTTCAGTAGCTTTGGATAGAAAGCACTGAACCTCATGATCCGTTGTAGCAGTTGTTGACAGGTCCAAGACATAAAGGTCTTTATATCTTGAAGCAGTCTTCAGAACTTGGTCCTCTGGGATCATATATTCTTTCTTCAGCACGTAACACTTCTTGTTGTCGAAGATGACTCTAAATCCTTTATCACAGATTTGGGAAACAGAAAGTAAGTTGTTCTGAAGTTGTTGAACGTAGTTCACTTTATCAAACTTAACTTTCTGATTTCCCACTTCTCCCTGAGCTGTGATATAGCCTCCTTTGTTTCCTACAAAGGATACATGCCCTCCTTTTATTTGTTTGACGTTTGATAAAAGGGCTCTGTTTCCTGTCATGTGCCTGGATGCTCCGCTGTCTATAATCCACGTGTTAGTCTCAGCGCTGTATCGAACACCCTGCACCTACAAAGTAAATGAATTAGTTTAGGTTAGGAACCCAAGCTTTCACTGTCTTGGGTTTCCCAGAGGCATCACACATCATAAACTCCACCCATTGACCCTTAGAGGGTGAAGGTAGCTCAGGTTCCTTCTTGTCATCAGTATCAGGTACGTAGATGGACTTTTCTTTCCATAAGCCGGATTTGTGCAATGCCTGTTTATGATAAACAGTCGTCTGGCTTACAGGTTGGACTTTAGGTTCACTAGCTCTTCTAGGTAGAGTTAGAGAACTCCTCTTAGAAGACCTAGGTCTAGAGTCCTGAAGATCAATCTTCTTCCTAGGTGTCTGATAGATATGACAATAGGAAGCAATGTGTCCACATTCTCCACAGTTGTAGCATGACTTGCTATCAACTTTATGAGTAGACTTTCTTTGTGGAGAAGTGCGTGACACTCTAGTAACATCAATCACTTTAGTTTTTGACTCTTTTATGTTTGATGTTTTCTCTGATTTAACAAAATTTACTGTTTTAACCTGTTTCACTTTTTGGTTAACTGGTTTTTGACTTGAAGCATGTGAGAAAGTAACATTTGAAGTCCTTTTAGGTTCTGATTTTACTCTGTTTGACCCTGACTTTAAGTTGGCTTTTTCAAATTCATTTTCCAGATTAACACAAGGCAATTTACCCTTTGCCTTTGATGTGGCCTCCTTTTGTTTCTGTCCAGATTCAGTAGATGAACATGAGGTGTCTGGATTAGTAAAAAGAGGAGAAGTCACCACATGATCCTTGATAGGGTTATTATTTACTGGTCTAGTCTTAGTGTTCATCAAGGTCTCAGGTGGTGGTGGAACCACTTTGTAGCCTAATCCCTCCCCGTTATTCCTTTCTTTCACTAAGTGTTGAACTATGTGTGAAGAACTAGTCCAACTATGCAGTTTCTATTTTAATGAGTTAACTTCTACTTCTAGAACTGCCGTTTGCTTCTTAGTTTCTTCTAGGGAGTTTAGATAGTACCTAATGTCATTTGCTTGGTTAAAAGCCACTACTTCGGTTTCCCTAAGTTGTTTAGTCAATAGGTCTATCTTTCTTTATAACTGTGATCATTTTGTTTTAGTACTCTATTAGCTTCAGTGCACAGTCGTAAATCTTTTACTAAGTTATCATTATGATCTAATAACCTAGCAAATTTTCCATCTATGCTATTCCTAAAAGTATCACAATCAGAACAAGCATGATTATTAAACATTTGGTCAGTAGTACTTACCTGAGTTGGTTCAGAAGAGTTAGCCATCAGTGCAGCATCAGATGTCTCTGGTTCTGGTGATTCTGACTTTTCTGTCTCTGACGTGGAAATCTCCTCATTTGGCTTGTAACTGACCTCGGCTGCAGTATTTCCTCACTATGTGACATTGCTATCTCAACTGCTAGATCCCCTTCACTTGCAGAATCATCATCAATATTTTCAACACTGGCAATGTTAGATTCTCCTGATGAGACAAACCTAAAACTCCAATCCTGTCCTGCATCATCATGAGCAGTCAAGGCTTTTGGATCCTTGTTTGATGACGTAGAACTGGAGGCTTGCTTGTCTTGGCGAGTAAAGGATGAGAACGGGTTCCCATTACCCGTTTTCTTTGGCTTGACACATTCTCTTTTGAAGTGCCCCTTCTCACCACAGTTAAAGCAGGTCACTTTACTCTTGTCGAAGCCAAAGGTGGTATCCTTAGTAGCAACCAAGTTCTGTCCAGTCTTTTCACAAACTTCTTCGCCCTCCGGACAGCACTTGCTAAGGCCCACATTATATCCATTCTCTCAAGCTCCATTTCATCCACCTGCTCGTAGTCCTCATCTGCCAGATGGCAGTTTCCAATCTTCCCAGCAACAAGTCCATCATATGAATGAACCATTGCTGCTAAAAGATCCATATGCTCTCGAGCTACTTCCACGGTCACATTACCGAGGTTCTCGATCTTCAGTTTGGTAGCACTTGCTTCTGATCCAATATAATGGGTACATGATGACCCAGACGTGTCTGATCCAGAAGGAGAAGCATGTGAAGGACCTGACGAGCTTGACACAAAAGCAGTCTGGAGTGGTGCTCCAGATGTCTTAGCTTGAGGCGTGGCGTTGTATAAAGCTGGATTTTGTGTGTACGAAGACTTCTGAGCTCTATACTTCATCCTTAGTGCTTCTTCTCGCAACTTAAGAATGAAGTCATTTATATCCAACTTTACAAGCATTCCATTCTGTCTCAGGTTAGACACGAATGTAGCCTACTTATCAGGCAATCCGTCTGCGAAGTTGCTTACTTTCTCTTCCATGGTAGTAGCCACTCCATGTGTATGCAATTCGCTCATCAAGTGGTAGAATCTGTCTATGACTTCGTCTAAACTTTCATTACCAATTGATGAGAAGTTATCGAATTCCTTCTTTAACTCCTTTGCCTTGATTGCCTTCAATGACGCATTCACATCATATCTCTTCTCTAGCTCATCCCACAGTTTCTTGGACTGCTTGTTCTCTGAATACTGGTGGAATATGTCTTTGGGGATAGACTGAGTGATCAATGCATAAACTCTTTTCTCTGCATTGTACTTTATTTTATGTGCGTCTGTCATCCCGCTTAATGTTAGCTTAACTCCATCAGCTCCCACGGTGTACTATAACCGATCTCAATGGCTTCCCACAGATTAGGATCCACTCCATTAAGGTAGATCTCAAAATGTTGTTTCCAGTGGGGAAACTCATCTAAAGTCAAAAGCTTTGGTGGTTTATTGTGATTACCCACCTCACTCTCAAGCAATAGCAGGTTCTGTATCCTTGAGTCTTTCCCAGCAGTAAAGGCTGACATCTGATCTTCCATGACTAATAAACTTAGAATCTAATCAAACAAACTTACACTGATGCGACTGAAGGATACGAATGATCTAATCGTGCATATGAACTCTGCGACGGGTTCAATCGTGCGGCTGAACTGGGCGATTGGTTCAGTCGGCCAAATGAGGGTGCGACTATGTCCAATCGTGCGTATGAGCAATGCGAATGGAGTCCAGTCGTGCAAATGAGTCACTCGTGCGACTGAAGCTGCTGTTTTGCGAAAATTTCTAGGTTTGACGGGTTTCAGCCGTAAAGATTCGAAATTTCACAAGTTCTAATCGCCTAAGTCCGTAGAAACCAAACTTCGATGAGCAGGGAACTTCCAAGATCACTTTTGATGCCAAAGATTGCGTTTTTAGTGTAAAAACACAAACTTTTATGCAATCTTAATTGAATCAACACGTAATCAAGAGTCAAAGCTCTGATACCACTTGTCAGGACCTGGTATTTTACCGAAATACCTAGAGATTAACGTGTAAACCAGATCAAATAGTGCGTAATCCTATTTGATTGGCGATCCAATCAGTGAGAACACACGAAGAATCAATCAAGAATTGAAACTAACGTTAGAAATCGATTGGGAATCGATCTAATGTGTTCTATGAACTTGGAGAACGAATTGGGAGGTTTCTGGACGGCTAGGGTACGTCTGGAATCGTAATTGATCGAGAGCCCTTATTTTTCACGAATTGAGTTGCATTTATAGGTTGGTATTATTCAATCGTGCGACTGAACCATTAGTCTGGTTCAGTCGTGCGATTGAACCATGCGGTTGACTCATTCGTACGACTAAGTGTTTAGTCGTGCGACTGAGCCAATCTTATGTTACAATCGTACAACTGATCCAGTCTCCTGGTTCAGTCGTGCGACTGAGTCAATCGTGTGAAGATATTCATGCGTATGGTTCATTCGCATGAGCCATTCGCATGAGAACTTCATTAAGTTGAGTTTGAATGTTTTAACTAATATAACATGTTGTGCAACCATTTAAGCAATCATAAACCCAATCAATTCAATCACGACTCATTAATGAAATATTAAACATCACAAGTAACACACAATTTATGTCATTTCATTAATCAATACAGATTACACCATACTCAGACAGACAAGATTCATTACAATTCAAATCATGATCTAGGGACATATACATGCATCAACAATTGGTACAAGTCTTTGGTTAGTATCTAAGTTTATTTTATTTAGTGGATGAATAAAAAAGAGTAAAAAATGAGAAAATGATGGAATTGACCGAGTTCAATTAGAAAGGTTGATGTCCCCGTTTCTAATAGGTTAGATTGTTTTGGTCTTTGTTTGGCCCCACTTTTATGTGAACATTTATTTTTCATTAGATATTTTTAGAGTCTATGTAGTAAGCTATTTATAGCCTTTTTGCTTGGTGAATAAAGAAGTAGTTTTCATCGTCTTTCTGTCATATTTACTGTCTTCTTCGTATTAATATAAAAGAATTTGATCAAGAGCTTTCTTTAAGGTGTTTCTACTTCTAGTTTTAAGCTTGATATCCAACATCTAGTATCAGATCCATGTTTGGTTGAAGGGGGTGTGAGGCAGTTTTGATCGCGGGTTAAAGCATCTCAATAACAGCCTTGATTTCTCTTGCTCAACCTATTCTTCCAGAGAGGGAGACTAACCAGGGTGCTGAAAAAAGGGCCAGTAAGATATCAAAGTAGGTGGATTTGAGTCGGTTCATTTCCAGGGTGATAGAAGACGGAATATGTAGTTGTAACCTTGTTTTCTTGATCGGTGGAAGAGTGCTCCCAGAACAAGCTTGAATGAAGGGGTTGATTATGGATGCATATGGAATATGGGAGACAGTCACGCATGGAATATGGGAGACATCAAAGCAGGTGGTTTTGACCGCTACAAACTATCCAATGTGGGGGTGAAAGTGAACTTGATTATGGATGCATATGGAATAGGGGAGACAGTCTCACTGCATGCCTTGGGTGAAGAACCAGATGCAAAGAAGTCGAAACAAGCCCTCGCTTTCTTGTTTCAAGCTATACCCAAGGACATGGTTTTACAAATGCTGAGTTATACCAACCCAAAACAAGTGTGGGATGGACTGAAGACACGGTTTTTGAGAGTGGATAGTGTGAGAGCGGCTCAACTTGCAAAATTGAAAAGGGAGCTTGAAAGCTTACGTATGAAGGAAGGCGAAACAGTTGATAGTTGTGACTAAACCTACCGGTTTGGCTTCAAAGGCAAGAAGTCTCGGATATGAAATTGAAGAAGTTGATTAGTGAAAAAATTACTTGACTCAATGCCTAAATCGTTTCTTCAAATCGTGGCTTCGATAGAACAATGTTTCGAGTTGGACTCGATGTTATTTGATGAGGCCGTTGGAAGATTGAAAGCGTATGAGGAGCGGATGAAAGGAATCGAGAAAACTAAGGACATTCAAGGTAGTTTTGTTGGACCAAAAGAACCAATGAGCCAAATCAGAAAAACCTCTAAGTCCCACAGGCATTGCAACTGCTGAAGAAGATCACAACAGCTGAAGACATCAGCTGATTACAAGGTCTGAAGACAAAGTCTGAAGACAAGATCTGAAGACTTCTACTGAAGACAAAGTCTGAAAGCAAAGACTAAAGACAAAGTCTGAAAGTAAAGTACTGAAGACAAAGTCTGAAGCCATCAGATGAAGACAAAGTCTGAAAGTAAAGTACTGAAGAACAAAGACTGAAGATAAAGACTGAAGACCAAAGTGATCAGTAGTTGTCACAACAGCTGAAGTAATTAACTTCAGTAGTTGTCACAATAGCTGAAGTAATTAACTTCAGTAGTTGTGATGATTTCCTTTCAGTACTTGTAATTTACTTTTCAGTAGTTATAGTTTCAGTAGTTGTAGTTCAGTAGTTTTATGTTTTTGTACTTAAGCATTCTCTGAGATGTAATCAGTAGTTGAGAACATTCTCAGTAGTTTGCATAGTTTCAGTAGTTTGAATAATTCTGTTAGATGTCACTATCAAGTGACATCAGCAGACGTCACATATCCTATATAAGGAATGTTGACCTAGTTGTAAAGGGTGACATTGAGCCACCACGAAAGCATATGAATGAAATATTTCTTTTGCAGAATTCTCTCTTTCTATATCTGTGTACTATTACATTGAATATCAATTGTGTTCTTGTGAATTGTTTAATTCGTTGTTCGAATTCCGCTGCAATACTCTCTAATTAATCAAACTTAGATCACTGATCCTAACAAATGGTATCAGAGCTGGTTAATCATTGATCGATCTAACAATTGATCATTGAAACTGCTATTTCGATATCTAAGTTTGATTGAATTAGCATATTTGCAAGAATTGGTTATAGATCATTGAATTTCTGCTGCTTTCGGTTATTTGCTTTGAGTTTTCTCTTGGTTCATATTGGTTTGTTGTGTTTTGTTTTAAATCAGTTAAAACTTAATTGAATTTGGTTGAATCTAAGAATGACTACTCCTTCTAATGACCCTCACAATACCGGTTCCTCAACCAAGCCTCTGATGCTGGTTAGGACTGAGTATAACATATGGCAACGAAGAATGCTTCATCACCTGTCTGTTAACAGTTCAGGTTGTTGGACATCTGTGGTACATGGTCCACACAAGCCTATGGTGAACAATCCGGAAACCAACCAAATGGTTCCGAAGAAGAAGGAACGATACTCAGATGAGGATCGAAAACTGTTTGAGATTGATGCTAAAGCCCATGGAATTCTGGCCATGGCACTGCCAAATGAAATCTATTCTGGGCTTATGCATCATGAAACTGCTCATGACCTCTGGAATGCATTGAAGGAACAATTTGGTGGAACAGATGAGGTCTTAGAAAACAACAGAGAAATCCTTGCCCAACAATATGAAACATTCTCTCATAGGAAGGATGAGTCACAGACTCAACAGTTTGAGTGTTTTTTCTGTTTGATCTCTGAGCTGAAAATGGTCAAACATGAATACACCAATAGTTAGATGAACAACAGATTCCTCAGATCACTGCCTGAGAGATGGGACACATATACCATTGTCCTACGCTCCAGTGCAAATCTGGATAGCCTATCTCTCAGCCAACTCCATGGGAAACTGCTTACATTTGAAAGAGAGATTAAGCAGAAAAGGAAACTGGCATCATCAGGAAAGCTCACTGATGACTTTGTACCAGGGAACACTGCCTTGGTTGGTCATGAGTCAGAATATGCTGCATCAGAAAGCAATTATGATGAGCGTATAGATTTCTCTTCAAACAGTTTAGATCATGCATTTGTTAGTGTTGATAGTCAGTCAGGTTATAATAGTGACAATTTGTGTTTCATTATGGATGATTTAAAGGGTATTGCTGATGATGACTTAGAAGAGATGGATATTCTGAGCCAAATGGCCTGATTAATATCAGATCTCAAATGTTTTACAAGAAAACTGGTAGGAAATTTCCAGGACTCTCTGGCAAAACCAAAGTTGGTTTTGACAAGAGTAAGTTGAGGTGTCACAAATGCCACAGGCTTGGGCACTTTGCAAGAGAGTGTAGATCAACTGGATCTAACTCCTATGCACCCTTATGACTTTTCCAAGCAATAGTTCACAAAACAAAGGGCAACATCCTGCTAGTTCTGGTCATCATTCACAACCTATATCTCCTGCATATTTTGTCTCTCAGGGTCCAATGTCATATCCATATCCCTGCTATTATATGCCTCAGCCAAATCAAGTTCAAGTTCCTATTACACAACAACCTCAAGCCTTAGCTGAGCCTCTACCTTCTCAATCATCTCAATCACAACCTCATCACAGCTTCTTCACCCCTGGTGTTGTTGATTGGAGCAGTTTACCAGATGATCTCTCTGGTAATGAGCATTTATTTGCTAGTGATGGTTAACATGGTGGTGAACATCCTTTTGGGAATCTTGCTCTCATGGCCCTGGAGTCTACTGACAGTTCATGCTCCAATGCATCTTCATCACAGGTAACCTAGGTATCCTCTGAGGCTAAGGCCAAGCTTTGTTCTGAATCTTGCATAGCTGCATTTATCTTTATTAGAGAGGCAAATGTAGCGTTAATAAATCAAAATCTTAAGCTTGAGCAAACCATTTCCAAAAGAAAAGCTGAGTATGAGTCTGTTCTTAATGATAAAGATGATGAGATTTATAAGCTTAAATGCCAATTAAATGATGAAAAGGCTAAGCTAGAGGTCATTCTTGAGAACCACAAAGAACTCAATGAAAAACTTGCAACTACCCAAGTTGAGTGTGACCGTTGGGTATCATCCTGCAAGGGATTTGAAATGCTGCTCAGCAAGCAATCTGCTTTGAATGTGAAGTTTGGAATAGGTTACAATCACATTGCACCACCTACAGATTTTACTCCAAAATCAATAGTAAAACCTGAAGGTGAAAGTAATTTCCAAACCACATCATCATGTGTATCATCCTCAAGTGATCTCCCAAGATCAGAAGATGAAATCAGTGTTAATACCTCAGCAAATCAATTGCCTGATGGGTTAACTACTGATAAGCACATGAAGCTGAGTACTTCAGATGTTGTCCCTCAAAGTACCTCAAGTACTGAAGGGCAAGTCACAACATCTGAAAAGCATTTCAAATCATCTAAAATAAACGGATTAACAACTGCTGATAGTGAACAGCTGAAGAACAAGTCTTCAGTTGTTACAGATCCTTCAGTACTTAACACAAGTACTAAAAGGAGGAAAGTACTGAAGAGCACACCTTTAGTAGTTTCCATATCAGCATTTGATCAATCCAAGATGAAGAATAAGCCATGTGAAATATGTGGTAAATTCAATCATCTTTCTGATGAATGTTGGTATAGAAAGGGTTCCAACTCAATAGAGATAAGCTCATTAAAATCCAGATGGATGAAACCCAAGCCTTCATCTAAATCCAAAAAGAAGGATAGGGTTTATCATAAAACACTGATAGTGCTCCTCATGATAAACCTCATACTAAGTCTGTGAATTTCAAGGAGGAAATGGTGGGTCACAGGAACTCATCATACACAAGTACTGATATGTCACAAGAGCTGAAAGCTTTGACTACAAATCAAACATAACTTGTTATGATGGTTCAGCATTTGTTGGGGAGAGTTAACCAACTAGATGCACCTGTGATCAAATCACTGAAAAGGCATTCCAAGCACAAATCCAAGGAATCCATTTCAGCACCATCTCCTTCTTCATCAGCTGTTAATCATAAGAAACAAGTTATGGTTAAATCTGTTGATGAAAACAGACCCAAAACAAAAAAGGTTTGGGTCTCAAAACCTAACTAGTTCTTTATGATAAATGCAGGGTTCTTCAGCATGCCAAAGGAGCATCTGGTATGTAGATAGTGAAGGATCTATGCATATGACTGGGAGCAGTTCTCTTCTTAATGACTACTCTCAAGGAAAGAAGGGATTTGTTTCATTTGGAAATGATGCCAAGGGTTACATCATCAGGAAAGGATATGTGTCTAATGGAGATATCAGATTTGATGATGTTAACCATGTGGAGAATCTCAAGTATAATCTACTAAGTGTCGGTCAGATGTGTGATAAAGGGCATGTTGCACTTTTCACAAGCCAGAACTACAGGATTCTGTCTTCCCAAGTTCTGAGGCTGATTGACAAGGTATTGGATGATCATACTCTCCTGAAGGCCAATAGGATTGGAAAAGTATATGCCTTGGATTTGTCAAAGAAGATTGATTTGAAGGGTCATTGTTGTCTGTTCTCCAAAGCCTCTCCTCAGGAATCTAAACTGTGGCATAGAAGGCTGGGTCATGTTAATCTCAAAAACATGAATCAGCTGATCCACAATAGTTTAGTGAGAGGTCTACCAATAAAGGAGTTCCATTGTGATGAAACCTACACTGCTTGTTTAAAAGGAAAACAGCACAAAGTCTCATTCCCTCCTATTGAAGAACCTAAGTCCACTGCCTGCGTGCAGTTACTGCACATGGATCTATTTGGTCCTGTGAGAGTGATGAGCATGGCAAAGAAGAAATATTGTCTGATAATTGTGGATGATTACTCCAGATTTGTATGGACTTTCTTCTTGCATTCAAACGTTGAGGTTGCTCAGATGATTATAAACTTTGTGTTGTATGTTGAGAAGCAGTATTCCCTATCAGTCAAGTGTATAAGGAGTGATAATGGAACTGAATTCAGAAACCATACACTTGATGATTTTTATCTATCAAAAGGAATCAAGAGGCAGTTTAGCATCCCAAGGACTCCAGAACAAAATGGAGTAGTGGAGAGAAAGAACAGGACCCTAATTGAAACTGCAAGGTCTATGTTGGCTGACTCTGGTTTGCCATTGACCTTTTGGGCTGAAGCTGTTAACACAGCTTGCTATGTGCAGAATAGAGTATTAGTAAATCAGAGTTTGACGAAGACTCCATATGAAGTTCTACATCATTTGGCTCCTCTAATTTCATTCTTCAAAACCTTTGGGTGTCCTTGTTTCATTCTAAACACTTTGCAGATGTATGATTGGGTCCTTGATGTACTTAACAGCTTCTAGACCAGATATCATGTTTGCAACTTGTGTTTGTGCTAGATTTCAGGCTGCTCCTAAAGAGTCTCATTTGATTGCAGTCAAGAGAATCTTTAGATATCTGCAAGGTACACAATCTCTAGGCCTTTGGTATTCCACTGGACACTCATGCAAATTAGTTGCTTTTTCTGATAGTGACTATGCATGGTGTAAGTTAACCAGAAAGTCAACTTCTGGTGGATGTCAATTCCTAGGCAACTGTTTGATTTCTTGGCAGAGTAAGAAACAAACATCTGTTGCTACATCCACTGCTGAAGCAGAGTACATTGCTGCTGCAAGTTGTACATCTCAGGTACTCTGGCTTCAAAACCAACTATTGGATTATGGCATTATAGAGACTAAGAGTCCATTATTAATGGATAGTGCTTCAGCTCTGTGCATTGTCAAGAATCCAGTCCAGCACTCTAGGACCAAACATATAGAGATCAGACACCATTTTATTAGGGATTGTTTTGAAAAAGGTCTGATTGATCCAAAGTTTGTGCCTAGTGCTGATGAGCTTGCAGATATATTTACTAAGCCTTTGGATAGTTCAACTTTCCAAAACCTTGTGTTAAGGCTTGGTATGCTGCAGCTAGAATAAGTGATAACTACTGATGATCTCAGTAAACAAGTACTGATGATCATTAGTAAACATGTCACAAATATGTACTAATTCTGTTAAAAGAAACTGATGCAGTTACAACTACTGATGCATTTATAACTACTGATGTCAGTAAAAACAGATAAGTACTGATGTCCTATGAAACACTGAAAACAGCTAAAAAGTCTAATGAGTAAGTGTTGAGGACAGTATGAAACAGCTGCAAAGCTAGGAGTTGACGAAAACTACTAATGAGAATTTTCTCTTCAGTCGTTTCCACAAACTGCTGTTTCATTCTAAACAGCTGATGACAAAACCATGTCTTCAGTAGTTGTGCAACTACTGATGACTAACACCAAGTCCTCAGTTGCTTACAACAGCTGATGACTAAAACCAAGTCTTCAGTTGTTTTCAAACGTCTGATGACTAAAACCAAGTCTTCAGTTGTTTTCAAACGTCTGATAGTTAAAACCAAGTCTTCAGTTGTTTTCATAACAACTGATGTCAACACCAACACTTTCAGTGTTTTTCTTTTCAGCCTTTTCTTAACCTATAAATACCTGCACTTATAGCCAAACGTTTCATTAGCCGTTTTTCAAACATTTTCTCTCTCAACAATGGCGACCATGAAACTCAAACCTCGACACAACTGTGTTGCCTACCTTTCGAAATCGGCTTTCTGGAACAAGTTTGACAATGCCATCGATCTTATGGTGGATTCCCAATACCGAACAGCGTTTCTTCTAAATCCTACCATATACACCTGATTCCTTAACCCAGTTCTGGACCAACGTCTCTGTAATAACTGGTGAGAATGATAGCCAACTCACTCTCCAGTCGTTGGTGAACCAGAAACAGGTCTCATCACCCCCGACACCATTCGCAAAACCCTAAATTTGCATGATGGAACCTATGTTAAAGAATACCCGAAAGGCATCACGATATGTCTTTCATCAATAACGGGTATGAAGGTGACTTAAGTGCTACAACTATACTTAAAAAGCACTTCCATGATGTTGAACGACTTATCTTTCATATGGTGAATGTCTGCCTGGCATCAAAGACATCTTCTTGGGATCAGATGTCTTCCCGTTGGCAACAGTATTGTACTCCAGCTGTTTTAGCTGAGGTATACTCCAGACATAACTCAGATCCTACTCTAAAAAGGGCTGCCCGGATGCTAAAACCAAGCAGAGGGAACCCACAGCCTCCACTTCCAGATCCAAAGTCCCCACCAAACCCAATCCAAAAAGCCCAAAAAGGCTACTCAAGGAGATGAGTCCCCTGAGGATGCGCTGTACCACAAACAGGAAATACGTATTGGTTCTAACCCCCCCCCCCCCCCAGTTATGTCCAAGACTCAACCTGCTAAAGCTGCATAGGTATCCTCTCAACAGGATCCTGTTGCAACCACAATTGGGGATCCCACATTTCTGGAACCTATCTCAATTGAGAGGGTTACCATTAAAGAGCACCTCTCACCCCGGGTGCAATCTGCTTTGGACCAATCTCCATATGCAACCGCCCCTCAAAGCCCAACACAGATAGTTGCTAAAGTGCTGAGTCAGTTGCATTCCTCACCCCCTCCCCAGAAACCACTTACCACTGGGAATACCTCAACCATTGAGGGGGAGGACCAAAATGCTTCTGATAACCCATAGCACAGGGGTTACAATGTTCAATCTCCAAGTGTAGAAACAGAGATTAGAACATCTGGTAAGGCTGCCACTTCTACTGATTCAACAAATGATCAGGATGAAGTTGGTAACATCCATAAGACCTTACCTGAGGCAGGAAGTCCCCTGTACCAAGATCAAGGGGCACATGCTTCTACTGATCTACACTCAGAGCATGTACATCCTGATTCAATCAGGAGGTCAGGTGATTCAGCAGGGACTGATGATGACCTGGGCTTTTTCTATGATGTATTAGCCCATAATACCATCCTAGAGACTGAGGTGAGCAGACTCAATGAGCTGCTAGCCAAACTGTCTCGGGATCGAAGTCCATCTACCCCACAAACCCCACGATGGCACCTTCAATTGAAGGTTCACCAAACACTGAGCCTACACACTTAACTGAGCCACCAGCCACCACTTTTGGCACCACCTCTCAGGGACAGAACCCCTCTGAGCAGATGGTTGCTATCTTTCAAAACTCCTTACCTCTCATCACTCCTATCATCACTGACATAGTGCATAAAGCCATTAATGAGAGGATCTCCTCAAATCTACAAACCCTCATTGATGATGCTGTTAACAAATCTCTTTCTGCCTTTCAAGCCCCTGATCCCAATGCAACCAAAAAGGGGGATACTTCCAAGTCTAAGGCAGTGAAAGAAAAGAAAAGAAAAAGAGTTGATGATGAGAAAGAACCTGCAAAAGAGAAGGAGGTGGAAAAAGAGCTGATCTCAGAACAGCTGATCACAGATAAAGAGAAGGAAGATCAGCTGATCACATATAAAAGAAAGAAAAGTGCTGGGTCAAAAGCTGATGAAGATAAATCCTTAGAAGATCTTGTCAAAGATGCTGATGAAGCTCACAACAGATCCATGGATAAAATTATAGATCAGCTCTTTCGACAAGGTCATGACACAGCCACACTAGACACTGAGATCAGAAGGCTGGAAATAGAAGAGATTCAAGCTAGATGGGCTGGTTATAGTGTGTTGGAAAGGGAAAGATTGGAGATAATGATCAGATTCATTGCCAAATACCTTGGAAGATCATTGATAGAGATAAAGGCCTGGTCCAGAGACAGTATCTTGGAGATAACCAAGAAAATATGCTCTGCTGGAGGCTATAATAAAGGGTTGACCATCGAAGCACTGGATGAAACAGGTGCAGGGAAGAGAACTGAAATGGCAAAGCTCTCCAAAGCCAAACTCACCACCAAAATGCTAAGTCAGTCTTCTCACACTCCCACTCAAACACAACCCTTATCTCAAAAATCTCCCAAATCTATCCCTAAACCAAACCCACCCACAACTCAACCCACAAAACCAATCCCTTTACCCCAAAAACCACCTCAAACCTTACCCAGTGATACACCCAGAAGGAGGAGAATGGTGTTGAGGGTAGAAGAAGATGAAGAAGAGGATGATAATGAAGATTTTCTGCCAATCTCTGTTGTTCTCAACCTTAAAACACCTGAGCACAGAAGTCAACAAGTGATTACACCTGACTTGCAAATGCAGATGGTGAAGGTAAAGATTGAAGAAGCAGAACAGTAGAAGCAGCACGATGAGCAGTTTCTCAAGATGGTTGACAAGGATTTCCCTCAGTCCTCATCCATTCAAAAAATGAAGAAACAAGCTCTGAGGCTGTACACTCTTAGACATACTTTTCAACATCAAAGAGAAAGAGTGCGGATCTGGCCAGACCCCAGGTAAGTTCTAGAATTCATAAGAAGAATATACCAAGTAGATATCATGGCCAAGTGAAGAACACCTTGAATGATGCAATTACATTGGCCATGGTAGTCTCACCCTGGGAAATCATTGAAGAATTCAAGAGAGCTCACAAATCCAAGACAACCCCTCAATCTATTCTTGAGAACAAAATGATCAAGAAGGGTTGTTATACAAAAGACTTGAAGATCTTCAGAAGAGTGAACTCCATTGTTGCTTGAAGGCTCTCACCCAGATGAATTTGCTTATAGAGAGATAACAACTGTGGAGTTGAAAAATGGAAAGACAGTGAGTACCTGTCTGAGTATTATGGCCCAGAGTTCTTCTTCGAGGGAGAAGCAGAAGAACCACACCAGGAGGAACAAGTTGTTCTCCTTGAGGCCTATGCTAGTGAGTCTTATAGACTCATTAATGGGAATTAGGTTTCATGGTTGGGACAAGACTCTGTGTCCAGTTTCCCAAGACAGAGTTCCCTTCCATACTTAGCCAATCAACAGATTAGAAACCTTTTCCCAGCCTGTGCTTAACTGATTACCTCTGAAGCTGATCAACACGGTTTTTCTTGCCAAGAATAAGTGGGATCATCAATAAGTTTAGAGGTATTGGCTGCATTGGTTCAGGGGGAGTTTGTTGGACCAAAAGAACCAATGAGCCTGATCAGAAAAACCTCTAAGTCCCACAGACATACAACTGCTGAAGAAGATCACAACAGCTGAAGACATCATCCGATTACAAGGTCTGAAGACAAAGTCTGAATACAGAACTAAAGACTACTACTGAAGACAAAGTCTAAAAGTAAAGAACTGAAGACAAAGTCTGAAGCTATCAGCTGAAGACAAAGTCTGAAGTAAAGTACTGAAGACAAAGTCTGAAGCTATCAGCTGAAGACAAAGTCAGAAGAACAAAGTCTGAAGAACAAAGACTGAAGACAAAGACCAAAGACCAAAGTGATCAGTAGTTGTCACAACAGCTGAAGTTATCAACTTCAGTAGTTGTGATGGTTTCCTTTAAGTACTTGTAATTTACTTTTCAGTAGTTATAGTTTCAGTAGTTTAGTTTCAGTAGTTTTATGTTTTGTACTTAAGCATTCTCTTTGATGTAATTAGTAGTTGAGAACATTATCAGTTGTTGCTTGAAGGCTCTCACCCTGATGAATTTGCTTACAGAGAGATAACAACTGAGGAGTTGAAAAATGGAAAGACAGTGAGATACCTGTCTGAGTATTATGGCCAGAGTTCTTCTTCGAGGGAGAAGCAGAAGAACTCACCAAGGAGAACAAGTTGTTCTCCTTGAGGCCTATGCTAGTGAGTCTTATAGACTCATTAATGGGAATTAGGTTTCATGGTTGGGACAAGATTCTGTGTCCAGTTTCCCAAGACAGAGTTCCTTCCATACTTAGCCAATCAAAAGATTAGAAACCTTTTCCCGGCCTGTGCTTAACTGGTTACCTCTGAAGCTGATCAAGAGGGTGTTTCTGCCAAGAATAAGTGGGATCATCAATAAGTTTAGAGGTTTTGGCTGCACTGGTTCAGGGGGAGTTTGTTGGACCAAAAGAACCAATGAGCCTAATCAGAAAAACCTCTAAGTCCCACAGACATTGCAACTGCTGAAGAAGATCACAACAGCTGAAGACATCAGCTGATTACAAGGTCTGAAGACAAAGTCTAAAGACAAGATCTGAAGACTTCTACTGAAGACCAATTCTGAAAGCAAAGACTGAAGACAAAGTCTGAAAGTAAAGTACTGAAGACAAAGTCTGAAGCCATCAGATGAAGACAAAGTCTGAAAGTAAAGTACTGAAGAACAAAGACTGAAGACAAAGACTGAAGACCAAAGTGATCAGTAGTTGTCACAACAGCTGAAGTAATTAACTTCAGTAGTTGTGATGGTTTCCTTTCGGTACTTGTAATTTACTTTTCAGTAGTTATAGTTTCAGTAGTTGTAGTTCAGTAGTTTTATGTTTTTGTACTTAAGCATTCTCTGAGATGTAATCAGTAGTTGAGAACATTCTCAGTAGTTTGCATAGTTTCAGTAGTTTGAATAATTCTGTTAGATGTCACTATCAAGTGACATCAGCAGACGTCATATATCCTATATAAGGAATGTTGACCTAGTTGTAAAGGGTGACATTGAGCCACCACGAAATATTTCTTTTGCAGAATTCTCTCTTTCTATATCCGTGTACTGTTACATTGAATATCAATTGTGTTCTTGTGAATTGTTTAATTCGTTGTTCGAATTCTGCTGCAATACTCTCTAATTAATCAAACTTAGATCACTGATCCTAACAAGTTTGTTGTTGGCTATGTTGCACCCAGAAAGGATCATACATGCCAATTCAATTGGTGAGTTGATGGTTGTTCTGCTGGATCCCACAAGTCCCGAGTATTAATGCAGATGAAGATTCTGCAGTAGAAGATTAAGTATTGGATTTCCGCATTTGTTAATGTGGAAGGCAAAGAACAAATGCTGACAAGTGTTTGTTCTTCCGTATTAACAAATGCAGAAGACCAATAGTAATGCAGACAAGATTCTGTTCATCCGCATTTGCCAATGCGGATGACCGGACAAGAATGCACATAAGTAGTTGTTCATCCGCATTACCCAATGCGGATGACCAACATACTAATGCGGATGATCAAGTGAAGAAATGCTGATCAAGTCCATCTCATCCGCATTTGCCAATGCGGATGAACAAGAATAAATGCAGATCAAGACTTAGACTAGTTCTGTCGTATAGGTCAGGGGTAGTTTAGTCATTTTCTAAAAAGGCATCTT
This sequence comes from Flaveria trinervia, assembly GCA_025506515.1. Taxonomy (NCBI): domain Eukaryota; kingdom Viridiplantae; phylum Streptophyta; class Magnoliopsida; order Asterales; family Asteraceae; genus Flaveria; species Flaveria trinervia. The sequence continues at coordinate 13,952,312 of CM046458.1, read as the reverse complement.
GTTTGCCTATAAATAGAATACAAAACCTCATACATGAGGTGACGGTTGATAGACAATTAGAATATATTTTGTCTTCTAGGTGTCTCATTACTGTTTTATGCTCAAACCCTAGCATTAATTATAATCATCATCTCTTTCAATACAAACAAGCATTTATGAGTATTTCTTCTGCATTGAATGTTTATTGATTGTTTGTTTCCGCCTTTCAATCACTAACTCAATCATTATATTCGATCCTAAGTGAGAATCTCTATCTCACTACCCAGTCAATTGCTATCAGAGCTTTTGCTCTTGGTTCTTTTTCAGATCTACCCAAGACTTGAATAGAACTTGATTGATCTGGTGATTGAGTTGCTAATAGAGTATTCTATCATCTCTACTTAGTAAACAACAGAAAATACTCTTAAAACAACCTTCTGTCAACACGTTCTCACCTTCAAGAACTATACACAAAAACCACAGGTTCATACGAAGTACATGAATATAACAAAAGTTGCGACAAAAACTCAGAAAAGTAATAGATCTAATTCTGAAACTTGTTTGGATGATTTGGGCAAGTTGGACTAATTGAACCTAAAATTCATCTAATTAGTAATTAAACAAGTTAAAACTACCTGTTAAAATGGTATCTCACAATTTCTCAAAACTTGGCCATACACCTAAACCTCCTATGCTTAAACACAAATCTAAGTTTAAACAATAGAAATTAGGTTCAGGAATTACATTACAGGTGTAGATCCTGATTTTTGGATCTCAATATGCAAGGGGCCACACATCCCTGTCACTATGTCTACTGATGAAGTTGCTATCTACAAGACAGCAAGGATACCCATTGAAGATCTAACTCTTAATGATGAAGATTACAAGAAAATCAAGATTGATCTGAAAGCTTACTCTATCCTAACTCAAGCACTCAAGATGGATGTGCTGAAAAGATTGGAGAAGTATGATACTGCCAAAGCTGTATGGGATGCACTGCAAATTATGTGTGAGGGAAGCAGTGAAGTTGCAGAAATTAACAAGGATAAGATTATTAATCAGTATGAAACATTTCATCACTCCAAGGGGGAGTTCATATCCAAACAACTGCATAGATTTGTACAGTTGGTAAATGACTTGGAAATCATAGGAGTCGCTTACAAGGTCAAGGAATTAAACAAGAAAATGCTGCACAGTCTTCTAGAGACCTGGAAACAAAATGTGGCAATGTTAAAGAACACTCTTGATCTTGAGAGTACAACTCTAGACATAATGATAGCCAAGATAGAAGCATTGGAGTTAGATTAAAGAAGCAGAAACTTGGGAGGACCCAAAGTGATTGAGGCATACAAATTTCCATCAGAATCTCATTCTGTGAAAAATGCCTTCATTGCTGAGGAGGATGATTTCATCTCTTCAAGAGATCAACTGAATACCAAAGGGTTCATTACAACTCCATCAACTAATCATCCATTAACATCATCCCAAGCATCCAGAGTCACTGTTGCTCCTACAACCACTCTTGATGACCCAAGATCCGAAGAACAAAAGGCAACTTACAATGCCTTTGTTGCAAGCTTTGAAGCATATTTAGGAGGAATACTCACATCAGCACATCTGATCTAGGAAGACTTAGAAGAAACAGATCCAGATGATGTAGAAGAATGGATCTACAATAGAAAATGGCTATGATTGCTATGAGAGCAAAGAAATTTTTCAAAAAAGGCAGAAAGCTCAACCTTAATTAAAATACAAAGCTTGGATATGATAAATCTAAAGTGAAATGCTTCAACTGTGACATGGCTGGCCACTTCTCAAGAGAATGCAATGCTCCCAAAAGAAACAACTTTCAAAGGAAATATCAAAGCTAGACATCCTCACAGTCAAACTCAAGCTTTCACTCCAATAATCATCAACAGCAGTATCATCATCCACAACAACATCAATCATATCAAAATCAACCTCAACTAACAAACCAAGCTCATGGAAGCAGTGGTCATCTGCAAATGCTCTTGTGATAAAGCAAGATGGAGTATGTGACTGGAGCCTATATGTAGAGGAAGTCAAGCCTCAATTTCAAAATCATGCACTTGTGGCTCACATCAACGATGGTCCATCTCCAATGCCTACTGAGGTAAAATCTAACCTTTGTAGTGAAAAATATATTATTGAATTGCAAGGTTATAGAGAGCATAACCATAAACTTGTAGATAAAATAAAAAAAAGAAAAGGTTAAGATAGAGATGCTCAAGAGAGAAATAAAAGGATTTGAAATCAAAATAAAATCTCTCATCTCTGAAATTGAGAAATTACATGGTGAAAAGTACACTCTTGTAGCTGAGAATGAGCAACTGACTGAAAAGTTGGCTCAATCTAAAGCTGAAATACACTTACTGAAATGAAATTGGAAAAGTTTCAACTATCTTCAGTTAGGCTGCAAGAGATGCTTGATTCTCAAAAGGATCCAAAGGACAGGTCTAGGATTGGGTATAACACTTGTCCTCCGCCATACAATGGCAACTACACTATCATGCCTGACTCTATTACACTCAATGAGAAAATTGAACCTAATACTATTGAACCAAAAACAATAGTAAAACAGATCACTAATCCTCAAAACCAACTAAATGTTTACATTGAAACAAATGAGGATAAAATCAGATTAGGACACCCAATTAAAATCAAAGAGTGTTCAGACAAGGTAGTGAGTGTCATCAAACCCACAAGCCCTATCAAGACAATTGTCCCATTTGTAAAATTCATACCTTCTGTTTTAAAAGGTAAAAAGAAGTTTCTGAAGTCAGTAAAACCCACTGTTGAAAGCAGTTCTGATAACAAGATTATATCTCCAAACAAATCAAGCAAATCAGAGCGGATAACTGCTGAAAGCATCTAAGTAGTATGCCCACCCCAAGATGACTGCTCTCCTATTCCGACTTCCCCAGAGTCTCCAGTAGCACAGCCGAGACAGCAACGGGTTCTCTTCCCCTGCAGGGATGGAGCGACAGAAGTTTTGAGAATTCAAGAGAAGGTCACGACGAGACGAGCCGTTTATCATTACGATAGGTGTCAAGTGGAAGTGCAGTGATGTATGCAGTTGAGGCATCCTAACAGACCGGTAGACTTGAACCTTGTTCCTACATGACCCGATCAATTTGATCGGGCACTCGCCATCTATTTTCATTGTTCAACTCTTTAACAACTCGAACATTGTTTAACTCTTTGACAACATGAAAAACCAAAGCTCTGCCCTCCCTCTCTATCTATCCAATGGATGGAAGGGCAGATTCCTTTGGTGTCCCCCCCCCCAGTCAAGAATTGGGGCCTCACAATCACTATTTTATCTCATGCCTTTCTTCGACAAGGTTTCACTGCAAAAGTAACAAAAGAGATCACTGAGTTCCACATGTAAAACTCTATCTGACCCTCAATCATCAAACTTGAGATAGGGTGTTGGTTTTGACATATGCAACAAGGAACACGTTGAACAATTAGAGAAAGAGGTAAAGAAGGGTTAAAGAAACAAAAACAGCCAAGAAAATCTAACAAAAAGGCTGATTTTGATTCATCCCCTAAGCAAAAGAAAGTGGCTCAACAGCAAATGAGAAAATCAGCTGAGTCCCACAAATCAAAATCTGATTCAAGCAACAAACAAATGTATTGTGACATTTGTGATATGTTCAATCATAAAACAGAAGAGTGCTTTTACAATCAATATTGCTCTATCTATGACTTGAACAAGCACTCAACCAAAAACTATTATTTTAATAAATATTGTTTAGCCTGTAATATGAACAATCATAATACATCTGATGTTACTTCAATCAGAAGGGATTGAGATTTCCCAAAACAAGCCCATCTCAAAAACATCTACTCTGAAACATACTATCAGACCTCATTTTCATAACAATCAATCTAGGATATCAAGATCAACAAATGACAGGAGCAATTTAAAGGAATTGTGGAAGGGTCAAAGAAAACATCACACAATGAAACCCAAAATTGACCTTCCCAAACAAAAAGTAATTTTTGATAATGAAAAACAGGTTAAATTTCTACAAAGAAATAGAGACCAAAGGTTTCGATACTCATATGAATCTTCAATAGATGTTGATGAGATGACTTAACCCAGTCATTACCAAAAATCTCCCAGGACACCTCCATCTAAACTACAATTTAGAAGGAAATACCAAGAAGTCACCATTATGAATAGGAATGGGAAACCCAAGACCTTCATGGCTTGGGTTCCTTATTCTAATTAGTTTTTTTGCTTGCAGGTTCATCCACACAGGTCCAATAGCTTATGGTACGTGGACAGTGGATGTTCCCGACAAATGAGTGGAGATCGTTCCTTCCTTCATGACTTCAAGCATATACAAGAAAATACGGTGGCATTTGGTGGAGATTCATAGGGTGGTAGAATTACAGGTGTAGGATCTATGACAAATGGGATGTTGAGCTTTGACAAAGTGAACTACTGTGAACAGCTGAACTTCAATCTGCTAAGCGTGTCTCAGATCTGTGACAAGAAATATTCAACTCACTTTACAGACACTCATTGCTATATTTTGAAACCTGGATTTCAGATATCTGAAGAATGGCTTGTCCTGAAGACCCTGAGAAAGAATAATACTTATGTTTTAAACCTGTGTTCTGCATCACATAAAGAAGAAATATGTCTTTTGTCAAAAGTATCATTGATGAGTCACAGCTTTGGCATAGACGTTTAGGGCACACAAACTTTAAAAACATGAACAGATTGGTCAAAGGAAACCATGTCATTGGTCTTCCTCAAAAAGAATTTCACTTTGTTGATCACTCTTCAGCGTGCCTCAAAGGAAAACAACATAAATCTTCTCATAAATCCAAGCTGGTGAACACAAACAATACTCCATTGAAGTTACTTCACATGGATCTGTTTGGACCAACTCATGTAATGAGCATTGGAAAGAAACAATATCGTTTGGTGATCATTGATGACTTTTCACGATTTACATGGGTTTTCTTCTTACTTCATAAAAATAAGGCATCCCAAATAATAAAACACTTTATCACTAAAATAGAAAATCACCTTGATCATAAGGTCAAAACAATCAAAAGTGATAATGGAACTAAATTTAAAAATGAAGACATGAGTTCTTTTTGTGCAACCAAAGGCATTACTTATCAATTCAGTGCAGCTAGAACTCCTTAACAAAATGGGGTAGCTGAAAGGAGGAATAGAACATTGATTGAAGCAGCTAGAACAATGCTAGCCGATGCTAAGCTGCCAATCAACTTCTAGGTAGAGGCAGTTAAGACATTGTGCTTTGTACAAAATCGAACTCTAATTGTAAAAGAAAGCAACATGACTTCATATGAACTCCTCTTCATAGAAAACCATTCATTGGATTTCTTAAATCATTTGGTAGTCTTGTCTCAATATTAAACACCTGAGACTATTTGGGAAAGTTTTCATCTAAGTCTGATGAAGGATTCTTTGTAGGTTATTCTTTTGTTTCAAAGGCTTACAGAGTGTTTAATCCTAGATTAAACATTATTGATGAATCAACAAATGTTCAATTCGAGGAACATTCATTTCCCAAATCTACAAATCGTCCCGACTGGTTGTTTGATATTGACTTATTTACAAAATCATTTGATCAATTTCACTTGTCTGATGCAGGAAATCTCTATTCAGGTGACACTTCTTCAGCTATAGAAAGAAGAGATGACTTTCCATTGATTCCTCCTACATCTGTTGGATACATGAATGAAGATGTTCCTCTCCAAGCTAATCCCATTAGACAACCATCACAAAACCAGAGTGTTTCAACTGAAGGAGGTCTAAGCATATTACCATCACACTCCGATGATCTATCAATTGAGATCAGAAATCAAAACAAGCTACTCCTCCAGCTGAAACACAAAGAACATCAAATGATGGAAGCAATCACAGTGTTGCTGAAGCTGAAGCAGGAACTGAAACAGAGTCTGACTATCTTCATAACTCACCAACAATACAAGATGAAGGTGCCTCTGACCATAATGAACTGAATGTCTCCAATATTGATGTAACCATTGCTGGTGACTGCATTCCAACTACCATAATACACAAGAATCATCCATTTGAAACCATTATTGGTGAACTTCATGAGAGGGTGACAAGAAGCAAGTCTAGTATTGCAAACATATGTTTGTTCTCATGCTTTCTATGTCAAATAGTACCCAAGACATCAAAGAGGCTCTTCAAGACAATAGTTGGATTGAAGCAATGCAGGAAGAATTGCTCCAATTCAAGAAGTATGACAACTGGTAAATCTTCCCGAAGGACAATACCCTATCGGTACCAGATGGCCGTACAGGAACAAGACTGATGATAGAGGGATCGTAATCAGAAACAAAGCAAGATTAGTGGCACAGGGATACACTCAAGAAGAAGGAATCGATTATGACAAGTGTTTGCACCTGTTGCCAGATTAGAAGCAATTAGAATCTTTCTAGCATATTCTGTGTCCATGAAATTTACTGTTTATCAAATGGATGTGAAGTGTGCCTTCTTGTATGGAAATATTGCTGAGGAGGTCTATATGAGTCAACCACCTGGCTTTGAAGATCCAGATTTCCCTCACAGAGTTTACAAGCTTGACAAAGCTATGTATGGTCTTCACCAAGCTCCAAGGAAGTGGTATGAGACTCTCTCATCCTTTCTTATTGAAAATGGATATGAAAGAGGAAGGATTGATCAGACTCTCTTTAGAAAAAGAAGAGGAAAAGACATGTTGTTAGTCCAGATTTATGTGGATAATATCATTTTGACTCAACAAACAAGCAACTCTGTAAAGAGTTTGAAGACCTTATGCATTCAAAATTCCAAATGAGTGCAATGGGGGAACTCACTTTCTTTCTAGGGGTGCAAGTCCAACAAACAGCAGATGGAATCTTTATCAATCAATCAAAATACGTGGAAACTATGTTGAAGAAAGTCCACTTTGCTGATTGTTAGTCTATCTGAACTCATGTGGATACTAAAGTGAAGATTGGACCTAATCCAGAAGGCAAGTCAGTGGACCAGACTCACTATCGATCTATGATCAGTTCATTTATGTATCTAACAGCCAGTAAGCCTGACATTATGTTTGGTGTTTGTGTGTGTGAAAGATATCAAGCTGATCCTAAGGAATCTCATGTGAATGTTATCAAGAGGATATTCAGATATCTTAAGGGCAAACTAGCCCTTGGATTATGGAATCCAAGGGAAGGAGACTTCAATCTCTATGCCTTCACTGACAGTGATGATGGAGGATGAAACTTCAATAGAAAGTCCACCTCTGGCAGTTGTCATTTCTTGGTCCCAGACTGGTCTCATGGTAATGCAAGAAGCAGACAAATGTATCTGTTTCAATAGCAGAAGTTGAGTATATTGCAGCATCAGCTTGTTGCTCTCAAGTACTCTAGATTCAAAACCAGATGCTTGATTATGGTTTTAATTTCTTGCACATATCAATTCACATTGACAACACAGTAGCTGTTTTTATTACAAATAATCTTGTTCAGCCCTCTAAAACAAAACACATTGAAATTAGATATCACTTTTGAGAGACTATGCTGAAAAGGGGCTAATCAAATTGATTCAAGTACCCATTGAAAATCAATTGGCTGATTTATTCACAAAGTCATTTGAACCTAGTAGGTTTGAATTTCTATTTCAATCAATTGGCATGATTAACCTCGAGTAAAACCAATCAAAACATCAAAAACAAGTCAAAAGATACTAGAAAATCACAAAAAGAAGTAAATTTTCATGAAGCATAGAATATCAATGGGAAATGATATACTTACAGTCGTTATATCGTTCACTGTGCTTAATTTCAAAAATTGCAAGACTGTCATGACTTACCAAATATATTAGTAGGCTCGACTTGGAAGAGAGGATATATGCAGTGATGAATTAAAATCTTATTCAATATTGAAACACTCATCACAAAGTGCAGGTATGTATTGGCTTATCTGAGTGCATGTGTGTGTAGTAACCTAAACACACCAGGTAATGATGCTTTATGAATCTCTTTCACCTGCATCAAGTTTCATCTTTGTTTTGCTGAGCAAAGAGCTGATGAAACAAGCACATAGTGCAGATGCACTGATCCAAAAGATTCCCAATAAGGAACACATCCAAATTGGATGACTCTACAAAAGCAATACATTCCAAGTGAATGAACAAAATAATCCTATCATGGATCACCTTCCAAAGTGAAGTGAAAAGAATCCCAATGTGGATCATCATGAAAAAGATCAAAGTAAAAGAATCCCAATGAGGATCAGTGAAAATGAGTTCTCATAACTTAAGTAACCTGGTAAGGAAAGTTGTGAAAAAGTTCTACCATGAATTGTATAAGGATGGTTGATCATTCCATGCTTGTGTGTGTAAGGTACATATTGAATAGTTAAATCAACCAAAAACATGATAAATATCATTTGCATCAAATATCAACCTGGTATGAGTTTAAGAGGACAAACATACCTTCAATCATCAAGTTCATAGAACATGTCCATTTTATCATAAAGGATGCACATGTGTAATGTAATATTGATATGATCCCAACAAAAGATATACTTCTCCTCATTATTAATAATCAAAATTATACTCAAAAGTTTTTAAATCTTGAAAGTTCTATCCAGATGTGGATATAAACTTTAGGGGGAGTAATTTATAATTTTTGATTAAGTCTATATAGATTTTTACTATCTTAAATTACTTTCTTAAAAATTAAAAACAAAAGAAAATGAAAATGCATGTGTTGGTGCAGAAGTTATACCATAGTATCTCAGGTTATGTAGATTCTTGGAAGATTGTACTCTACCGCATTAGTGTGTTAAAAGTATACATGATCAAGTAAATGTGGATTTTATTCAATCTCATTTGCTACAGTGAGCAATGTTGAACAAGTTTTGTCAACCGCATTTGGTACAGTGAGCAAATGCTGACAAAGTTAGATCACGCATCTGCTACAGTGAGCAAATGCTGACAAAGTTAGATCACGCATCTGCTACAGTGAGCAAATGCTGACAAAGTTTGATCAGCCGCATTTGCTATAGTGAGCAATGTTGAACAAGTTTTGTCAACTGCATTTGTTACAGTGAACAAATGCTGATGAACTACATTCTTTCGCATTTGCCACAGTGCACAAATGCGGATAGAAGAAAACTGAAGTAATAAAACTTCCGCATTTGCTGTAGTGTGTAAATGCAGATGCCTAAAATCACAAGTTAAAACTCTTCCGCATTTACAACAGTAAACAAATGCGGATAGCGAAGTACTTTAAATTTTCAATTCCGCAAAGTACTTTAAATTTTCACTTCCGCATTTACAACAGTAAACAAATGCAGATAACCTAAATACTTAAAATTTCCACTTCCGCATTTGCTACAGTGATTTAAAATTTTGATCGCATTTGCTCTGGAACTTGTAAAAGCCATTAATTTCTTATTTAAAGGAAATTCAAGGGGTCATTTAATAATTTTCAAATTTGAGAGATTCCATAGTGAGACGAGCGAAAAACCACTATACACCCTCATTGATCATCATCATCAACAACAACCAGAGATTTTAGTGTCTTCTTCTTAATATGTTCTTATCTTCAATTCTAAGCAACAATAGCATTGAAAGAAAGGTGAAATTTCCAAAATATTTTGTGACCTAACTTTCAGACTTTTGAATCAAAATTGAATGAAGAACCAAGGGTTAATGAAGAACACCCAAAATTAGATTTATTCAAAGAAATGTTATACATTTTCGACATCAATGAACATGCAAACTAAGAGGAATTCTACTCATCATGAAAAACCTTCATAGTTGTGTTCATCATAAGAACAGAGCCCGATGAAATCTGAAAATATGGAAAAAATTCATGAAATAAAATCTAATAAATGGTTGATCATATTAATACTGCATTTACTTAAACTTGAAAAACAGAGAAACTATGATTGTTTATCACAAATTCACCGGTTGACGTGACAACAATGAAACAACAACATCAAACATTCATCGTTCACCATTGACAGTCAAACTAATGAACGGTGCATATACTTTCTCATCAAATCTAACTCATATGTCTTAAATGTAGATTAAATGGATAATTTTACATGGAGCAAGCTCCATAACATCAGTGGTTATTTGGACCCTGATGTACCTGAAGCTGAAGGACTGAGAGACATGATCAGATTCATATCTACTACTAGAATAGCTTATGCTATTACAATCAGGCCCATCATATATGAAGATATATCAGGTCATTCTGGAGTACTACAGAAGTGACTGATGTGGAGGGTGAAAGGACTCTAGTGGAAGAATTACTGATGATCTCTCTTCGACCATCATGGAACAAACTGTGAGACGATGTCTACAGTTTGGTGATGATGCCAATGCTCCCACTGAGTTAGAAGATGAAGAAATCACCACTTTCTTTGTAGAAATTGGATGTGAAGGTGGCTATAAGGGAAATCAAATTGTCAAGGGCTTGGTAGATTTACAATGGAGGTTTCTAATTCACCTCTTTCAACAATTCTTATCTAAGAGGAAGACTGGTTGGAATGATATACTTGTGATTACTTCCTTTACCATATGTACCTTATGCACAAACAAACCTTTCAACATGTCCGCTTATGTATTCAATGGTCTAACCTCTAACATTCAAGAAGGAAGAAGGCATATGTTCTTAATGTATCCAAGATTTCTCAAATGTTTGATTAATGAAGCATTTCCTGATCTGGTACTTGAAGGACCAACTTTGGATATCCTCATTATGATGCCAAATCCTATAAGTACATTAAGAAAAAGATCCAAGGAATTATTATAGTGGAGCACACTCTCCCCTACTACCTTGGATGATTTAGCGGATAGAAGAACAGGAGGCTCCTGTTGATGAGCCCATTCAGGAAGAAGCTCAAGCTGATGTTGAGCATGTTGAGGAAAGAATTGAAGGATCAAGGACAGTGTCACCCCAAGAGGAGTTAAGGGGTGATCTTCACACTGGTGCTCATGATCATGATATTGCATCCCCTTTATACCATCACCATTACCATCTCCCCATAAATCACCAACCCTTCAATTCATAAATCACCTATCCCATTACCAATAGCTCAACCAATCACATCTCCACCTCATCACTCTCCAAAATCACCACCTCTCAACTCTCCAAAATCACCACCTCAACCATTCCTTACTAATGATAATCTAGCTGAGTTTGGAGATTCCACCAGCTCATCTAAAGAATCCAAATCATCTTCGGATGAGGAGGATCAACCTGTCCAAATGCCTATGAAGAAAGCTACTTCTGAGACTGCTCCTTCAGAGAGCTTTGCTTGTTAGGATCGTGACGAATACTAACAGATTTACGCGTATACCAAATCAAATAGTGTGGAATCCTATTTGATTGGTGATCCAATCAGTGAGAACGCACGTAGAATCAATTAAGGATTGAATCTAAATGTTAAGAACGATTAGCAATCGATCTACTGTGATCTATGAAGTTGGAGCAGGTTGCTAGAGGTCTCTGGATAGCTAGGGTACGTCTAGGTATTGAAATATTCAAAGTGTATATTTTTTCCACGATTTAAGTGGTATTTATAGGTTAGGGTTTCTCAATCGTGCTACTGAACCATTTGCATGGTTCAGTCATGCAATTGAGTCATGCAGTTGATTCATTCGCACGACTGAGTGTTCAGTCGTGTGACTGAGTCAATCTCATGTTACAATCATGCGACTGATCCAGTCTCCTGGTTCATTCGTATGACTTGTTCATTAGCATGAAGTTGTTCATGCGTATGGTCCATTAGCATGGGCCAATCGCATGAGAACTTCACATGATTAAGTTTGAATATGTTTCATAATCATTAATTGATTTAGATATTTTTCAAACAACCACAACCTATATAGTTAGTTCAATAAGCGTTATTACATACCAACCAATGAAATATTCAACATTATAAGCACAACCACATATTGTATTTCATTAGGTATCCGTACAATTACATATGTGTAAGACAATAAAAAAACATATTACATTGAGTTCATAAACTAGGGACACATGTATCTACAAACTCCCCATTGGACCTAGTTTCGTCTAATGTCTTACATCCTTCATGAGTTCCTCAAACTTCTTGTACTTCTCTTCTCTAGTGACTCCGGCATGTATCTCAAAAGCAAAATAGAGTCGTATAACGTTCTGAAATTATAGAGCTTGTACAATATCTTGAGAGTCATAGAACAGTGGCCACTTGTATAATGTATAGACATCATCTGCAGACAAGTTTGTAAACCACATTGGGTCAAACACCCTGATGGTTTCCATTACACCATTCTTGTTCAAAACTATGACTACCTCTCCTGTCCTCCAATCATAGTACCACCATTTGAAGTGTGGAATGAAGTCCTGTGGCATTTCCCGTAAAGGGGGCTTAGACATTGTGCACGGAGGACTCCACTTCAGCATTATTATCGGTTTTCCAGTTATGGTATCAACCTCAGACCATCTGATATACCTCGTTGGCTGTTGAGGTTTGAAGTTGACCCATCTGGTGTTGTACTCTCTTTTAGAGCTGCTTCAAACCAGCCTGACATTTTGCGTGGGTCAGCGTATAGCAATTTTAACTTTGCTAACTGGTTAAGCTCAAATCCAGGAAGAGTCTTCAGGTCATGTGGGAACCTGAAGTACTCAATCCCTTTCTCACGTTTAACTGCATAAATGTTGACATCATCAAAATACGCCCTTGCTATGATTTTGCCCGACATCTTGTGACGTTTCTCACTTTGTACAGCTTGGTGTAGACAGTTGACGTTAAAGCACTGCGTTGGGCTCTTATTTCTTCAAAGCATGCAGCCCACTCAGCCTTTCTGATATTGACTTTAGCTTCCGAGGCTTGGGCCATATCTACTTTCTTGTCAGACTCTTCTTCCATTTTATCCAGAGTCTCAAAAGTTTTCAGATTGGGAACGACATTACCCTCAATGTCAGTGTACTCTGGATAGTGTTGGTCTTTGACATCTTCAATCTCGATCTCATCAATGTCGTTGAGCTCGTCATCACTTTCCACATGGACTGTTGGAGCATCTTTCACGATCTCATCTGGATTGAGTCGGAATATTCAGCAAGTTGCTCGTCAGTGAGATCATTAATTATCTCCTTCTTCAGGAGTGTAATTCACTAATCTCCTGACTATTCCCTACAGATCAAGAATCATCATGATTTGAGTCTTGATCTGTTGGAGGGGAGAAACATCATATTCATCTCTTTGATAGTTTGGATCTGCTTGATTTAAAACATGTAACATTAATTTGATACAAGATTCAAATACACATGATTTAAATAACATAAACAACTAAGCATTACTCTTGTCTTGTATCATGTGCTCCTCTGCTGACGGGGCTGATGTGGAGACACCTTGGTCTTGAGCTCTCTTGGTCCTCCTTTCACTTGCAGATGTGGCACCCGCAGCAGAAGTATCATCATCTCCATCATCATCATCATCAACAACATCATCACCAGCATCAGTATCCTCCCCGTGATCATCACCATCATCATCATCATCATCACTGTCATCATCATCACCATCATCTCCATCTCCTTCTCTGATCTTTAAGGGCTCATCCTTTGATCCTTTGAGCCTTAGCGTGATGGTCTTGTTTGTCGCCTCCAACTCCTCTATCCTTTTTGTTGATGGGACATGTTGCTCCTAGAGTTGGGACATCTCTGAGCTCTGAGCAGCCATCTGCTGTGTCTGCTGCTCTATCAGCTGTGTCTGCTGAGATATCTACAAAGATTGTGCAGCAGTAAGTTCTACTAGCCGAGGAATCTGGGCAGTCTTCTCGTCATCGGCTGCCAATAGCTTCAGCACCATACAGTTAAGTGCCGATAGTTGTTCCTCTACCCCACTAGGAGGTAGAGAGGATCCAGATAGGAAGGAAGGATAAGAGGACGGTCCAGCTTGGTGGCTAGTGGTGGTGGTGGCAGTGGGGAAGATTGGGGGTGGTATAGATGAAGGTGGTGGTGGATGAGTTGTGGTGGAGGTGGATGGTATGCGGGTAAATGGTGGAGTAGGTGTGATAGTGGTGTGTGAGGTGGTAGTTATGGTGGTGGATGGGATGGTAGTAGTGGTGGTAGGTGGAGTGGTGCAAGTAGTGGTAGTAGTGGTGGTGGTGATGAATGTCATCCTCCTCCTCTTCTTCTTCAAACCGTGGGGCTAAGCCATCCTTTTCTTCCTCAAGCCCCTCGAGGTGGATGCTCCCCCTAGAATGTTACTAGGCTGATCGGGAGCATAAGTAGGATCAGTGTCAGCCTCCCTAGACTCGCCAGGATGTCCACCAAGACGAAAGTCCCGATGGAACCCTGTAGCCTTTGTTCCACCTTGGGTGGATGCTGGAGATGCTATATCAGCAGTGGGGGCCCTCAATTGAGTGGGCCCTACATTTCCACCATCACCGCTCTTGTCATCGTCGGAGTCATATTCAGGGAGCTCCAGTTGCTCCACATCCGAGTCATTGTCTGCGTGGTGCCATTTACGCCTCCTGGCGCCACATAGTCCACCTTGGCCAGATGGCCGATGAGTCTCTTTACCGGGGTTTTGATCTGCTTTCCCCGGTAAACCTTCATACAGCCTAGTGTCGTATCATCCATGATCTCCAACGACACAGCGTCGTGACTCTCCTTGGGCATTGTGGGCAGCTTCTCATCAAAGTTCATCTATAAAAACCTAGGGTACATGCAGAAAGCCTCTTTGCCTTCGCCTCAAGATTCTCTATCAAGTAAGAGAATATCATGCTCGAGAAGCTAAAAGGGTGGTTCAGTACCAGTGCCACATAGGCATTTTGAATCCGGTCTGAAAGATCATCAAACCCACCCCTTCGCGAAGCCAAGCGAAGGATGACATGTGCCAAGTACGTGTACTAGGGTAACAGGTTGCTCTTGTTGAGCACACCTGCGTTAATATCCCCAGCGTACTTCATCCTCAAGAAGCACCCTCTCACTGTCAGCGGGTGAAGTCTGGTGGGGCGGTCTGCATCATCACCCAACCCAAGTACTCGCCTGATATCCTCAGCTGTGACCTCAATATCCATCCCAAAATAGAGCTCCTGATGCTATACGGCTCATGAGAGCGGTCATCGATGCCCCCTCCTAGAAGGCCTGCTGAATAGACCTGTAGGGAGTGCATGGTGTAGATATCTCCTTGTAGATCCTCGATCGCTTGAGGAAAGCAACGATCCTCGCAAACTTGGCACCATTCCGATTAGTGGCGTCTAAATGAGCACATATGTTGTGCTTGGGGTTGATGGACCATTTGTCCGCCATCAATCTGTAACACAACACACGTAGACATTAGATAACCACTCAACACAAATAAGTTCTAATTAACTTGGTTGACTTTATTCTGGTTCATTCATGCGATTGAACCATGTGACTGTATTCAGTTGGTTGACTTGGCATGCAACTGGATTCAGTCGGGTGACTGAGCAGGCGACTGAGTTCAATTGGTTGACTAACCCTGCGATTGGTTCAGTCGGCCGACTGAGCTTATTCATATGATCCACTCGGCCTATTGAGCCATTTGACCAGCTCAATCGTGCGATTGGAGTTCATCCTGGTGTCCAGTCGCATGACCCACTATTCGGTCGACTGAGATTCGAATTTGAGCCAATTCTTGAAATTAGACGTCGCATAATGGTTCTTTAGTCTCGCATTCAATATACTAATAACCTAATAACCTTAATTTCAACATTTTACTTGGTTTAGTTAGGTTATTAGTCCGTTTAAGGTCTCGGGTCTTGTTAGGGCCAATTTCTTGATTTTGAAGTCTAATCGAAGGAATTTTTGGCATGTTCACACCGCATTTTACCTGTATAAACAACAACGAACGTTAGAAGATCAGAATAAGCAAGCAATTTGGGTCAGAGGGAATTTTGGCAGAGTAACGGTTGGCTGTGCGATTTTAGGGTGATTGGGGTGATGAGTTGAATGCGATCGATTGTGCCCTATTTATATTGAATCTGATTTCAATCGGCGACTGGACCCATTTGCTCAGTTCATTCGGGCGAATGGACCTTAGTCGTGTGATTGGTTCAGTCGATCACATTTAGTCGGCCGACTGGATTTCAGTCGGGCAACTGACTCATTCGCACAGTTCCATTCGGTCGACTGGTTCATTCTGATAAGCCATTCGGGTGAATGGTTCATACTCATGTGCCATTCGGCTATTTAGTGCGTGAGTATGGTCCATTCGTATGGTTGGTCGATACTCATGGTCCAGTCATGCGATTGGATCATACTCATGATTTTGACTTTATGACCATTCCTCACTTAAACCCTTTTTAACTTTTGAATGAACATTTTAAGCATTTGATCTTCTCAGACATGATCTTTTTAGCTTGAAAAACTGTTGATCACCTCAGACGTGATCCTTTTAAGCAATTTGTCACCTCAGACGTGACTGATTTTACCTTTGAAAACACATGTGGTCACCTCAGATGTGACCTTTTATATGATTAAATCCCCTATTGAATTCCATGGCATAGTCCGATATCAAACAAACTGAATTTGACTAAATTTAAACAAAGTGAAAGACTTAAACTAAAATACAAAACTAAAACTTGTTTTTGACGTTTTGTGTGAGCTGTAAATCCTAAGATAGAAATCTAATGGATTCGGTTCTGGAATAGGCAGCTTCAATTAATTTTGACCATAAATGGACCAATTCAATTTGGAATCATACAGGCAAGTCAAATCATTTGGGACATGTTATCAACACCTTTTGATGCTCAATTCTTGTTTTTCATCTAGAGTCGTTAGCAAGTTTAGGAAATCGTTCTAGTACTATTAGATCCCACATTGATTTGGACTTTCAAGAATTGTAGCCATGATGATTGTCAGTATACTGGTTCTCTTAAATCCATACATAGACTTTTGACACAGATTGGTGATAGTTTAAGGTTTGATTATTTCAACAAGCATTAGTGGATCCTACACTTATATGGTAATCAACATTCCTCAAGAGATTTTTGAGCGGTCTCAGGTAGTTTTCAAGAAGACACTATTCTTAGAACTTTCAAAGAGAAGCCAAGCCTTAGGTCAGTGCCACCGCACAGCAGAGAGGCGGCAAACAACAATAAATTCTAGAATATATAGGTTATGCTTATCCTCAGTTCAAATCCACCGCATAGCAGAGAGGCACATAACCTATCTTCTTGTTTGAGCAATTTTAATCTTTTTGCACAGTTCTCACCAACAACATAGGTTATTAGTTTGATTGCTTTTGCTCACATTTTGGTCTTACGCTCACATTTGTGGCGTTTATTCTACTCGTCACCCCTTATTGGAATTTTGTTGATTGTGTTAACCAGGGATAAGATGTTAACCCATAGCTTGTTGAAAAACTTAGTTTGTTTTTTAGATCACCAACAAGGTCTAATCATCTATTGTGTTGAATCTACCGACATATCATCTATGGTCTAACAACCTCTAGGTCTACTTTCTTTGTGTTACGTTAGTAGTAGCTAGTTTTACTATCATTTTTCCTTTTATATTGCTCATACTACACAGACTTATACTTTGAACTTCTCATCTTATTTTATTTAAACTTTTAAAGTCTCAAGTGGTTTGTACCTGTGTACTATCATTTTCCAAAGTCATTGAATCGGTATCACAGATACGATCTAATTTCTATCAGCTAGCCACTCCTCCTCCCTCGGTTTTTTTTGTTATTGTTACTAACTGACCTATTCTCCCCCTAAAATTCTAAAACCGTAACCGATTTACGTTTTTTAGGATTTTAATAGGCGACAAAATAACATCAATTTAATTTGACTATTTAAAATAAAATAGATAAATAAAAAAACGAAAATTAAAAGAAAATTTGACTATACTCATCGGACTACACATGGTCATCATCAAGAATTACACCACTTTTCTTTTTAACGCCATTGACCTCTAACAAATATAGAAAACGTGGTTATCAAAAGCCTTTGTATAGAGGTCAGCGCGTTGAAAATCAGTATTTATTTTAATCGCATCGATTAGGTTCTTTACAAAGCAATCACGTATAAAGTGATATTTTATGCCGATGTGTTTGGTCTTAGGATGTTAGATCGGATTTTTAGTTACTGCAATTGCAGCAGTGTTGTTAATCAACAAAAATAGGAGTAGAAGAGAATTTCAAACCGTAGTCCCACATTTGCTGTTGAATCCATATGATTTATGAATAGCAACTTGCAGCAGCAGCGTATTCGGCTTCACAGGTTGACAAATCAACCGAGGTCTGCTTCTTACACTGCCAGGTCACTAATCTCCTCCCAAAGAATTGACATCCCACTAATGTAGACTTGTACTTCATCCTGCAGCCACCGTAATCCAAGTCACTATACGCTATTAGCTCGAAGTCATCGTCTTGAGGATACCACAACCCAAGTGTTGGAGTACCCTTCAGATAACGAAAGATCCTTTTTACCCCTATCAGATGGTTAACTTTTGGCTTTGCCTGATATCTTGAACATAAACATGTCGCGTACATGATATCAGGTCTTGAGGCAGTGAGGTACATGAGAGATCCAATCATTCCTCGTTACATGGTGGCATTAACCAGATCACCATTCTCGTCGGGTGCTACATCATGGTTTGTAGCAAATTGAGTCCCAGCTGTGGAAGCATTCTCCATGTCAAACCGACTGAGGATATCTCGTACATACTTGGTCTGATGTAAGAAAATCCCTTTTGGTGTCTGATCCACCTGTAACCCGAGAAAGAATTTCATCTCTCTCATGGCACTCATTTCAAACTCAGCCTTCATTACTGCTTCAAACTCTTTACATAGATATTCTTTCTTTGAACCGAAGATTATCTCATCGACATATATTTGGACAAGCAGTAAATCCCCATCCTTTTCTTTTATGAACAGTGTACAATCAATGACACCTCTGCGAAAACCGTGTTTCACAAGGTGAGTCGAGAGTTTCTCATACCAGGCTCTAGGAGCTTGATGAAGCCCATATAGAGCCTTGTCGAGTTTGTAAACTTTGTCCTGATGATATGGATCCTCAAATCCCTCGAGTTGACTGACGTACACTGTCTCTCTGATTTCACCATGAAGGAATGCACTCTTCATCAAGTTGATAAACTTTAATCTTCATATACGATGCGTAGGCAAGGAAGATATGGATTGCTTCCATTCTTGCCACGGGTGCAAACACTTCATTGTAGTCAATGCCCTCGACTTGTCGAAATCCTTGAACAACAAGTTGAGCCTTGTTTTTGATGATCACGCCTTGATCATCTTTCTTGTATTTCAAGACCCATTTTGTGCCAATGACCTTAGCACCTTTAGGTCTATCCACTAGAGTCCATACACCTAACTTCTTGAAATAAGAAGTTCTTCTTGCATGGCACTCACCCATGCCTCATCATTCAGTGCATCACTTACATACTTTGCTCAAATTGAGACACAAAGCAACGATATGCACCGTCGTGAAGGTAACCCTTTTCCATCATTGAGGCATAGTCAGCTGAATGCAACTGATTTCTGGTCTGAACCCCTGATCTCACATCCCCAATGACATTATTTAAAGGATGATAGACATTTAGGCGTGATCCAGGAGTGGTTGGAACAACTACCTCAGAATCAAGATTATGAACATTTGGTTCAGTATCTGAGGCAGTAGGAGTTTGAGGTTCCGAAGACTCAGAGGCATCAATGTCAGATGCTTGTGGACTTGCAGTAGGAAAAACCTGTTGCTCCTGGTTGTTTTGATCAGTCTCCACAGCTTCTTCATCAGAAGAAGAGTCCCTACCTTCAAGGGCTCCCCCTGAGTTGTTAGATGAATCGCCTTGTAGTCCAGATGATGTAGATTCCTGAGATGGTGTGTTTAGAACATCATACATAATCTTTGTTGCTAACTCATCATCATAAGGGGAGAGTGGTATGTTGAAGGACTTGAAGAATCCATCATAGTCAAAAAAAAAAGGCGGGTCCTTTCCCAGCAGGTGGTGTGGTGTATCTCTGAACATCCACATTACACCACATTTCTACCTGACCCGATGAGTTGTTGTAAACCCTCTTGTTCGGTATGTTGTATCCTAGAAAGATACCTTCTTCAGCCTTCTCGCTGAATTTTCCCTCCTGAGTCTTTTTCATTGGGGTGCACGGAGCGCAAATGGCTCGAGATACTCTAGATTGGGTTTACGTCATTGTAGGAACTCGTAACACGTGTTTCATGGTGTTTAACTACCAGAACCCGATTTAGCGTATAACACGCTTTTGCAATTGCTTCATTCCAGAATTAGATGGGCAGTTTTGAGTCTGCTAGCATCGTCTGTGCTGTCTCTATCAAGCTGTGATTCTTCCTTTCAGCAACTTCATTCATCTGAGGAGTGTAGGTAGAAGTGAACTGATGCACAATTCCCTTTTCCTTGCAGTAAGCCTCCATCCATTGATTCTTGAACTCGGTTCCATTGTCTGAGCGCACTTGACGTACCTTCAACTTGTATAGGGACTCTAGAGTAGTTACTAATTCCTTGAACGACTAAAATGTCTTTGATTTGGATTTCAGAACATCATCCAAGTGAATCTTTAGTAGTCATCATGATGATACATATGTATCTTGATTCTGATCTTAATGTAATATGTCTATGCTGTCTTACACTTATGTAATAGTTGGGTACTTAATGAAATACAAATGTTTGGGTGTGTTTATAATGTATAATATTTCATTAATGAGTTGTTTAACGCATATTGACTTGATTATATAGGTTTGTGATTGTTTGAATTAATATGCATAATGTTATAATAATGAATACATCCAAACTTGGTGAAATGAAGTTCTCATGTGTTCGACTGGACCATGCGCCCCAACAGTGGTCATGCGTCCGAATGGCCATGCGACTGAGTGTCCATGCACCTAAATAATCCATACGCATGAACAACTTCATGCGACTGACTCAGTCGCACGACTGAACACTCAGTCGTGCGAATGGATCAACCGCATGGCTCAATCGCACGAATGAACCATGCTAATGGTTCAGTCACCCGAATGAGTAACCCTAACCTATAAATACCACCTAATTCGTGGAAAAACGTAATCATTCAAACCACTTCAAATCCAGACGTACCCTAGCCGTCCAGAAGCCTCTAATTTCGTACTCCAAGTTCATAGATCGATGTAGATCAATTCCTAATCAATTCTTGACGCTAGTTTCAATACAATATTGTTACTTTGTGCGTTCTCACTGATTGGATCGCCAATCAAATAGGATTCCACACTATTTGGTTTGGTTTAACACGTTAATCAGTTGGTGTTTCGTTCAAATACCGGATTCCAACAAGTGGTATCAGAGCTTGGCTCTTGATTACGTGTTGATTCAATTGTTCTTGTTACAAAAGTTGTGTTTTTTTCACTCAAAACGCAATCCTTTTGTGTCAAACAGAGTTTTAGAAGTTTCCAGACCATAAAGTTTAGTTTTTCCGGCATACGGCTATTAGGGTTTGGTAAAATTCAATTTTTTACGGCCAAAACAAGTTTAACCTACGAATTATCAAACTTTAGCAAGTTTAGTCGCACGATTGGCTCAATCGCACGACTGAGTTCATTCGCATTCTCCAACCGCACCATTGGACTCATTCATACCTTCATCCGTACGACTGAGACCTTCATTCGAAATGTTCAACCGCATTAGTTCATTCGGAAGACTGACTCATCCGCATTTGTTCAATTGCCCGATTAAGCCCAATCGCATACCTTCATTCGCATACATCAGCAGCTTGTTAAAATAGTAAAGTTAAGTGAAATGGAGGATCAGTTTTTTACATACATAGCTAGTAGAGATACTCGCATTCATAATCTACTGTTGTTGGAGAACGAAGTGGGAATACACAATAAACCCCCAAATCTTATCACGTTAGACGACTACGCACAATGGAAGCAACGTTTCGAAATCTACTTAAATGGAGTAGATACAAACTTGTAGGAGCTGAAGGAGTAAAACCTACTCTAAGTGGCATGTCGGATGCACAGAAAGTAAAACACAACGCTGAGAAGAAAGTTTACGCTTTGCTCACTCAGTCTATTCCAAAGGATATCTTCCATCAGTATTCAGAGTACACTCAAGCAAAGAAACTATGGGATGCGTTGGAGAAGAGGTATGACAGAAATGCCTCTCTCAAGGCCATTAAGGCAAAAGCATTGAAGAAGGAGTTCAAAAACTTCTCTTCAATGGGAAATGAAGGTTTGGATGATGTGATCGACAGATTCTACCACTTGATGAGTGAGACGCACACTCATGGAGTAATTACATCGATGGAGGATAAAGTATCCAACTTTGCAGATGGTCTACCGGAGAAATGGGCTTCTTTTGTATCAAATCTCAGACAGAATGGGATGCTCTCGAAGTTAGATATCAATGACTTCATTCTTAAATTGAGGGAAGAGAAGCTTAGGATGAAGTACAGAGCCCAAAAGGCCAACTATGATCAAAATCCTGCACTCTACAATGCAACTCCTCCGGTCAAGACATCTGGAGCTCCACTGCAAACTGCATTTGTCTCAAGCGCAGCAATTCTAGCACAACCGTCGACTTCAAGGTCCGAAACGTCAGGGTCGTCTAGCACCCAGTATATGATACCTGAAGCCAATGCAGCAAAACTGAAAACCGACAACTTCGGGAATGTGACTGTGGAGGTGGCCAAAGAACACATGGACCTCTTAGTTGTAGTAGTTCACTCCTATGATGGACTACTTGCTAGAAAGATAGGAAATTGTCACCTGGCAGATGAAGATTATGAACAGGTGGACGAAATGGAGTTGGAACGTATGGACATAATATGGGCTTTCGCAAGTGCTGTCCGGCGAGCTAAAAAGTTTGTCAAATAGACCGGACAGAACTTGGTTGCTACCAAAGACACAACCTTTGGCTTCAACAAGTCAAAGGTTAATTGTTTCAACTGTGGTGAGAAGGGACACTTCAAGCGGGATTGTGTAAAGCCAAAGAAGACTGGGAATGGTAATCCTTCTCGTCATTCAATCGTCAGGACAAAGCCACAACCAGCAGTTCTATTTCATCAAGTAAGGACCCCAAAGCCTTGACTGCTAATGAGGATGAAGGACAGGACTGGAGCTTTCGGTTCGTATCACCAGGAGAGTCCAACATAGCGAATGTGGAGGACATTGATGACAATTCTGCTAGTGAGGGAGACATAGCAGTAGAGCTTGCAATGTCAAATTCTGAAGACACTGCATATGTGGTCAACCATTTGCCTGAAGAAGAGAAATCTGCATCAACGTCAGAATCACCATAACCAGAATCAATAGATTCTGTACTCATGGCTGACTCATCTTCAATATCTCAGGTAAGTACTACTGACCAGTTGTTTAATAATCATGCTTGTCTAGATTGTAATAAATTTACAGAAAGTATAGATTTAAAATTTTTGCTAGGTTATTAGATCATAATGATAACCTAGTAAAGGACTTGGAACTGTGCACTGAGGCAAATAGAGTGTTAAAACAAAACGAGCACAGTTATAAGGAAAAAATAGACCTATTGAATAAACAGCTTAGGGAAACAGAGGTAGTGGCCTTTAACCAAGCAAATGACATTAGGTACTATCTGAACTCCCTAGAGGACACTAAGAAGCAAAAGGTTGTTTTAGAAGTAGAAGTCAACTCTTTAAAACAGAAACTGCATAGCTGGACAAGCTCATCACATATTGTCCAACACTTAATGAGAGAGAGAAACAAAGGGGAGGGGCTGGGATACAAAGTGGTTCCACCACCACATGAGACCTTGATGAACACCAAAAGTAAACCTATTAACAATAACCCCATCAAGGATCACGTGGTGTCCACTCCTCTTGTTAGTGATCCAGATTCAGTAAGTAATCAAATGAATCTGACTCTAAACAAAAGGAGGCCACTTCAAAGGAAAACGGGAAAATGCCTTGTATTAACCTGGAAAAAGAGTTTGAAAAGGTTAATTTAAAGTCTGGGTCAAACCAAGTCAAACAAGAACCCAAAAAGACTATAAAACCTAATCAATCACGGGTTTCATGTCAAAGTCAAGGTAAACAAGATATAAAAGATGTAAAACCAGGTAAAGCAATTAAATTTGTAAAACCAAATCATAGATCTAATAAAGAAGTGTCTCAATCCAAACATAATAAGGCCAACTACGTAACTTTTACATCTCCATCAAAACAAATAAACGGTAAAGTTGAAAGCAGATCCTGCTATAATTGTGGAGAGTATGGTCACGTAGCGTCTCAATGTCCTTATTATCAGACACCGAGGAGGAAAGTAGAACTTCCAGTATCTACACCTAGATCTTTTAAGAGGAACTCTGTGACGCCTCCAAAAAGGTCTAGTGAACCAAAGTTCAATCCATCAGCCAGTCTTCTATCTATCACAAACAGGCCTTACACAGAGCTGGTTTATGGAAAGAAAAATCCACCTCCGTATCTGAAAATGAAAACAAACAGAAATCTAAGCTTCCCTCAATGTCAAATGGTCAATGGGTTGAATTTATGATGTGTGATGCCTCTGGGAAACCCAAGCCAGTGAAGGCTTGGGTTCCTAACATGAACTAATGTTTTATTGAATGTGTAGGGTGTTCGCTATAGTGCTGAGACTAACACATGGATTGTAGATATCGGAGCATCCAGGCACATGACAGGGAACAGAGCTCTATTATCAAATGCCAAACAAATTAAAGGAGGGTATGTTTCATTTGCTAGAAACAAAGGCGAGTACATCACAGCCCAAGGAGAAGTGGGAAATGAGAAAGTTAAGTTTGATAAGGTAAATTGCGTCCAACAATTACAAAATAACTTGCTTTCAGTCTCTCAAGTTTGTGATAAAGGATTCAAGGTAGTCTTTGACAACAAGAAGTGTTACATTCCAAAGAAGGACTACATGATCCCGGAGGACCAAATTCTAATGTTATCTTCGAGATATAATGATCTTTATGTCTTGGATCTCTCAAAGGCCTCCATAACAGATCATGAAGTCAAATGCTTCTTCTCCAAAGCTACTGAGAAGGACTCCATCTCCTGGCATAGGAGAATGGGACACATAAA
This sequence comes from Flaveria trinervia, assembly GCA_025506515.1. NCBI lineage: Eukaryota > Viridiplantae > Streptophyta > Magnoliopsida > Asterales > Asteraceae > Flaveria > Flaveria trinervia. The sequence continues at coordinate 13,927,247 of CM046458.1, read as the reverse complement.
TCCAAGAAAAATGAATCACTTGATCCAGAATGATCTTGTAAGAGGAGTAAATGTCAAAAACTTCCAACTCCCGGATTTATGTGTTGCATGCAAAAAGGGCAAACAGACGAAGAAGTCTCATAAGGAAAAGAAAGTTCATTCTATAGAACTTCCTCTGGAGCTCCTTCACAATGGATCTGTTTGGTCCAGTCAGTACAAGAAGCATCGCAGGTGACTTGTATTGCTATGTAGTTACTGATGACTACTCAAGGTTTTCTTGGGTAATGTTCCTGAAATCCAAATCAGAAACATTTGAATCCTTCAACGAATTGGTAACGACACTGGAATCCCTATACAAGCTGAAGGTATGACGGTACGCTCAGACAACAGAACCGAATTCAAGAATCAGAGGATGGAAGACTATTGCAAGGAAAAGGGAATTGTGCATCAATTTATCTCGGCCTACACACCTCAGATGAACGGAGTTGCTGAACGGAAGAACTGCAACTTGATAGAGACGGCACGGACTATGCTGGCAGATTCGAAACTACCTATCCAATTCTGGAATGAAGCAGTGGCAAATGCCTGTTATACGCTTAATCAAGTTCTGGTAGTGAAACGCCATGGAAAAACATGCTACGAGTTACTACAGCGACGTAAACCTAACTTAGAATATCTCAAGCCGTTTGGTGCCCCGTGCACCCTACTGAAGAAGACTCAGGAGGGAAAATTTAGTGAAAAGGTTGATGAAGGGATCTTTCTAGGATACAACATACCGAACAAGAGAGTTTACAACAACTCAACGGGTCAGGTAGAGGTGTGGTGTAACCTTGATGTTCAGAGATATATCACACCGCCTGCTGGAAAAGGGCCTGCTTACTTCTTCGACTATGATGGATTCTTCAAGTCCTTCAACATACCTCTCTCTTTTTCAGAAGACAAGTTGGCAAACAAGATGATGTACGATGTCTTGAACACTCCGTCTCAAGATTCAACAACTCAATCTCCTACCAACTCAGGGGGAGCATTTGAAGTAAGTGACTCTTCCTTGATGAAGAAAATGAAGAAAATGATCAGATCAACCAGGATGTACAGGTTCCGACTACCACAAGTCCACAAGAATCTGCTAGTGATGCTTCTGAACCTTCAGAACCTCAGACTTCGATTGCCTCAGATCCAAAACCAAATGTTCATAATCTTGACTCTGAGGTGGTTGTTCCAACAACTCCTGGCTCACGTCTAAATGTCTATCATCCTTTGGATAATATTATAGGAGATGTGAGATCAGGTGTTCAGACTAGAAATCAGTTGTACTCAGCTGATTATGCCTTTGTGATAGAAAAGGGATATCTTCACGATGGTGCCTACCGCTGCTTTGTGTCTCAGTTTGAGCCAAAGTATGTTAGTGAAGCACTAAATGATGCGGCTTGGGTGAGTGCCATGCAAGAAGAACTTCTACAGTTTACGAAGTTAGGTGTATGAATACTGGTGGATAGGCCCAAAGGAGCTAAAGTCATTGGCACCAAATGGGTCTTGAAATGTAAGAAGGATGATCAGGGAGTGATCATCAGAAACAAGGCTCGGCTTGTTGTTTAGGGTTTTCGACAAGTTGAGGGTATCGACTACAATGAAGTATTTGCACCAGTGGTAAGGATGGAAGCCATTCGTATCTTCCTTCCCTATGCATCTTATATGAAAATCAAAGTTATTAACTAGATGTTAAGAGTGCATTTCTTCATGGTGAGATCCGAGAAACAGTGAATGTCAGTCAACCGAGGGATTGAGGACCCATATCATCGGGATAGAGTTTACAAACTCGAAAAGGCATTATACGGTCTTCATCAAGCTCCACCGGCCTAGTATCAGAAACTCTCGACTCATCTTGTGAAACACAGTTTTCGCAGGGGAGTGATTGACTGTACATTGTTTATCAAAGAAAAAGATGGAGACTTACTGCTAGTACAGATCTATGTAGATGACATAATCTTCGGTTCAAAGAACGAAGAATTATGCAAAGAGTTTGAAGCAGTAATGAAGGCAGAGTTTGAGATGAGTGCAATGGGAGAGATGAAGTTCTTTCTCGGGTTACAGGTGGATCAGACACCAAATGGGATCTTCCGACATCAAACCAAGTATGTAGGTGACATTCTTAGTCGGTTTGACATGGAGAATACTTCCACAGCTGGCACGCCACTGGCTACAAACCATGATGTAGCACCCGACGAGAATGGGGATCTGGTAGATGCCACTATGTATCGAGGGATGATCGGATCTCTCATGTATCTTACTGCCTCATGACCTGATATCATGTATGCTACATATTTATGCTCATGATATCAGGCAAAGCCTAAGGTGAACCACCTAATTGGGGTCAAAAGGATCTTTCGTTATCTGAAGGGTCCGCCCACTCTTGGGTTGTGGTAACATCATGATGATGACTTTGAGCTTACCGCATATAGCAACTCGGACTACGACAGCTGCAAGATGAACTACAAGTCTACATCAGCAGGGTGTCAGTTCTTTGGTAGGAGATTAGTAACCTGGCAGTGTAAGAAGCAGACCTCGGTTGCATTGTCAACCTGTGAAGCCAAATATGTTGTTGCTGCAAGCTGGTGTTCTCAAATCATATGGATTCATCAGCAAATACGGGATTACGGTTTGAATTTCTCTTCTACTCCTATCTTTGTTGATAACTCTGCTGCAATTGCAGTCATTAAAAACCCAGTCCAACATCCAAAGACCAAACACATCGGTATTAAATATCATTTTATTCGTGATTGCTTTGAAAAGAACTTAATCGATGTGGTAAAAATAAATACAGATTTTTAACGCGCTGACCTCTATACAAAGGCATTTGATAAACCATGTTTTTTATATTTGTTAGAGGTCAACGTAGTTAAAAGAAAAATGAGATCAAACCTGAAGATGACCATGTATAGTCCGATGCGTCGTGTCTAGTCTTTTATTTTTTCAATTTTTAATTTTATTTTATTTTATTCTCTTGTTTTTGTTTAATTTTAATTAGCTTATTTACAATTGGTTTCTTTTCTTGCCCACTAAAATCCTAAAACGCTAATCCATAGTATTTTTATAATTTTAGGGGGAGAATAGGTCTAAGAAAAAAAACGAGGGAAAATGAGAGACAATCTTAAAATAAATAAGATCGTATGTGTGATATCGATTCAATCATTGAAATATGATAGTACACAGGTACAAACCATTTGGGACTTTAAAAATCAAATTGAAAAAGATGCAAAGCTCAAGTACAAGTCTGTGTAGTTTGAGCAATATAAAAGGAAATATGATAGATAAGCTAGCTACTACTAAGGTAACACAACGAAAGTAGACCTAGAGGTTGCTAGACCACAGATATGTCGGTAGATTCAACACAATAGATGACTAGACCTTTTTGGTGATCTCAAGATTAAACTAAGATGTTTGACTAGCTGTGGGTAACACCTTATCCCTGGTTAACACAATCAACAAGATTCCAATAAGGGGTGACGAGCAAAATAAACGCCACAAAAGTGTGCGTAAGACCAAAGCATGAGCAAAAGCACATGAAAATTGCAAATACAATCAAACTGATAACCTTTGTTGTTAGTGAGATATGTGCTAAAAGAATGAAAAATTTCTCAAACAAGAAGATAGGTTATGTGCCTCTCTAATGTGCGGTGACGCTGACCAGAGGATAAGCATAACCTATATATTCTAGAACTCATTGTTGTCTGCCGCCTCTCTGCTGTGCGGTGGTACTGACCTGAGGATTGGCTTCTTTTTGAAAGTTCTATGAATAGTCTCTTCTTGAATACCACCCTGAGACCGCTCAAAATCTCCTGAGGAATGTTGATTATCATATAAGTGTGGGATCCACAAATGCTCGTTGAAATAAACAAACCTAAAAACTGTCACCAAACTGTGTTGAAAGTCTGTGTATGGATTTTAGAGGACAAGTATACTGACAATCAATGTGGCTACAATTCTTGAAAGTTCAAATCAGTGTGGGGACCTAATGGTACTAGTATGATTTCCTTAATTTTGCTAAATGACTCTAGATGAAAAACAAGAATAGAGCATCAAAGCTTTAGCTACCTTGTCCCAAATGACTTGAATATCCTGTCTGATTCCAAATTGAACTGGTCCATGTATGGTTTAAAAGATTAAGGCTGCTCTCTCAGAAAAATTAGTCCTTAGAATTACGTCTTAGGAATTTACCCTCACAAAAACACAAAAACATGTCCTAGTTTAAGTTTCAGCAGTATTTCTTTTATGTGAGTACAAAGTTAGTCTATTTCAGTTTTGTGGAGTATCGGACTAAAAAGCCGAATGGACATGAGTATGAACCATTCACCCGAATGGCTTATCAGAATGACCCATTCGGCCGAATGAGAGTGTGCGAATAAGTCAGTCAACCGACTGAGCTTCAGTCGGCCGACTGAATGTGATCGACTGAGCCAATCGCCTGACTGAGTTCATTCGCCCGAATGAACTGAGCGAATGAGTTCAGTCGGCCAATTGAACTCAGATTCAGTATATAAAGGGCCACAGTCAATCACATTCTCCTCACCACTTCCAATCGCCCTTAATCGCACATCCTACGTTACGCTGCCCAAATTTCGTTAGACCTCGATTATACATCCCTATTGATCTTTTGACGTGTGTTTGCACTTATACAGGTATAATAAGATGAAATCTCACATAAATCAGGAGAAATAGTGCCCTAATTTGGGAGGTTCGATTGAAACAAGAACCGAACCATTAAATGAACTAATAACCTACTGAAGTTGAGTAAAATGTTAAAACCAATGTTTTTAGGTCATTAGTTAAGAGATTGCGAGTCTAAAGAACCATTAAACAATGTTTAATTTGATGAATTGGTCAAGATTCGATCCTCGGTCGACCGAATAGTGGATCATGCGACTAGTCCTCTGGATGAACTTCAATCGCACGATTGAGCTGGCCGAATGGGTCAATCGACCGAATGTATCATACGAATGAGCTCAGTTGGCCGACTGAGCCAATTGCACTCTCAGTCAACCGATTGACCTCAGCCACCTGTTCATTCACCCGAATGAGTCCAGTCGCATGATAGGACAACCGACTGAACACAGTCGCATGATTCATTCGCATGAATGAATCAGAATGAATTCAATCAAGCTACTTAGAACTGATTTGTGATATGTGATTATCTAATGTTTATGTGTCTTGTGTTTCAAATTTATGGCTGATAGATGGTCTATCAACCCTAAGCACAATATATGTGCTCATTTAGACCATACTACTCGGAATGGTGCCGAGTTTGTTGAGATCATCGCTTTTCTCAAGCGATCAAGGATCCACAAGGCCATCTCTACTCCATGCACACCCTACAGGTCTTTACATCAGGCATTCTAGGAGAATGCATCTATTGATCGTTCACATGAGCTGTACATCATACAGAGTTCTATCTGTGGCATGGATATAGACGTTACTGCTGTAGACATTCAGAGGGTACTTGAGCTGGGTGACGACACTAATCACCCCATCAGACTTCAACCAATGACAGTGAGAGGATGTTTTCTGAGGATTAAGTACGCTGGGGACATCAACTCAGGTGTGCTCAACAAGAGCAACCTGTGCCCCCAGTACAAGTACTTGGCACATGTCATTCTGAAATGGGTTTGATGATTTGTCAGACCAGATACAGAATGCCTACATGGCACTGGTGCTGAACTACCCCTTCAGCTTCTCTAGCATGATCTTCTCTTACCTCGTGGAGAATTTGGAGACAAAGGGAAAAGAGGGTTTCTGTATGTACCCAAGGTTCCTCTAGATGATCTTTGATGAGAAGTTGCCTTCTCTTCCAAGGAGCGCCACGATGTTGTGGCTTTAGAGATCATGGATGATATGACTATGGGTCGTATGATAGTTTACCGGGGTAAGCAGGTAAAGCCCCAGGTAAAGAGACTGATAGGCCATCTGGCCAATGAGAGTTACATGGCGCCAGGCAGACGTAAGTGGCGTCACGTAGACAGCAACTCAGATGACGAGCAGCTATAGCTCCCAGAGCACGACTCTGATGATGATGATAGCGGGGAGGCTGGAGATACATTGCCCACTCAACCAAGGGGCCCCACTACTGATATTACATCTCCAGCTTCTGCCCCCACTGAAAATAGAGCTGAGACTGCTAGTTTCCACCAGAGTTTCACACCTAGTGAGGAGGAAGAGGAGTCGGATGAGGAGCCACTAACCCGGACTGTGGGAAGTAAAGTTGTTCCCACAGAACAGGGGCTCCGGGTAGTTGGTGGACACCCCAGCGGATCGGGAGAGACTGCTGCTAACCCCACATATGCTCCCGATCAGCCGAGCTGTGTTCTAGGGGGAGCATCCTCCTCAACAGGATCGAGGAAGAAGAGGATGGCTCAGCCCCACGGCATGAAGAAAAAAAAGCGAAGACTCACCTTCATAACTCCAACTACCACCACTACATCCACCACCACTACATCTACCACGACCACTCTACCTACCACCACAGCCACCATCCCTACCACCATTCCCCCTCATACCACTACCACCCTTCCATCCATCACCACGTCATTCACACCTACACCACCACCACCATCCTCTATACCACCTCCAATTTTCACCACTGTCACCACCACCACTAACCATCCTGCAGTACCATCTTCTTCCTCTCCATATCCATCAGGATCGCCTTTACCTCCCAATAGGGTAGAGGAACAGCTCTCAGCACTTAACCGAATGGTGCTGAGGCCGTTAGCTACAGATGATGAGAAGACCAATCAGATATGACAGCTGGTAGACCTGACCACTGTCCAATCTCAGCAGCTCTCTCATCAGGCTCGATTGATCGATGAGTAGGCGCATCGGATGTCTCAGCTCCAGGAGCAACACGCCAAAAGGATTGAGGAGCTGGAGGCTGCAAACAAATCTCTGTAGTTAGAGCTCAAAGGGTCCAAAGAAGAGACCTTAAAGATAGGAGAAGGTGATGGAGATGATGATGCTGACGATGATAGTGATGATGATGATGATGGTGATGATCACTATGGTGATACTGATGTTAGTGATGATGAGGATGATGACTCTTCAACTGCGGGTGCCATATCAGCAAGCGAAAGGAGGACCAAACGAACTCAAGATCCGAGTGCCTCCACATCCAACCCGCAGCAGAAGAGCTGATGATCCAGGACAAGAGTAATGCTTAGATGTTTTATTGTTATTTAAAATCTTTTGTATTTGGATCATGTATAAAATTAATGCAATGCATGTTTATATGTAATATAAATAGTTATGACTTGATTATTATGGTTATGTATTGATTATTAACTAATGATTGATGTATTACATGTTTAAATCAAGCATATCCAAATTATCTAAGGGATGAACATGATATTGCTCCCCTCCAACAGATCAAGACTCAACTAATCATGATTCTTGATCTGCATAGGATTGTCAAAAGATCAGTGAGTTACACCCCTGAAGAAGGGGAAATAATTCATGATCTTACTGATGAGCAACTGGCAGAAATGTTCAAGCTCAATCCTGATGAGACTGTAAAAGACGCTCTAACTATTGAAGGAGACAGTGACGACGACCTGAAAGACATTGATGAGATAGAGATCGGGGATGTCACGACAGACCACTATCCAGTGTATGCTGACAAAGAAGGAAATGTGGTCCCCAATCTGGGTGATTCCCTTGTCAGTGATACTTTTGATATATTGGATCAGATGGAGCAAGAGACTGAGAAGGTTGAAGAACAAGCCCAAGCCTTAAACAACGATGTTGATATCAGAAAGGCTGAATGGGCTGCATGTTTTAAGGAGATCCAAGCACAACACTCTGCTCCTAAACCGAATGTCTACACCAAGCTCTACAAAGTGAAGAAACATCACAAGGTGTCAGGCAAGATTATCACGTGGGCTCATTTTGATGATCTTAATGTATACGCGGTAAAGAGAGAGATTGGTATCGAGTACTTTAGATTCCCACATGATCTAAAGTCTCTACCTGGTTTTGAACTCAACCAGCTAGCTAAACTGAAGCTATTATATGCTGACCCAAGGAAAATGTCAGGCTGGTTTGAGGCTGCCTTAAAGAAAGAGTACCTCACCAGGTGGGTCAACTTCAAACTCAACAACCTACAAGGTATATTAGACGTTCTGAAGTTGATCCTATAACTGGTAAGCCTAATATAGTGCTGAAGTGGAGTCCCCCAAGAACAATGTCAAGAATCCCTCTTAGGGAAATGCCACAGGACTTCACTCCACACTTTAAGTGGTGGTACTATGATTGGAGAACAGGGGAGGCGGTCATAGTTCTGAATAAAGCGGGCAGAATGGATACTGTCAGGGTATTTGACCCAATGTGGCTTACAAACTTGTTAGCTACAGATGTCTACACACTATACAAGTGGCCACTATTCTATGACACGCAGGATATTGTACAAGCCCTCCAATTCCAAAATGTGATACGGCTCTGCTTTGCATTTGAAATACATGCAGGAGTCACTAGAGAGGAGAAGTACAAGAAATATGAGGAGGTTATGAAGAAGGTAAGACAATAGATGAATCTAGGTCCAAGGGGGGTTTGTTGATACATGTGTACCTTGATTCTGATCTTAATGTAATATGTCTATGATGTCTTGCACTTATGTAATAGTTGGGTACTTAATGAAATATAAATGTTTGGGTGTGTTTATAATGTTTAATATTTCATTAATGAGTTGTTTAACGCATATTGACTTGATTATATTGGTTTGTGATTGTTTGAATTGATATGCATAATGTTATAATAATGAATACATTCAAACTTGGTGAAGTGAAGTTCTTATGCGTCCGACTAGACTATGCGCCCCAACAGTGGTCATGCATCCGAATGGCCATGCGACTGAGTGTCCATGCGCCTAAATAGTCCATACGCCTGGACAACTTCATGCAACTGACCTCATTCGCACGACTGAACACTCAGTCGTGCGAATGGATCAACCGCATGGCTCAATTGCACGAATGAACCATGCTAATGGTTCAGTCGCCCGAATGAGCAACCCTAACCTATAAATACCACCTAATTCATGGAAAAACATAAGCAAGCATTCAATCCACTTCGACTCCAGACGTACCCTAGCCGTCCAGAAGCCTCTAATTTCGTACTCCAAGTTCATAGAACGCTATAGATCGATTCCTAATCGATTCCTGACGCTAGTTTCAATACAATATTGTTACTTCGTGCGTTCTCACTTATTGGATCACCAATCACATAGGATTACGCACTATTTGGTTTGGTTTAACACGTTAATCAGTTGGTGTTTCGTTCAAATATCGGATTCTAACACATTAGTAACTACATAGCAGTACAAGTCGTCTGTGATGCTTCTTGTACTGACTGGACCAAACAGATCCATGTGAAGAAGTTCAAGAGCAAGTTTGATAGAATGAACTTTCTTTTCCATATGAGACTTCTTCGTCTGTTTTCCCTTCTTGCACGCAACACAGAAATCTGGAAGTTGGAAGTTTTTTACGCTAACTCCTCTCACTAGATCATTCTAGATCAAGTGATTCATCTTCCGTGGATTAATATGTCCCATTATCCTATTCCAGGAGATGGATTCCTTCTCAGTAGCTTTTGACAGGAAGCACTAAACTTCAAGATCCGTTGTGGAGGCCTTTGATAAATCCAAGACATAAAGATCCTTATATCTTGAGGTAGACATTAAGACTTGATCCTCCGGGATGACATAGTCCTTTTTCAGGACATAGAACTTCTTGTTGTCAAATACTACCTAAAAGTCTTTATCATAAATTTGAGAAACAGAAAGAAAGTTATTTTGAAGTTGTTAAACGTAGTTTACCTTGTCAAACTTCACTTTCTGATTTCCTACTTCCCCTTGAGCTGTGATGTACCCACCTTTGTTTCCTGCAAACGAAATGTGACCTCCTTTTATCTGTTTGACATTTGATATGAGATCCCTATTTCCTGTCATGTGCCTGGATGCTCCGCTGTCTATAATCCACGTGTTGGTTTCAGCACTATAGCGAACACCTTGCATATTCAGTTTGAAAACATTAGTTCAGGTTAGGGACCCAAGCCTTCACTGGCTTGGGTTTCCTAGAGGCATCACACATCATAAATGTAACCCATTGACCGTTTGAGGGTGTGGGTAGCTCAGATGTATTCTTGTTCTCACTATCAGACAATAAGGTTGATTTTTCCTTCCATAAGCCAGCTTTGTGTAAGGCCGGTTTGTGATAAACAGACGACTGGCTAATGAGTTGAACTTTAGGTTCACTATCCCTTTTAGGTGGCGTCACTGAGTTCCTCTTAAAAGAGCTAGGTTTTTGTTCAGGTAGTTCAACTTTCCTCCTCGGTGTCTGATAGTAAGGACAATGAGACGTAATGTTTCCATACTCTCCACAACTGTAGCATGATCTGTTTTCGACTTTATGATTCACCTGTTTTTGTGGAGATGTATGTGACACCCGATTGACCTTACTCTATTTGGGTTTTGACTCTCCTTGTTTAGATGTTTTCTCTGGTTTAACAAAGTTAATTGCTTTAACATTTTTAACATTTTTTTCTTTTCTATTTTCTGGACTTTGACATGATACACTTGATTGGTTAACATTACTGGTCTTTTTAGGTTCATATCTGACAGTTGTTGAACCAGACTTTATACTAACCCTTTCAAACTCTTTGTCCAGATTAACACAAGGCATTTTACCTTTTGCCTTAGAAGTGGCCTCCTTTTGTTTAGTACCAGATTCATTTGATGAACATGTGGAATCTGGATCACTTACAAGAGGAGTAGACACCACATGATCCTTGATTGGATTATCATTAATTGGTTTACATTTTGCATTCATCAAGATCTCATGTGGTGGTGGAACCACTTTATAACCCAATCCCTCCCCGTTGTTTCTCTCTCTCACTAAGTTTTGGACTATGTGTGAAGAACTAGTCCAACTATGCAGTTTTTGTTTTAGGGAATTAACTTCTACTTCTAAAACTGCCTTTTGTTTCTTAGTGTCCTCAAGGGAGTTTAGATAGTACCTAATGTCATTAGCTTGGTTAAAGGCAACTACTTCTGTTTCCCTAAGCTGTTTGTTCAAAAGGTCTATCTTTTCTTTGTAACTATGCTCATTTTGTTTTAACACTCTGTTAGCCTCAGTCCATAGTTCCAAGTCATTTACTAAGTTATCATTATGATCTAATAACCTAGAAAATTTTAAATCAATGCTTTCCCAAAATTTATTACAATCAGAACAAGCATGATTATTGAAAAGTTGGTCAGTAGTACTTACTTGAGCGGGTTCTGATGAATCAGCCATCAATGCAGAGTCTGGTGTTTCTGGTGTTGGTGATTCTGATGTCGTCGTGGTTTTCCCTTCTTCAAGCAGGTAATTGACCATTGGTGCAGTTTCTTCTGAGTTTGACATCACGAGTTCGACTGCAATATCTCCTTCACTAGCAAAGTCATCATCTATATCCTCCACACTAGCGATATTAGATTCTCTCGGTGAGACAAACCAAAAACTCCAGTTCTGTCCTTCATCATCATGAGCAGTCAAGGCTTTGGGATCCTTGCTTGATGAAGTAGGACTGCTAGTGGGTTTATCCTGACGATTGAAGGAGGAGAAAGGATTCCCATTGCCAGTCTTCTTTGGCTTCACGCACTCCCTTTTGAAGTGCCCTTTCTTACCGCAGTTGAAGCAAGTTACCTTGGTTTTATCAAAGCCAAAGGTAGTGTCCTTAGTTGCAATCAAATTTTGTTCGGTCATTTTGACAAACTTCTTAGCTCTCCGGACAGTACTTGCTAAGGCCCACATTATATCCATCCGCTCCAAGTCTGTCTCATCCACCTACTCATAATCCTCATCTACCATATGGTAGTTCCCAATTCTACCAGAAATTAGTCCATCATAGGAATGGACTACCGCAGCTAAGAGATCCATGTGCTCTTTAGCTACCTCAACTATCACATTGTCGAAGTTCTCGGTTTTCAGCTTTGCTGCATTTGCTTCAAGTGCAATGTATTAGGTACCAGACGACCCTAACATTTCTGACCCTGAAGTAGAGGCTGGTGAAGGACCAGACGAGCTTGATACAAAAGCTGTCTGAAGAGGTGCTCCAAATGTTTTGGCTTGAGGATTCGTGTTGTACAGTGCAGGATTCTGATCATAAGAAGCCTTTTGAGCTCTGTACTTCATTCTTAGTTCTTCCTCTCTCAGCTTCAGAATGAAGTCATTGATATCTAACTTCGTTAGCATATCATTCTGTCTGAGATTGGAGACAAATGAGACCCATTTCTCTGGCAGCACATCTGCAAAGTTGGACACTTTGTCCTCCATTGACGTCGATACTCCATGAGTGTGCATCTCACTCATCAAGTGGTAGAACCTATCGATAACATCATCTAGGCTTTCTTTTCCCATTGAGGAGAAGTTGTCAAAATCCTTCTTTAAAGCCTTAGCCTTTATGGCCTTCAATGATATGTTTCCATCATACCTCTTCTCCAATGCATCCCATAGTTTCTTTGCTTGTGTATATTCCAAGAATTGGTGGAAAATATCCTTCGGAATTGATTGTGTAAGCAAAGCATAAACTTTCTTTTCGGCATTGTATTTGACCTTTTGTCCATCAGTCATGCCACCAAGTGTGAGTTTGACACCATCAGCTCCTACAGGCATGTTGTACCCCATCTCTATAGACTCCCACAGATTGGGATCTACTCTATTTAAGTAGATCTCAAAACATTGCTTCCATTGTGGGTATTAGTCTAACGTGATTAGCTTTGGGAGCTTGTTGTGATTCCCCACTTCATTCTCCAGTAGCAGCAAGTTTTGTATACATGAGTCTCTCCCTGCTATGAATGCTGAGTATTGGTCTTCCATTGCGATTAACTTTAACTTTAAACCAAACTGTTGTATTAGTGCGAATGAAGGTGTGCGATTGGGCTATTTCGGGCGATTGAACTATGCGGATGGTTCAATCGTGCGACTGAACTAATGCGGATGTCTCAATCGGCCGAATGAACTAATGCGGCTGAACAATGCGAATAGACTTCTCAGTTGTACGAATGGAAGTACGAATGAGTCCAATCGTGCGTATAGGGGATGCGTATGAATTCGGTTGGGCGATTGAGTCAATCGTGCGACTGGGCCTACTGGATTTCGAAAATTCGTAGGTTTAAGGTGTTTGAACGCAAAAACATGAATTTCTTATTAATCCTAATTGTCGTATGCCGGAAAAAACTTAACTATACGATCAGGATACGTCTAAAACCCGATTTGACATAAAAGACTGCGTTTTGATTGTAGAAACACAATTTTTATATCAAAACGATAGAATCACACGTAAATCTAGAGCCAAAGCTCTGATACCACTTGTTAGGATCGTGTACTGGACGAATACTAACAGATTTACACGTATACCGAATCAAATAGTGCGGAATCCTATTTGACTGGCGATCCAATCAGTGAGAACGCACGTAGAATCAATTAAGGATTGAATCTAAACGTTCAGAACGATTAGCAATCGATCTACTGCGATTTATGAAGTTGGAGCAGGTTGCTAGAGGTCTCTGGACGGCTAGGGTACGTCTAGGTATCGAAATATTAAAAGTGTATATTTTTTTCCACGATTTAAGTGGTATTTATAGGTTAGGGTTTCTCAATCGTGCGACTGGACCATTTGCATAGTTCAGTCGTGCGATTGAGTCATGCGGTTGATCCATTCACACGACTGAGTGTTCAATCGTACGACTGAGTCAATCTCATGTTACAATCATGCGACTGATCTAGTCTCCTGGTTCATTCGTATGACTGGTTCATTAGCATGAAGTTTTTCATGCGTATGGTCCATTAGCATGGGCCAATCGCATGAGAATTTCACATGATTAAGTTTGAATATGTTTCATAATCATTAATTGATTTAGATATTATTCAAACAACCACAACCTATATAGTTAGTTCAATAAGCGTTATTACATACCAACCAATGAAATATTCAACATTATAAGCACAACCACATATTGTATTTCGTTAGGTACCCGTACAATTACATATGTGTAAGACAATAAAAGCATATACATTAAGTTCAAAAACTAGGGACACATGTATCTACATTGCTGAATCCAATGTGAACAGACCTGATGAAAAGGATGAGTTGATTTCTGAGCTCATGCAAAAGATTGAAAAGATGGAAAGAGTACTTAACAGGAGAGCAAGCATCATTGAAGATAGAATTCTTGAACTTGATGAGAAGGAAAATGAGTTGAAAGTGTTAAAAGAAAAGTATGAAGCTAAAAAGAAAAAGAAAGATAAGGAGATTAACAACTTAACTGTTGCTCTTCAACAAGCAAGGGATGACATAAGTGGTCACATGGACACTCTATTCATTCAAACAATAGCCATGAAAGAACAAGAAGAACTAATTAAATAGCAAGATGAGATTATCATTAACTTGCAAAAGCAAAATGAACTTCTGAACAAGAGAGTAGCCAAACTTGAGATGCTTGTTGAAATCAAGAAGAAAGTTGAATCAGAAGTCAAGCAAGTGCATGAACAAGAAACTGAATCTAAAAGCAATTTAGAGGAGAGTAGTAATGACTCTCCTCCTGTTAAAAGAATGAGATTCTCAGAGCAAGCAGCAGAACCCAGCAAGGCAAATCAAGATGAATCTGGATTGAAAATGGTTATTTAGAGGAAACAACCAACAAGCATGTAGAAGAGGCTGAATTCAAAGATTTGATGAATGACTTAGACAGTTTTACATCTGAAGAATTGATTATTGATGGTGAATTTGGGATTTTATTGTTGACCAGAGGACTAGTACTGAACCCATAGTGGTCATTCCTTAATATCCTGTCCCTTTTGAGAAGGAGTTGAGTATGCAAATAGTTCCTACTGTATCTTTGACTGATGAGAAAAAAGAAATAATAAGAAAGTTATGTGAAGAAGAAAGAGAAAAGGAAGAACAAGCTGCTACTACTTATAATAAAAGAACAGACAGAGGCTGAAAATTTGTCTGAGAAAGTTGAAAAGCCTGAATCCTCATCTGGTCCTTCAATACAAACTTACACCAGAAAGAAGAAGTACTTGACTGAAAAGGCTAAGGGAAAGAGGCCTATAGAAGAAGAAGAACAAGTAAAGAAAACCAAACAAGATGATCCCAGAAGTCTTGCTGCAATAGAAGAATTCTTGGAAGAACATGAACAAGCTGAGGCACAATTAAAGAAACCAGCTGTCTTTATTGATCTTGAAGAAGGAGAGATTGAAGGAGGATATGATGTTGATGAGACTGTAGATGTTGATAGTCCTGTACAAGAAGAAAAATCTGTGGATGAAATGGTTGTAAAGGCACAAACAGATGACCTCATGATAAAAGCCATGTTCTTTATCAACCATGGATATGATGCTGATGAAGTGTTTAGCATGACATATGAGGGATGAAAGCAGAAGAGGAGAAAGTCAACAAACTGCTGGACCCCACCTTTGAAACTGAGTATGAAAGAACTCTTTCTCAAAAGGTTCCTGTGCCCAAACTGTCAGCCATGAAGAAATCAACATCAACTTCTGAACCCCTGTTTTCGGATCCTTATAGCATGTCAGATAAGGAAATGAAGGATTACCTTTCAAGTCAAGGCTTCACAAAAAGAAAACTGGGGAATATGAAACAAATTCACTAAGAGTTGCCACTGTCAAGCTGATTTTTGAAAGAAAGATAGGCTGAAAAAGATAGAAGAAGAATAATCAACAAAAAGCCAAGATCTAGAGTGTCAGCACAAGACATGCAGCTAACTCATCAAGACCAAGACTATCTAGCACCTATGCTTCATAAATACCCTGAGTAGTTTGCTGAACCCTCCCAACTAAAACTTCAAGAAGGGTTAACCACTGCAGAGTCGATTAGAGATGTATCTACTCCCGAAGGCAAAGTTAACCAGAAAATAATTACATGGAAGTATGACAACACTTGGAACATTCTTATGGTTAAAAGGATCTTTGGGCTGGTCCAATTCTTTACAGAGTACTCTGCTCTTGTAAATGCCCTGGAGATCCATGACTTAAAAGAACTAGCTCAACTAGAACTGATCAATCACTCAGCTATGTTCAGGGATTATGAATTGAAAACATACTCAAAATGTTCAAACGAACTGATAATTTCAAATCATTAAAAGCCATATGCATGAGGAAAGATAAGTCTTTTATCAATCCCCTTGAGAAGAAGCAGACAAAACAAGCTGAAGAAGTTGTGTTTCCTGAGCTAAAAGTGAAACCAACAGAATCTTTGAAGAGAAAATTGGTGTCTAGTACCCATTCCTCTACACCCATCTCAAATGTATATTATGATGAGAAAACTTATGAGATGGTCATTGAAAGAAAGTGGGGAGGAAAGGAAGGTGCTGAAATCTATTCAGTGGATATGAGGTAAGATTGCTTGATGAATCCTACACCCACTACATATATACTAGACACTTCAGGGAAATCAGCAACAAACTAGGAGAACAAGATATACACTTCTTCCTAAAGTGCATCAAGTTTCTGAAAATGGCATATGATCGTATCATTGCCAAGAGAGACAAAAGAAAGAAGAAGAAGACTCCATTGTAGCTTGGGAATATTGTTAAACTGGAGGTAGATGTGGATGGGAGCTTATTAATTCACAGAGATGGTCTGTCTATAGTATCTATCTGGGAACCTATTTCCCTCATGAAATTACCACTAGAAACCATCTACAACATGAGCAAGATGAAGATTCATATGCTGAGTAGAGAAAGGATGTCAGATGCAACAGACTTTGTCAACATGATAAAGGCTATTTTGGATCCAACTAAAGCAACATTTTTGATGCCTCCATAAGACCTAGCAGAATCATCACAACCTCAATCACCACCCAAACATTGAAGAGCATAGGCTGTATAATCCTTAGGGGAGTATTGTTGCACCCTGAAAGGATCATACATGCCAATTCAATTGATGAGTTGATGGTTGTTCTGCTGGATTCCCACAAGTCCAAGTATTAATGCGGATGAAGATTCTACAGTAGAAGATTAAGTATTGGATTTCCGCATTTGTTAATGCGGAAGGCAAAGAACAAATGTTGACAAGTGTTTGTTCTTCCGCATTAACAAATGCAGAAGACCAATAGTAATGCGGACAAGATTCTGTTCATCCACATTTGCCAATGCGGATGACCAGACAAGAATGCACACAAGTTGTTTATCCGCATTACCCAATGCGGATGACCAACATACTAATGTTGATGATCAAGTGAAGAAATGTTGATCAAGTCCATCCCATCCGCATTTGCCGGATGAACAAGAATAAATGTGGATCAAAACTTAGACTAGTTCTGATGTATAGGTCAGGGGTAGTTTAGTCATTTTGTAAAAAAACATCTTGTCTGCCTATAAATAGAATAGAAAACCTCGTACATGAGGTGACGGTTGATAGACAATTAGAATATATTTCGTCTTTTAGGTGTATCATTACTGTTTTATGCTCAAACCCTAGCATTAACTGTAATCATCATCTCTTTCAATACAAACAAGCATTTATGAGTATTTCTTCTGCATTGAATGTTTATTGATTGTTTGTTTCCGTCTTTCAATCACTAACTCAATCGTTATATTCAATCCTAAGTGAGAATCGCTATCTCACTACCCAGTCAGGCTAGTCAAGAAAAATCACATGATTGTGAACGTTGTGGTGTTGGTGGTTCAAATCGGGGAGGCTTTGGACGTGGTCGGGGAAGAGGTCGTGGGTCCGGGAAAAGTCGTGATGGTAATGAACATGTCCAGCGGGATAAAAGCCACGTTAGATATTACAAGCATGGAGAACTTGGTCATTACAACGAGTGTCCAAAGTGGGAGGAGGCAAACTTGATTGAGGAGGAACCAACGCTGCTGTGAACGAGAGAATAAACGATTACGGGGGTGATTGTTGGGTCAATCGTTTATTAACGAGTCATGGTACAAGTCGTTGGTTAGTATCTTAGTTTATTTTATTATGTGGATGAATAAAAAGAGTAGAAAAAAACAAGAAAATGATGTGATTAACCAAGTTCAATTGGAAAGGTTGATGCCCACATTTCTAATAGGTTAGGTTGTTTTGGTCTTTGTTTGACCCCACTTTTTATGGTGAACATTTATTTTCCGTTTAGATAATTTTTAGAGTCTATGTAGTAGGTTCCTTATAGCCTTTTTGCTTTGATGAATAAAGTAGTTTTCATCATATTCTTTCTGTCATATTTATTTTCTTCTTCGTATTAATATAAAAGAATTTGATCAAGACTTCTAGTTTTTAGGCTTGATATACAACAACAGTTAAGAAGCATCATTGCAGGGCTATGGTGGACCTTTGTCGAATGGACAACGAAGTAATGGTAGTAATGTTGTTGCAGGCTTTCAACAGCAGCTTGTTCTTCTTAGCAGGTTGTTAAGTATAATTTTGGTGCAGGTGGCAAGAACACCAATCGGCAGAAAATGAAGGGCTATCAACAATATGGGAATAAAGCTACTGATAAGAATTCTAATTTGCAGAATTTGAAGGCTCCAGCAGTCCAGTGGATTTTGACATGGATTAAAAATGAACATGACCAGAAAACTCATGCAAAGCTGTTAAAGGTACATCGAATTATATAGAAACATTCTCATACAGTAGATGTTAATACATGTAATGATGAAATGCTTCCTAGGGTCCATGTAAATTTCTTGCAGGTACACATTATTCATCAAGAATACAGTGGAAATATAGCTGAAACAGTCTATAAGATCACAAAGGTCCTGTTGAATTTGAAATGTTCAAAACAATGGTCTGAGGTCCAACCCCATGAAACTGTCTATAAGCCAAATGTTAAACCACTTAACATTTAACCACAATGATATCTCACAATGACTACTTTCATGGTTAACCAAATAGTCATTTTAAATCGAAATAAGACTCAAGAAAGCTTTAAAGGTTTCCCGGGCCTCTGCAGATTTCAGAAATGTCATCCCATTTGCCGGTAGACTCGTGTAGATCTTCAAATGGTGAAGAACCGGAAATGTATTTGTCGGAGTCGCTGCAGAAATCATCACCAAGAAGTGCACGAATGGGTTCACTAACCCCACATTGATCTTGGTTACTATAGTCTGCATTTGAACCGGAACCAACCCACTTGGAACCCAACAGAAAATCTGGTCTTGAGTAGTTTTTGTGGTTCGGTTTATCATCCTCTTTGTCAGATTGTTTAGCACCAAATTCCCCTGCATCATGCTTAACTGAAAAAAAAGAAAGAAAAAAGAAAAGAATAACAACCGCCTTCAACAGATCAGGTTGATGTACAAATTCATGGAAAACTGGATCAAGCAAACACTTAAAACACCCACAATTTATACGACCAAATTACAAGATCACGGCTCTATATCTATACTAATAAAGCAAAATAAAATTCTGCCACTTGTTATCTCCTTGCCGCATGTCATTTTTTAACGCTCATGTCACTAGCATAAAATATTAATCATTAATGATCATAATAAATGCTAAAGATATTCTTTCCCACTTATAAAACATATTTTTATGAAAAAAGGTAATTTTAAAATATAATAATAAATATGTTTTTTTAATACAAAGAACTTTTAAAAAATGACGTTTAAAAAACAAATTTTAAAAAAAAATCAAATGTTAAAAAGCATTTTTAAACAATTTTATTCAAAGAGGAAAGTT
The DNA here is from genome assembly GCA_025506515.1 of Flaveria trinervia. Lineage (NCBI taxonomy): Eukaryota > Viridiplantae > Streptophyta > Magnoliopsida > Asterales > Asteraceae > Flaveria > Flaveria trinervia. The sequence continues at coordinate 13,907,559 of CM046458.1, read as the reverse complement.
TAAAAAATATTATTATTACTTTATTACTTAAGGTATATCTTATCAAAAATTTATTTTATAATTTTCAAATATAAATTACTAACTATTATTTAATATTTTAATTTTAACCCTATGTAGAAGACGAATTTCTAAACTAGTTATTAACATCAAGTTTAGAACCTTCAATCTTCCTCTTCATCTTGATATGGACGTGTTCCCCATCAAAACACTACCTGCTCATCCTCTTAGCAAAGTCAGTCACTTCCACCCTTGGTTGTCGGCTCATGCGTTTTAAGTGTAAAATGACCAAAATTTCCACATTGGTAACCTTGGCTTTAAAAAGCGGGAAGCACAACAAGACGACATTGTGTAAAATCGAGGTGCAAAGTGCAAAAGAGCAAGGTTATTGTCATTGGGTGCAATAGTTTATTATGATATTTTTAAATTGATTACATATAATATTTACTATAATTATAATCTTTTTACACTTAAATAGACATGTAAGAATAAGTTTTAGGTCAAATATGATAAACACCTAAACATTGGTGATATAATAAGTATTCTAGTAAAAAAGTTACTTATATAACTAGAGAACATCCTAACACTAAAAGGTCGTGATCTTCATCTCCATCAAAGCCTCTCATCTTCTACTGAAAGCCTCAAATCAAAGCCTATCATCTTCATCTCCATCACAAGTAAGCTTTTATTTCATCTTGTTTGTACATGTTTGAGCCCATTTCTTCTCCATTTAATCACCCTATTCAAAGCACTAAAGCAGAAAAAAGTGTGTAAGCACCAGGGCGCATGCTATGTAAGTGTGCCTCCTGTAACGGAAAGCCCAAAAACCTATGGCTGATGTCACCTCCCGCCACAGGCATACTTTTTTAGTCCAAGTCAGTAACATTCTTTGAGTTGCTTCATCCTTCCATTGGTTCACTTATTCATTACTTGAACCACAATGGACTCATGACCTCTTTAACGACTTCAACCTCTACCAGTTGGGTTAACCCATCCATGATCTTCACGTTCGTTCCATAGTTTATATTGTTCATTGTCATAGTAAACAATAACTTAACTTGTGTATCCTCAATCGTGTCTCGCAATTTTATCCATTCCTCGAAAGCTTTTAGTTGTCCCATCATTACTTCAAAAAGCATTGCCTCATTCTTCGTTTATTGCCCAATTAAAGCAGCTATCCGTTAATTTTTTTTCCAGCATAGAATTTAACAATCTCCCAACGAGTACCTTATCATCAAGCAAAGTACCAAGATTCTTGTACCTTGATTGTAACCCACTTAGCTTACCGGAAAAATTGTCAATTGACTCTTCCTTTGTCTACAACTATTCCACTTTGGTTCTTAGAGTTTGCAAACGTGCTTTTTAAACTCTCTCGGCTCCCAAATAACGAACCCAAATTGCAGAACGTCTTTGGGTGTAGAACGGTAATTTAAAGCGATACTTCCTTATTTCCTCCATCATGCTTCTCATCACAAAATCTATAGCCTCTCACATAACAAAATGAGCAGCTAAAATAGTCTCCATCATGATCAACCAAGTGGTGTAATAAGTCGATGTTAACTTTGGGCATTGCAACATCATGTTGCTTGATTCTCAAGGTGGTACAACTACTTCATTAACCAGTGGGTTTTCTGTCATGATTCTTGCCTTTTTTTCATCTCACCTAAACCATAAATCAAAGAACAGAAGACCTTGCTTCGTAAGCTAATGTCTTTCTTCCCTCATTTAGCTTGTGGTGACTCTACCCTCGAGCTTTGCACACCACCTCAAACAAAAGTTGCAAGCATTCAAGTTTTTTCTTAATTCTCGATTACTCCCTAAAAGCATCCTACGTCTCTTCTTCGCTTTGTCTTTATCTAGTACTCTACCCGTTAAAAAATCACCACAAAATCCACCCTTTTCTTTTTCCTTCTTTGTCGATCACCAAGAGCAAGCAAACAAAAAGTTACTCTTTATATTTTCAAATATGCATGCACCAGCGAAACAATTAATTAAGCGGTAGATTCTTTGTTGTGCACCATATTTACTCTATTAACATGCAACCCAAGATTCTCCAATAAATTAAAAAAACCTTTTGTTTCACACTTGCTTGACAAAGAAGAAAAAGAAAAAAAACTAATCTCTTGATCACAATTTACTTCTCATAGGTTGCTTTGTCCCGTTTCACACAAATATATATTCTATGTTCAAGAATTCCTTTAATCTTTAACATGAATCACATAAGTCAATCATACTTACTTATATCACTTAGGTTTTCATCGTCTCTTACTTGCTTCAAACAACAAGCCTTGACAATCTTTTAATTGTTTCAAATGATTGAATTTGGCTTCTCACCTTGATGTTAATCGCTTCGCACAACCAGCCCACTTTCACAACTTCTTGATCTCCTTTAATCGTCTCTCACGATTAGTTATTTGGTGGTCTTGTTCCTTACTTTTTGTTCTTCTTTAATCGCAAGGCCTACTCTGATACCAATTATTAAAAAATCGAATCGAGCATACACTTGAACACCCACGATTTATATGATCAAATCATAATACCACAGCTCTATATTATTAAAAACAAATGCCCACTCATACATCGACTCCTTAACCTTCTATTTATATTAAACCAATAATTTGCAAACCAAAATTCCTATTAATTTAATTAGGAAACCAAATAACCTAATTAAATAACCAAATCAAACTCAAATACTATAACTCGAACTAATAAACAAATAATAAACTAATCTTAATAATTATCAAGATAAAAACCTCAAAATTGAGGTATTGTTAACCTTGCACTAGATATAAATAAAAACAACACACTTTGATTTTTGTTTCAGGCAATTTCACATATACCAAAAAAACTTGCATAATATCATGTTTACGCATTCAAAAAATTTATATCCAATATACCCATTTAAAATACTTAAACATCATATTCAGGACCACCCTGACATGTCCTAAAATCTACCAAAGTTGCATGTTTTGACTGGTTACCCAAACCGGTAACCGCCCGTTTCACCACTTCTATTGTTTTAGGAATTTTTGCACAGAAATAAATACACAAGAAAACATTAAAACAAGATAGTTGTAAGAGACAAAGAAGGCTACTTCAACTTTTGGATTCTAATGATAAGCCTGTCAACTTCAACAAATGAACATTTAGAAAGTTGCAATAACAAATGAAAATTTACAACTTCAATTTGCATATAATGTAATAATGAAATCATACTGATTTTTCAAACTGATTTTTTGCATGAAAAAACAAACAAGAAAATATAAAGCAAGAGGCAGCTGCGAGATACTCCCTCCTCACAAATATAAAGAGAAACACTTTGATTTTTTTGTTCTAATAAAAAGCACTTCAACTGCTACAAACGAAAATTCAAAACACTTTATTATTCACGAGGTTGAATCTGTATATATCATTGACAACCATTGGTAAAGAATGTTACCTGAATTGGCCTCAACAGATTGATGTTCATCCAATGGGCTTCCACTTAAAAGAGGGGTATATTCACTGAAAACAGAAGCAGCAGAATGACCCAAAGGTGACAAAGAATCCCGGCCATAAGCTTCCCAGTCATCCGGTTGAGACGAACTGTCAGTGGGAATGCCACGATGCACAACTGAAGCATTTGAATTATTGTTGCTTTTTGACATCTTCAAATTTTTAGATTGTAACAGCACAGCATCTAACAACCCACTGTCCCTGTCAGACTTTGTTTGACCAATCAATATAGATTGTTGGATTAAAGTATCAACAGATTCAAGGGAAGGCAGTGGGGAAGAAGGTGCTGCATTACAGCTACCCATTTGGGTAGAATATTGGAGTGAAGGGAGCTCCAGCTTCTGGGGCCACGAAATAGGCTCAGAAGAAGAAGTGTTGCCATTAAAATAGGCATGGCTGCCTGAAAATAAGCAGGACGATGATGAGATGTCCCCACCATTCAAGATTTGATCACACGAAGAAATGTCGAAAGACTGATCAACTGTCGGTAAATATTCATTGGGATCACCATCAAATACTGGATATGTATCTGATGTCCTGATCCGTTTTGGCATTGGGAATAGAAAATTATTATCACATGTAGTGGATCTCATTTCGTCTGGAATCAAGCTACCTCCAGGAAGATCAAGAAAACTGCCTCCTGGAAAATCAAGAATGTTTGGTACACATAACTCCTTTAAGTCTAAATTCTTGAACTCCACGGCTGGATATTGGACAGGATCATCTGGCAAGATTTCAGCATTTGATGTTTCGAATGTGACCGTATTTTGGGTTTGTGTATTCTCGTTTTTTCTTTGTACAGTAATGTCGTCAGGGTAAATCGGTAATCCAGCACGTTGTCTTCTTTTGTTCTTGTGTTCCAAAAGTTCTTGATTTCATTGTCCGTACGTCCAGGTAACTGAAAAAAAAAGATGGTTAGTAAAGCAAGCTGCAGAAGTTTGAGGTTGGGCTAGTTCTAATACATATACACTAGGAATGATATCATGCAGGAGTAGAAAAACAAGAAGTAATTTACACAACTAAAAGTGTAGTGGCGGATTTCCATTAACACTGTTAACTGTAACTCATCTCCATCCTTCCAAACCATATATACACATTTACTTACAACTGCAAACTTCTATAATCATTTCGAATTGATTCGTAGGACAGGTTTTAATCTTAACCAATTTCCTTTAGATATAACTACAGATCACATCCAACTCAAGGTGGCAAGAAAGGTCAAAAGTCGGGTGGGGTTACAGGTCAAAACATCTAATTCTCAAAATCATATCGATGGGGTCGGCCCAGGTCCAGGTTGGCCCTCTAAAAATTTCATTTTCTTTTAAATTCATAAACATCCAAAATCAAACAAAGAACAAACATAAAAAAAGGCATATATATATACACACACACATACATAACTATATATACATATATCTAATATATTTAACACAGATAATATATAATCAAGTCATAAGAAACTTAAATATCATGCTTATAAGATAGAAACATTTATACAATACCGTCACTCTCATGGATAATTGATATGTTTAATTTATAATATGATTAGTTAAACTTCAATCAAAAGTAAATATGTAAAAAAGAGTAACATATATGTGGCCATATAAGAGCTTGCATGACAGCTAGTTTAGCACCAAACTCACTGTTTGGGCTGTGGCTGTGAACTGAACAGGAAATTCTGAAACCCACTCAACCCATAAATGACTCATAGGACTTGGGCATGTCTAACTTATTTAGTCAATTTTGATCCATGAAGTTTAAAATATGTTTTGAGACCCAAACAACCTCAAACATTCATAATATCCACCCAATTTTGCCCATTGTTAGAGATTTGGGCCACAACTGTCCCCCTACATCCAACCATTATTGTGGGGACATCATTATGAGTTGTTCCCGGAACCATCAGATAAAATGGCCAGAAACAAAAGAAGTGTCATCCATAAGAGCTCAAACTGACAATCAGATAAAAAAGAACAAAGAGCTAACAAGATATTCTTTGCCAAAGTTAATTAAACAACACAACTTCATATATTTAAAAATTTTCTCAAAGCTTCGTACAACAGAAAACCAGCATATTCAAAATAAATAACTCAGAAAAGAACGCCTTTCCAGCAGCCTTTACAATTGAACAAGTTTGCATATCTGTAAGAATCAAGAAAAGTGATGTCAGCAGTGGAGCTTTCATCCGATATCTAGTTCCTCTTGCACTTCAAAATACAATATTAACCAGTGACCCTTCAAAGTGACCTGAATATTTCCTTGATTTAACAATTCTGTTTAATGGCCATCAAGAACTCTGACACATGAATAAAAGGGTAAAATGCATAACATAGCAACTTATTTTAGTTAAATTACTATTTATAGTTAGAAACTTGCTTTTTATCCCAGCAGCTAGCAATTTACATCCAAAAGTTTCCATTTATAGCAATCAATAACCAAATAACTGTTGCCAATAATGTAGGATATACTGACATAGAATCAACATATATTATTTGATTTTTGCTATATCCTAAAATGTGTAGACGGTATGGATTTGAAACCAACATGAGGTAGAGGGGCTAAACTTGTAAAGTAGAAATTTTCTGAAACCACTGATTCCTTCAAATCCTTTAGCCCCATTTTTCAAATGAATTAATCCAGCATTAAAACATGAACCTTTTAACATATAACTTTTAAAAATGTTACACTTTTTATAGAGAAACCGGAGTCTGATGTTTGGTTACCAATTTGATTTCTGACCAAGCATTTTAATGTATATCCTCAACACTAATATTCAAATTTATCATATATAATACTTGCTAGAACTTGTTTCTGAGTTGCTTACTCAATTTATCTTGGGTTTAAGGTGCCACAAAATTGCATATTTTATATGTTCACTTTGCCAATTGCAGAAAACCCAAAATACTGAAATATTCAAGTAATATATGGAATAATCAATCAATAATATAAAACATTCACAGCGAGGAGTTAGGCCAATTTATGTCGAAAGCAAGTTGATTAGAAAATAGGTTGGGGATCAGGAACAAGAAATAGGTGAAGGCGAGTAAGATTTGTTCATCTCAAACTAGCACCCTCAAGTTCTGAGTTGACAATTTGCCCCTCAGAGTTGTCAATTAGCAAAATGACCCTTAAATTGTTATAAATGGGAAATTTTGGAAAGTAAATTGCCATCCCCCCACCCAAAAATAGTTGAAATGAACAGAAATTATGTTGCTATTATGCAATCTGGCCTAGAAAACCCAACTTGACCTCATTTACAAGCAATTAAGATGTTAAATATGAGGTAAGTCAGTAACTAGGACACCCAAAACTTAACTTTTAGATTCTAGATGTTGTTTGTAAGCAAAGGGATGTATCTCCATAAGTTGATCCAGAATATCCTATTCAACACCACCACACCCCCCCCCCTTTTTTTTCTTCCCCTTCCTCTTCAAAAATTTCTTACTATATGCCATTCACTTGTAAAATCTTTTACCACATACATAGTATTCTGTTCACCTTCTTAGATAGTCGATTGGACTCTCCTACAAATTTTGCATATTTCAAATGCATTTTTACAAATGTAATCTCTAAACATAATCTGCAACAAAAATATAAAAACAAATAACTCGGAGACATGGTTGAACCCAACCACCGACGAAATAGGATCTGTCTATAGGGCGCAATCATGTATTCATGTGTATGGTCATTTGATTGTGGAAACTGCCAAATGAGAAGAATAACAAATAAATAAATAAATCTGTATTTCCTTCCCCGTAACAGTATGATTATTGGCTGTGGCAACCAGCAAGTGTGAAGTTGAGTTATCTTGCTAGTTCCACCTATCAGAATTTTCCCACATGTGTATGTTAGAGGATATCCTTGAACAGAATATAATTATTGAACCTCCTTAGAGTTTTTTCATTCGTTTGTATACTATAAACGTTGGTCATAAGCATCTAAAAGACTCCAGTATAAGCTAGAGCACAACAAAAGCTTTGAAACAAACCAAACTAAATTATCCGAAAAAAGCCGTGGATGCCAAGAAGCATATAAGAATAAATGCTAACTATAAAGGCATGTCTAGTACATCTGGACAGTATTTATATTTCTAATACAACTAACCAACAAGTACACATGGTTTTACTTCTAATATGTATATGATAATGTGATGTCTTAAACTATGGTTTCCAGATATGAAACAAATTTTATGTAACTCAGTATACATACTGTGATTTATTTTATCAGAACTGAATCAAGTGAGCAGCAGTTTTGGTAAAGAATTGTCTCTATGCTTGTATGGTGAGTTGTGTACATAAGTTTGTAATCTTACATAAACTGTGGATTCATAATTTAACCAACTCAAGGGGCATTCTTAAATCAACACTATGTATGGACGTACATGCAGTGAGATTGAATAGATTGAGCTCATGGCACATATCAGAATGAATATAGAATTAAGGAATAAACAGTAAAGAGGCCCAGATGCTAAAGTTGCTAGTTTAACTTCAATTAGTGGTTAACCTTGATTAGTGATTGACCTAAATTAGTAGTTGACCTACTGTCTGGTTAACAATTAACCTATATAAGCAAACAAAAAGGGAAAGTATAGTTATATTGATACCTAGGTAGTCTAGGGTGCAAAGGCCCGCCTGTCACCTAGGTGCAATATAAGTATATATGAGTACCACGACAAGTGAAAGATAAATAATTGGGCATTTGGGCTACCCATCCATTTCCTTCGAATAGATTCCTTTGTTTTTAAATATATTGGGCTGGGCCAACCCAATCCACAACAAACTAGGGTTTTCAAATTGTTTCGCTATCATGAAAATTGAAACTAATCTCCCCAGAGGTGCTTTCTTGAGCTGCCAGTGAACAAAACAGGTTATTCTGTCCTCGTTTTCCATATCTACAATTTTGTTTTCAGCTTTTAGATCTTCTTCAGTCCGGTTTTGGCAACTGGATGGACACCAGCATTTTGTGAGTGTCTTTGAGGTGCCCATGCCTCAACCATGAGTGCGCATGTTGCGCCTTTGACTACATAGATTGATATTATAACAATAAAAGATGCTCATTATCGTTTCCGCATCCCAAATGTCATTATTTTATAACCGGATTATAAAAATAATTAAAAAGTTACTAGAATCATCATACTTCAACACAAGAAAAATGAATTCAATGTGTGAAAAAAGGTTTGGATTATGATTTAATTTTTTAAGAAATTTTATCCTAATGATATTACACTAGAAGGGTGCCCGCGCAATGTGGCGGGGCAACATTTTACATCCGACACATGTTTCTAATTTTTGTTATTCTTATAGCAATTTTACAAATGTTTATTATATTTTTTCTAAGCTAAAATTCAAAACACCGTATATTTGGATTTTGCATGACGACTTGTACATTTAAGCATTAACTTATTGTAGCTTACAAAATACAGATCGGTTCAGCAAAAATTTACACCAAAACGTTTAAAAAATACACATTTTGATTGATGTAACAGAAATCTTAAACAAATTAAGTTTATTGGTTTATGGGTAGATAATGTAAAATTTTATGTAATTTATAGTAGGTATAAGGTTAGTATGTAACTAATTATAAGGGGTAATCTGTAAATAATGTTAAAAATACTATTTTACCCTTAAAAATGGTTGTATCCTATGCATTGAGTGAGATAAGTGTTCTTAATTTAATGGTATTTTAAAATACCTTTCTCATATGCTTTATATATAGTATAGATTATTAATAAGTGATTTTGTTCGGCTAAGCACATTTTAAAGAAATAAACCCCAACCACACTACATAATGCGGATCACCATATTTCCTAAACCCGAAATGATTTGTAACTAGACGGCTAATCCTCTTCTCGGTTCTTTTCATTGAGTTTGTTAACATCAACAGCCATAGAAGCGTGTATGAGTGTATATAGACATAATATATACATCTACAGCATTTGTGACAAGATTTTTTATACTATGAGAAGCTATGAGAAATAATTCAATAAATTTGTAGCTTTGATTCACAATTTGTGTGTACATGGTATGATGATCAAATAGAAAGGATCTTCAAATGCATAACTGTGTAGCAAAGGTGACACAGGCACGACCCTAGGGCTCAGGCAAGGCGGGGCTCACCAAAACCACTTTTGAGAGCAACAAGGCGTAATGGCATGTTGAACCGGAAAAAACCAACCAACCAACAAAAAACATGTACATAATGGCCAAAAGGAGTTTTAAACGTTGTGAACCAGCCAAAAAACAGTCACACTAGCAGAAAACAAGACTAAAACATTTGTTGTGATTGTCCTAGGCATGTGCTATTAAGCGCCTTGTGCCTAAGCCATAGGCTCACCATTTGCGCAATGAGTGCACCTTGAGCCTTTACTACCTAGACGCAAACACAAAGTTGCAAATTTCGTGAATTTGTTTCTCATGATAAAAACCCTTGTAAATTGATACGCATATTTATGCAGAAGCTGCGTGAATCACATGTATTTGTACTAGTATTAGCTAAATATTATGCAAGTGAGAGAAAGAGAGTGCATTATGTAGTTAGATAACGACTCAACGGTATGTATTAGTCACATGTACAAGTGTTTGTAGTTCTCTACTTAAAATTAATTATATATTGAGCAGCCCTCAATATATATATACATATTTTATATATATACATATATATATATATATGTGTGTGTGTGTGTACACATCCTTTTTAAGTACATGCCTTCCACACTTGGTAAATTGATTAGAAAAGACTACAAGAATGCAAATTGCAACTCCAATGGGCAAAGCACGTGTACACACACATGCGTGTAAATGGGTATATATATATATATTATATACACACACAAACATATGAAACTTTTATTCATAACTTAGTATATATATGGGAAAAAGATCAAATAAAGAGGATCTTCACATGAAAAAAATGTGAGTCGTTGTTACGAAATACATGAATTAAGACCTTCTTACTTTTCACGATAAAAACCTTGTATTTGATCCTGACGGGTAATAATATAACACACACATATAATATATGATTATATACATTGATACACCCATGTATGAAACGTATAATCGATACAAGAATTTTTGTTTATGAATATGCATATGATTAATTGCTTTTTTCTAGCAAAGTAAATATCCACCTAAAAATCTTTTGGAACCACTAATATTTGAGGAAGTTGATGTAATATAAGGCAAATGTGAAAATGTTTACGTACAGAGAAGTTGGTACAGAAAAGGACGAATGTGAAAATGTATGTTGGAAGTTGGTACACAAAAGAACAAATGTGAAAATGTATACACACATACACGTACTCATATGTATGAATGTGAATTACATCCAAGAAATCATTATAGTTGTAATTATTATGTGACAACACCTACGGGATATAAATTAACATAAAGCAGTTGTACAAATGTGCACACAAACTGCAAGGTAAATGGGTACATAGTGGAGTCACAAAGATATTGAAGGAAAATAGGCATTTACCTCAACAGCCATACGGGCCCATTTGTTACCCAAGCTGAGATGGAGTTCAATGACCCGACGCTCCTCCTCTGGTGTAAATGCACCTTTTTTTAGATCAGGTCTCAAGTGGTTTGCCCACCTTAATCGACAGCTTTTACCACATCGAGAAAGCCCAGAATGCTTCTGAACAGCATTCCAATTTCCTTCTCCATGTTCGTTCACATAATCCACCAAAATTGCATCTTCAGCTGATGTCCAGGGACCTTTCTTGAGCGCACCACTTCCTCGCACATTTCTTTCAGTGCTAACTTCATCAACTGATGGTGAAGTAATGCAATCCCTGGACATAATCGTGTCATCGCTTTCACTCGTCGTGTTACTCATCTGAATAACACACAAACAACCATCTATCAGTAATATGATTTGCTAACATGACCGCATATAAACAATCCACATCAAAACTAACAAACTTCAAAGAGAGTGCGTTTTAAAAGTATCTCTGTCATATGATACAATTAGAATCATCTATAAAAAAACAATGGGTTCACTTCTGCTACTTGAAGATGTAATCAAGAGTTTTAATGGTGTTCTGCAGCTAGCATAGAACTGATTATTCGACCCCAAACACAGAAAAGTTATCATTGGGACAACAAAACACCCTTTGATACTAAGAAACAGAAGAAGAAATGAAATGCCAAGATTTAGTTGGGTTAGATTTGATGATGAATTGTAAATGTCCCAAGAGCATATTTTAGTGAGAAAGAAAAACAAAACCCCAGAATGAGAAAGGAACCTAACATAAAAGACACTTGAACCCACGCAAACACTTATGAGGAAAAGAATTACAATACAGGAAGAAGCAATTCAGAAATGTGAAAGAGCGAGAGCTTTTACCTCAAGGGAAGAAGGCGGTTTGCTGATGAGATATCAACTCCGGCAAGAAGAAAACGATGGAGAATCAAAAGATGGAAAGAAGAAGAAGAAGAAGAAAGGAAAAAGTGGGATGAACTGTAATTGAAATCAAGTAAAAGGTAAAACGAAGAGGTAGATCTAGCTAGTTTGAATCAATCATCAATGTATGTGATTTGAGAAAAGGGATAGAAGAAGAAGAAGATGATGATGATGATGATACGAGAAGAATTGATTTGTGAGTGAGGTGCCCTAACCGTGATCGGTGAAGAAAAAGACGGAGGAATCGATCATAGAATTGTTCAAGGGTTAGATTTCATAAACATCTACATCTTTTAGAGAGAGAGAGAGAGAGAGAGAGAGATAAAAGAGGCGTAAAGGGATGTGAGAGAGAGATCGAGGGAAAATAGGAGATGGATGAGGATGGAGTGATTTTAAACCTTTTTTCACTTTAACTTTTTTATTTTACTTTAGTAAAATCAAATTTAAACTATTAACTATTTATCAAGAGTGATTTTATTTGAACACCCACTAATTTTAAATCAACACCCATTTAATTCTATACGTCGCGTATGGGTTCATACGCGGCGTATAGGGTTGCGAAAATATTCTCTATACGTCGCGTATGGGTCCATACGCGGCGTATAATCTTCCCAAATTTTTTCTGCAATATTTCTATGTATTGTTAAGGGAGTATACGTCGCGTATGGGTTAGTACGTATAAAAAATTTTGTCGGCTTTATTTTGTACGTTAAGGTTGACACTTTGCGTATAAGTTATATTTTGTAACATATTAATCGATAATTTTAAATCTTAGTTAACAAATAAAACATATAAAACAAAACAAACATTAAATGATAATATAAATAAATAACAAAGTTTTTAAATACATAACAAAATAAAAGTACAATTAACAAAATAAAACTACGGTGAATTTGGGTAATATCAAGGCGGTGGCAAGTCTTGAGGATCAATACCAGCAGCATGGGCTCATGCAATCTCAAGCTGAACGTGCCAATCCATAAGATCCTCAACTCGATCAAGGCGACGACCCTGATCCCGTAATCTCGTATTAATCTCCTGCATAAATGTCTCAATACGTACAGGCACCCTTACATCTCTATAAATATGCCGAGGGAACTGTGGCTGAGGAGGCGATTGGTCGTGTGGCGGCTGAACATGCGGAATACGCTCCTGCTACTGGTGTGGATGGTCATCGTCGACCTGCTGAACAGGTGTAGGATGCCAGATCTCACCGGGTCGAAGAGAGAACCGTATGCCACCCGGAAACTAGCGTATAATACGCATGCCGAATAACGTACGACCATCTAATCTCACCGGCTCGATCGAAGGGGATACGTCAGCAGCATGGCGAGGAAAATAACTAAGACAACGCGTAATCATCGTAATGTATGCACTGCCATACACCGCTCCTCGCTTCTGGCGATGATAATATGAAGCATAATACTCAGCTAAACATCTCGCAAGGTTGCACCTGGTCCTTGTAAGCAAAAAATATAGGTAAAATAAGTCGGGAATGGTACACCACTCCCGACTCTTGCCACGTCCCGTGATGGATGTGGCGATCATCCGATGCAAGTAACGGATAAGAGGATCTCTAATTCCAATGACCCTACTCTTAGTCCTCTGAAACGGACCTCCGGCAATTTGAGGCCACCAATCTCTCAATCGGGTCTCCTCCATCTCAGTAATTCCCTCTGTAAATAGAGGGGTAACGGTCTCCGGCTCATAATAAAGTCCCGAGAGAACGACAAACTGCTCAATCGACATCTGATGAAATCGTCCACATAGCCAAAACGAAATCTCAGATCGCTCATCGTCCTCCACCATCTCATCAGGACGAACATAAATAAAGGTGGATAAAAACTCCACCATCAGCTCTCGGTATGAAGGTAAGAACGCCAGCTCAAATAATCGACTCCATGGTGTATTATCTCCGATAATCCTAGCGAGTCTATCGCGCTCCCCAAGTTCGGCCATCACCTCCCAATCCACTGCCTTTTGATGACCGATCTTCATATACGCCGCGTATAGGTACCCACGTATGGGCTTTGTGTGTGTCGTATGGTACCTATACGCCGCGTATAGCCCTATACGCCGCGTATAGGTACCCACGTATGGGTCTTGTGTGTGCCGTATGGGTCCTATACGCCGTGTATAGCCCTATACGCCGCGTATAGGTACCACGTATGGGTTTTCTTCAACCTATGAACTATACACTGCGTATAGACCTATACGCCGCGTATAGTTCCTCAAACAGTTTACAGATCTATTTTTAGCGCATAAAACATCAGTTTAACATTTAAATTAGCGTACGATTAACATAACAAAGGTATAAGAACAATAATACATACCTGAACTAGTGAATGTAGAGAAATCAACGAACAATATGTATAGTATCGATCTATACGAGAGAGTTTTTTGGTTTGAAAAAGTTTGGTAGGGTGAGTTTGTGAGGAGATGTCCCTTTAATGGGTCTGGGAGGCTATACGCCGCGTATGGGTCTATACGCGGCGTATAGTTTATTTTATTTTATTTTTTTAATTTTTTTAATTAAAATATATTTATATAAGTTGGGGATCTCGGTTAGCTTCTATTATTGTATTATATGCTGATATACGACTCCTACACATAATCTACCATTCTGCAGCACGTACGTTTCGGTTAAGAATCCAAAGATTACTTAATGTAGGCATCGGATAATCTCCATATAATTTAACGTGGACCAAATGATTATTGTTGACATGAACAATCGAAACGACATGATGAGGCATCATACTGTTCGGATCAGCCCATAAGGGGAAAAATGTTTGACAACCGTTATTGCTTAATAGATGAAGAATAACACCAAACCTTTGAGCAATTACTATTCCCGTATACGGCATTATCATCCAATGTTCTTTTGGCGCAGGTTCCACACGTTGCCAATCTATTATGTGACGCAATTCATTATACTGTCCGGCGTACAAAGTATCGAAAACTTCTCTGTAACTCAATTCATATGTGTCCAACTCCTCTAAAAGTTGTTGACGACATCCATTTATTTTCATTAAACCCCAACCCTAAAGCTATAGATCGAAAACCACAATTACCATCGGGTCGAACATCTCGTATACGTGAAATATACCGATGAAAGATTGAAGGAATCCAATTTTTTAACCTGTTTATATTGTGTAATTGCTGATCTCCGACAATCGATGAAAAGTCATTGGTACTTTGTGACACCTTAGACGATGTGGAACGACTACATTGTATGACAGGCTTCTGAGACTTTACTACTGAAGTTCTTATTCCGGTAAATGAGCTATGTCTTGGTATGTCACACGTACTATGTTGAGTGTCTAGCTTCTGCTGTTGAACCTTAAACGTTGGACGACCACGAATATCTGTTTGAATAACAGGCGGTTTTTTGTTATTTTTCCATGGATACACAATTTTTTTATTTTTTCCACCAAACTAAATTTTACAGGAGCGGGGTGTGTCATTATTTGTTGTTTCACCCATTCCATTTCTTTTTCAACATCGACTTCTTCATTCTCCATAAATGATGGTTTAATTGTATCAAGCTTTATCCAAAACACGTCAATTGCATCTAATGAAATTTAGTGCCTGCATTATAAATTATAATATAAAATCATTACTGTAACAAAAAAATGATAAATATGGAACGATTATTACGAGAATGTTCATATTTTTCCAGCCGACAAGCACAAGGCAACCCATAACTAGTGAAAAGTTGACAACCACACGTTGCATTTGTTGAGCGCATCACATGCAATTTAGTGTTTTCGGCAACTAATAATTCAAGAGCTTTGTGTGACACTTTGCCTCGTAGGTACTCAAACAAAGGGAGATTATGATGACTCATAATTTTAATTTTGCTTGTCTCAAAACTTTCTTTTAAATTTACCTCTTGTGCGTTTACCAATTGATCAACAAACTCCACAAGTCTATCCAGTGAGCTATTTTTGATTTAAGAGACTTTGTTTGTTGTGTGTTGGCCAAAATTGTGGTTGAGTTAGTCTAGGCTGATACAAACATTTTCTTGTAATTCTCTAACTAGTTTTTGTTTATATATGACAATACTCCTGAAAATATATTTAAAAAAATCAAATTAAGTGTTATATAAGAGTATTGTATGTATGTATGTATGTATGTATGTATGTATGTATGTATGTATGTAATGAAAAACTTACTTTCTCGCTTTGCTTCAACTAATTGTTCGTACAGAACGTTATAGTTATACTCGTAAATATCCGGCGTGGGAGACTCACACAAACGTGCCCATGCATATTTAAACTTTCGCCAGTCATCTTTCGTAAAACTTGCTTTACAGTGTTTCGCGATATTCTCATTAATATGCCACATGCATAAATACTTTGAAGCATTCGGAAATACTTAACACATGCGTTCATTAAAGCAAGATCTCTGTCTGTTATTATGACTCGCGGCTCCATACACCTGTTTAACGTATCTTTCAATCTATTTAGCACCCACTCAAAATTATCTTCTCGTTCTTTACTAATAAATGCATGAGCAACACAAAATTCTTGTGTGTCAAGGTCACACCAACAATCTGAACAAACGGAAGTTTGTACATGTTTGTTTTATACATCGCGTCTATCATCAACACATGCGGGAATGCACGCCAAGTGTCGTATGATTTTGGATGACAAAAAAATATATCTTCTACGGTATTTGTATCGGGATCTTCTCGGGTGTAATAAACATACCTTTTAGAAGATAAAAGGTTTTCTAAAACTTGCATTGGTGTTTCATCGACTTTCTTTTCACTTCTTATCTTATATTGAGCGTTGTATACGTCTCTGGTTATGGATGAGTTCTTTGGATTTTGCTTTTTCAAAGCTGATAAGATGTTACGAGGCTCCATGTTCTAATCGGTAAGTTGTTCCACCAAATTGAATTCGTTTTGAGAATGAAAACCTTCTTACAAATGGGTGCCCCTCCATATGTTGAGCGGGATCATGGTTATGTTCGTCATTTCTCACCTCTAATTTCCACGAACGACGTTTGTTGTCGTATATCCCCACTAATTTAAAAGGACATCCGAATTTTTTGCTACCAGATCGTCTAATTGTTGCTTTACTTTTGTGTTCACCACTACGATCACAAATAAGCCACACTTTACGACCTGACCTTCCTTTTTCTTCGATCTTCGTGTAATAATAACGTAACCATTATCACGTCCCCTATTAACAACCCAACAGACTAGCTCATCGATGATAAAAATTCTTAACATGTTTCAATGATATTTTCGTGTTTTGATTTTCAGCACTCGAGAGATAGTTTATATTACTTTGTTGTGGGTCATAACTTGATTCTCGGCAAAACTTGAACTCATCATCGGGAACATAAGGTTGGTTTATGTTAGGACCTGGTATTTGAACAAAATACCTGGAGATTAGCATGTAAAGAAGGATCTGGTTTTTGTGTCGCTTTCAAGAAAGGCAAGCAGACAAAGAAGGATCTGGTTTTTATGTCGCTTTCAGTTGGCCGACTGAGTCTCAGTCGGTCAACTGACTCATTCGTGCCCTTTCATTGCTTTCTCAATTAACCGACTGAGTCTCAGTCGGTTGACTGACTCATTCGCACCCTGTCATTCGATCGAAAAGATCATTCTTAAACGCCATTCGGGTGAATGACTAAATTTCATGTCCAGTCGTACGAATGGGATCCATTCGCATGGTTGGTCCATATTCATGGTCCAATCGTGCGAATAGGTCACACTTAGTAGATTTTCTGTCATTTTGAACATTTTAACTTTTTGAAATAGACATTATGAGTTTTGATCATCTCAGACATGATCATTTTTAACCAATTTAGTCACCTCAGACGTGACTGCTTTAAACTTGAAAATTCATGTGGTCATCTCAGACATGACCCATTCAGTGAGTTGATCCCTTATCGATTTTCATGATGTAGTCCGGCAAACAAATTAACTAAAACGACTCGCTAAATTAGAAACTTAAACTAAAGACTTTGTTTTGGCTTTTGTGAGAGATAGAACCTAAGGTGGAAATCTACTGGATTTGGTTCCGGAATAGAAAGCTTCAACTTAGATTGACCACACCTGGACCAATTCAATTTTGGAATCATACAGACACATCAAATCATTTGGGACTTGTTATCAAAATCTTTCGATGCTCAATTCTTGTGTTCATCCAGAGTCATTAGCAACTTTAGGAAATCATACTGGAACTCTTAGATTACCACATTGATTTGAACTTTCAAGAATTGCAGCCACAATGATTATCAATATGTTTGTCCACTTAAATCCATACACAGACTTTTGACACAAACTGGTGATTGTTTTTGGTTTAATTATTTCAACGAACATTTGTGGATCCCACACTTATATGGTAATCAACATTCCTCAGGAGCTTTTGAGCGGTCTACGGGTATTATTACAAGGAGAGACTATTCTTAGAGCTTTCAAAGAGAAGCCAATCCTCAGGTCAGTGCCATCGCACAACAGAGAGGCGGCAAACAACACTGAATTCTAGAATATCTAGGTTGTGCTTATCCTCAGGTCAGTGCCATCGCACAGCAGAGAGGCACACCACCTATCTCCTTGTTAGAGCAGCTTAATTTTATTTTGCACTAAATGCACCAACAGCATACGTCATTGGCTTGATAGCATTTTTCTTTCATTTTTTCGTGCTTTGCTCTATTTATGGTCATCCGCACACATTAGTGGCGTTAACATGCTCATTACCCCTTATTGGAATATTGTTGATTGTGTTAACCAGTGATGAGATAGGAGCCCACAGTCAGTTGAACCACTTAGTTTGATCTTGAGATCACCAGTCAGGTCTAATCATCTATTGTGTTGAATCTACCGACATATCTATTGTGGTCTAGCAACCTCTAGGTCTACTCTCCTTGTGTTACCTTAAGAGTAACCAGTTTTTCTATCATCTTCCCTTCTATATTGCTTAGACTACACAGACTTATACTTTGAATTTTTGCACCTTTTCTAAATTAAAAGTTCAAATTCCCTCTTGATTTGTTCCTGTGTACTATCATATTCCAAAGAGTTTGAATCGGTATCACAGATACGATCTACCTTATATCAGCTTTCCACCCCTTCTTCCTGGTTTTTTTTCATGTTGCTTGCTGACTTATTCTCCCCCTAAAATACTAAAATCATAACTGGTTTCATTATTTTAGGATTTTAATAAATAGCAAAATAACATAAGTTTAATTGTAAACAGACTCATTTAACCAAATAAACTCAAATAAAATGAAAAATTAAATAAGCTACATCAGACTATACATGATCATCATCAGGAATAACCTCACTTTGCTTTTTAATGCCGTTGACCTCTAGCAAGTATTGAAAACGTGGTTTATCAAAAGCTTTAGTATAGAGGTCAGCGTGTTGAAAATCAGTATTAATTTTTACCACATCAATTAAGTTCTTTTCAAAACAATCTCTGATAAAATGATATTTAATACCGATATGTTTGGTCTTAGGATGTTGGACCGGATTTCTAGTTACTGCAATAGCAGCAGAGTTATCTACAAAAATAGGAGTAGAACAGAACGTTAAACCGTAATCCCGCATTTGCTGTTGAATCCAGATGATTTGTGAACAGCAACTTGCAGCAGCAACATATTCAGCTTCATAGGTTGACAATGCAACCGATGTCTGCTTCTTACACTGCCACGTAATTAATCTTCTCCCAAAGAATTGACACCCTGCTGATGTAGACTTGTAGTTCATCTTGCAGCCTCCGTAATCCGAGTCACTATACGCCGTGAGCTCAAAGTCATCATCATGAGGATACCACAACCCAAGTGTGGGTGTACCCTTTAGATAGCGAAAAATCCTTTTGACCCCGATCAGATGATTGACCTTGGTTTAGCCTGATATCTAGAACATAAACATGTCGCATACATGATATCAGGTCTTGAGGCAGTGAGATACATGAGGGATCCAATCATTCCTCGGTACAACGTGGCATCACAAGATCTCCATTTTCATCAGGTGCTATATCGTGATTCGTAGCAAGTGGAGTCCCAGCAGCAGAAGCATTCTCCATGTCAAAACGACTGAGAATGTCTCCTATGTACTTGGTCTGATGTAGGAAGATCCCATTTGGTGTTTGATCCACCTGTAGCCTGAGAAAGAACTTCATCTCCCCCATAGCACTCATCTCAAACTCTTTCTTCATAACTGCTTCAAACTCTTTGCATAACTCTTCGTTCTTTGAACTGAAAATTATGTCATCAACATAGATTTGTACGAGCAGTAGGTCGCCATCTTTTTCTTTAATGAACAGCATGCAGTCAATGACTCCCCTGCGAAAGCCGTGTTTCACAAGGTGAGTCGAGAGTTTTTCATACCAAGCCCTTGGAGCTTGATGAAGCCGGTATAAAGCCTTGTCGAGCTTGTAGACTCTATCCCGATGATAAGGATCTTCGAATCCCTCGGGTTGACTGACATACACTGTTTCTCTGATTTCCCCATGAAGAAATGCACTCTTCATATCTAATTGATAGACTTTAATTTTCATGTACGATGCATAGGCAAGGAAGATACGAATGGCTTCCATCATTGCCACGGGTGCAAACACCTCATTGTAATCAATTCCCTCAACTTGGCGAAAACCCTGAACCACCAGTCGAGCTTTGTTCCTGATAATGACCCCTTGGTCATCTTTCTTGCATTTTAAAACCCATTTGGTGCCAATGACCTTAGCACCTTTAGGTCTATCAACCAGAGTCCATACATCTAACTTCTTGAACTGAAGAAGTTCTTCTTGCATGGCACTCACCCACGCCTCATCATTTAGTGCATCACTGACGTATTTTGGCTCAAACTGGGAGACAAACACCGATAAGCACCATCATGAATATATCCCTTTTCCATAACTGAGGCGTAATCAACTGAGTATAGCTGATTTTGGGTTTGCACTCCGATCTGACATCCCCAATGACATTGTTAGGGGATGATAGACATTTAGTCGTAATCCTGGAGTAGTAGGAACAGCTACCTCAGAGCCAAGATTATGAACATTTGGATCTGCATCTGAGGTGGTCGGAGTTTGAGGCTCTGAAGTTGAAGGTGTATCACTGATAGATGCTTGTGGGCTTTCAGGAAGTGGAACCTGTTTCCCCTGACTGTTCTGGTTATCTTTTTCAGCTTCATCTTCAGAGGAGGAGTCACTGTCATCGACTACTCCCCCTGATGAGTAGATGAATTCCCGGTGAGCTATATGTTGGTGGATTCAAGCTATCATACATCATTCGTGTAGCTAACTCGTCATCCGAGGGAGAGAGAGGAATGTTGAACGACTTGAAGAATCCATCATAGTCGAAGAGTAGGCGGGTCCTTTGCTAGTAGGTGGTGTGGTAAATCGCTGAACGTCAACATTACACCACACTTCTACTAGACCCGTTGAGTTGTTGTAAACTCGCTTGTTCTGTATGTTGTATCCTAGAAAGATGCCTTCATCTGCCTTCTCGCTGAATTTACCTTCTCGTGTCTTCTTCAGAAGTGTGCACAGTGTCCCAAATGGTTCGAGATACTCCAAGTTCGGTTTGCGTCTTTGTAGTAGCTCGTAACATGTTTTACCGTGGCGCTTGACTATCAGGACTCGATTCAGTGTATAACAAGCATTCACCACTGCCTCATTCCAGAATTGGATAGGCAGTTTCGAGTCTGCCAGCATAGTCCATGCTGTCTCTATCAAGCTTCTGTTCTTTCTCTCAGCAACACCATTCATCTGAGGTGTGTAGGCAGAAGTGAATTGATGCACAATTCCCTTTTCTTTGCAGTATGCCTCCATCCACTGGTTCTTGAATTACGTTCCGTTGTCTGAGCGTACTCGTCTAACTTTCAGCTTGTAGAGAGATTCCAGTGTGGTTACTAACTCCTTGAATGATTCAAATGTTTCTGATTTGGATTTCAGAAACATTACCCAAGTGAACCTTGAGTAGTCATCGGTGACCACAAAACAATACAAGTCGCCTGCAATGCTCTTTGTGCTGACTGGACCGAACAGATCCATGTGTAGAAGTTCAAGAGGAAGTTCTATTGAATTAACTTTCTTTTCCTTATGAGACTTCTTTGTCTGTTTACCTTTCTTGCAAGCTATACAGAAATCAGTAAGCTGAAAGTTCTTGACATTTACACCTCTCACCAGATCCTTCTGAATCAAGTGATTCATCTTCCTTTGACTAATGTGTCCCATTCTCCTATGCCAGGAGATGGAGTCTTTTTCAGTAGCTTTGGATAGAAAACACTGAACCTCATGATCCATTGTAGAAGCTGTTGATAGATCCAAGACATAAAGATCTTTATATCTTGAAGCAGTCATCAAAACTTGGTCCTCTGGGATCACGTAGTCTTTCTTCAGTACGTAACACTTCTTGTTGTCGAAGATGACTTTAAATTCCTTATCACATATTTGAGAAATAGAGAGTAAGTTGTTTTGAAGTTGCTGAACATAGTTCACCCTATCAAACTTAACTTTCTGATTTCCAACTTCTCCCTGAGCTGTGATATAGCCTCCCTTGTTTCCTGCAAACGAAACATGCCCTCCTTTTATTTGCTTGACGTTTGATAAAAGAGCTTTGTTTCCTGTCATGTGCCTGGATGCTCCGCTGTCTACTATCCACGTGTTAGTTTCAGCACTGTATTGAACAACCTGCACATACAAGGTAAAAGATTAGTTTAGGTTAGGAACCCAAGCCTTTAGTGGCTTGGATTTCCCAGAGGCATCACACATCAGAAATTCAACCCATTGACCCTTAGAAGGTGAGGGTAGCTCAGGTTCCTTCTTGTCATCATTATCAGACATAGAGATTGACTTCTCTTTCCATAAGCTAGATTTGTGCAATGTCTGTTTGTGATAAACAGTCGACTGGCTAACGGGTTGAACCTTCTGTTCACTAGTTCTTCTAGGTGGAGTTAAAGAGCTCCTTTTAGAAGACCTAGGTTTTGAGTCCTGAAGTTCAATCTTCTTCCTAGGTGTCTGATAATAAGAACAATAGGAAGCAATGTGTCCACATTCTCCACAGTTGTAGCACGCCCTGCTATCAACTTTATGATTAAACTTTCTTTGTGGAGACGTGTGTGACACTCTAGTAACATCACTCACTTTAGGTTTTGACTCTGGTTCTTTTGATGTTTTCACTAGTTTAACAAAATTAACTTATTTAACCTGTTGTCATCCTTTTCTTTTTGGTTAATTGGTCTTTGACTTGAAGTATGTGAAAGATTATCCTTAAAAGCCCTTTTAGGTTCTTATTTCACTCTGTTTGACCCTGACTTTAAGTTAACTTTTTCAAATTCCTTTTCCAGATTAACATAAGGCAATTTACCTTTTGCCTTTGAAGTGGCCTTCTTTTGTTTGTTTCCAGAGTCAATAGATGAACATAAGGAATCTGGATCACTAACAAGTAGAGTAGACACTACATGATCCTTGATGGGATTACTATTTACTGGTCTAGTCTTAGTGTTCATTAAAGTCTCAGATGGTGGTGGAACCACTTTGTAACCCAATCCCTCCCTGTTGTTCCTGTCTCTCACTAAGTGTTGGACTATGTGTGAAGAACTAGTCCAACTATACAGTTTCTGTTTTAATGATTTACTTCTACTTCTAGAACTGCCTTTTGCTTCTTAATGTCTTCTAAGGAGTTTAGATAGTACCTAATGTCATTAGCTTGGTTAAATGCAACTACTTCGGTTTCCCTAAGCTGTTTAGTCAAAAGGTCTATCTTTTCTTTATAACTATGCTCATTTTGTTTTAGTACCCTATTAGCCTCAGTGCACAGTTGCAAATCTTTTACTAAGTTATCATTATGATCTAATGACCTAGTAAAATTTTCATCTATGCTATTCCTAAAAGTATCACAATCAGAACAAGCATGATTATTAAACATTTGGTCAGTAGTACTTACCTGAGTTGATTCAGAAGAGTTAGCCATCAACACAGCATCAGATGTCTCTGGTTCTGGTGATTCTGTCTTTTCTGTCTCTGACGTGGTAGTATCCTCTTTAGGCTGTTAACTGACCTCGGTTGCAGTTGCTTCTTCATTATGTGACATCGCTATCTCAACTGCTAGATCTCCTTCACTAGCGGAATCACTGTCAATATCTTCTACACTTGCAATGTTTGATTCCCCTGGTGAGACAAACCTAAAGCTCTAATCCTGTCCTTCATCATCATGAGCAGTCAAGGCTTTTGGATCCTTGTTTGATGAAGTAGAACTGGTAGCTTGCTTTTCTTGACGAGTGAAGGAAGAGAATGGGTTCCCGTTACCCGTCTTCTTAGGCTTGACACATTCTCTTTTGAAGTGACCCTTCTCTCCACAGTTGAAGTAGGTCACTTTGCTCTTGTCAAAGCCGAATGTGGTGTCCTTAGTCGCTACTAAGTTCTGTCCGGTTGTTTTACAAACTTCTTTGTCTCCAGACAGCACTGGCTAAAGCCCACATTATATCCATTCTCTCAAGCTCCATTTCGTCCACCTGCTCGTAGTCCTCGTCTGCCAAATGGCATTTTCCAATCTTTCCAGCAACCAGTTCATCATAAGAATGAACCACTGCTGCCAAAAGATCCATGTGCTCTCGAGCTACTTCCACAGTCACATTACCGAGGTTCTCGGTCT
This sequence comes from Flaveria trinervia, assembly GCA_025506515.1. Taxonomy (NCBI): domain Eukaryota; kingdom Viridiplantae; phylum Streptophyta; class Magnoliopsida; order Asterales; family Asteraceae; genus Flaveria; species Flaveria trinervia. Next base: position 13,883,043 of record CM046458.1, on the reverse strand, counting down.
TCAGTCTAGTAGCATTCGCTTCAGATCCAATATTGGGTACAAGAAGACCCTGACGTTTCTGAACCTGAAGGAGGTGCATGTGTAGGACCGATGAGCTAGACACAAATGCAGTCTGGAGAGGTGCTCCAGATGTCTTAACTTGAGGCGTGGCATTGTATAAAGCTGGATTTTGATTGTACGTAGACTTCTGAGCTCTGTACTTCATTCTAAGTGATTCTTCTTGCAACTTAAGAATGAAGTCATTAATATCCAGTTTTGCCAGCATTCCATTCTGTCTAAGATTAGACACGAATGGAACCCATTTTTTAGGCAATCCGTCTGCAAAATTAGTAACTTTCTCTTCCATGGTAGTAGCCACTCCATGTGTATGCAGTTCACTCATCAGATGGTAGAATCTATCTATAACATCGTCCCAACTCTCGTTTCCCATCGATGAGATGTTGTCGAATTCCTTCTTTAACTCCTTGGCTTGATTGCCTTCAACGAGGCATTCCCGTCGTACCTCTTTTCTAGCTCATCCCATAGTTTCTTGGACTGCTTATTCTCTGAGTACGGTGGAATATGTCTTTAGGGATAGACTGTGTAATCAATGCATAGACCCTCTTCTCTGCATTATATTTGACTTTCTGCGCGTTTGTCATCCCTCCTAAGGTTAACTTTACTCCATCGGCTCCCACCGGCGTACTATATCCAATCTCGATGGCTTCCCACAGATTCGGATCCACTCCATTGAGGTAGATCTCAAAACGTTGTTTCCAGTGGGGAAACTCATCTAACGTTAAAAGCTTTGGTGGTTTATTATGATTACCCACCTCACTCTCAAGTAACAGCAGGTTCTGGATCCTAGAGTCCTCCCAGCAGTAAAGGCTGACATTTGATCTTCCATTGTGAATAACTTTAAGTCTAATAAACAATTGTCACTGGGGCGACTGAAGGGTGCGATGGACTATCGTGTGCGTATGAACTCTACGACTGTTTCAATCGTGCGGCTGAACTAAGTGATTAGCTCAGTCGTGCGAATGAATCTGATGCGTATGAACAGTACGACCGAACGGTTCAATCGTACGAATGGAGATACGACTATGTCCAATCGTGCGTCTGTGCAATGCGAATGAGGTCCAGTCGTGCGAATGGCTCACTCGTGCGACTGAAGCTGCTGTTATGCGAAAATTCTAGGTTAAACGTGTTTTAGCCGTAAAAATTTGAACTTTCGCAAGGTTTAATTTCCTAAGTCCGTAGAAACCAAACTTTGATGAGCAGGGAACGTCCAAGATCACTTTTGACACAAAAGATTGCGTTTTTAGTGCAAAAACACAAACTTTTTATCAATCTTGATTGAATCACACGTAATCAAGAGCCAATGCTCTGATACCACTTGTTAGGACCTGGTATTTGAATGAAATACCTGGAGATTAGCGTGTATACCAGATCAAATAGTGCGGAATCCTATTTGATTGGCGATCCAATCAGTGAGAACACACGAAGAATCAATAAAGAATTGAAACTAACGTTAGAAATCGATTGGAAATCGATCTAATGTGTTCTATGAACTTGGAGAACGAATTGGGCGGTTTCTGGACGGCTGGGGTACGTCTGGAATCGTAATCGATCGAGAGTCCTTATTTTTCACGAATTGAGTTGTATTTATAGGTTGGTATTATTCAATCATGCGACTGAACCATTAGTATGGTTCAGTCGTGCGATTGAGCCATGCGGTTGATTCATTCGCACGACCGAGTGTTCAGTCGTGCGACTGAGCCAATCTTATGTTACAATCATACGACTGATCCAGTCTCCTAGTTCAGTCGTGCGACTGAGTCATTCGTATGAAGGTGTTCATGCTTATGGTCCATTCGCATGGGCCATTCGCATGATAACTTCATTATTTTAAGTTTGAATGTATTAATTAGTAAACATTATATGTAAACATTCAACCAATCACTAACCTAATTAATTAATTTAATATCAACTTATTAATGAAATATTAATCATTACAAATCACAAACACCCATATCATTTCATTAATCATATCAAATTACACCAGAATAAGATAAACAAGATCTATTACATTTCATATCATGATCTAGGGACATACATGTATCAACAGTTTAAATCTGCAATTCGTAAGCAGATGAACGTACGAATCATCTTGATTACTATCTGCCACGTACGAAATGCTTGAATATTCACCAAACAAATAGTTACCATCCCAAAACGACATAACGAACGAATAATCTTGGATCACTTCAAATTCAACCATGCTATACGTTCCGTGGCAGCCCTATAAGACAAATGAGATTTTTTTAAGAAAATAGAGTTTTGTGGTTCAACTATTTCTTCAAAATAATAAATTTTCTCTAAAACTATAACTCATATTTCTTTTATATACATACTTACGTACACATAAATGTCTTGATTACTTAATAATCATTTCAACTAACTCGGGTTCCACGATACTAGTCGATTATGATAAAAAAGCTTAAAATTTATTTAAGTTGACCGTAACCGACTAGCACCGATGGAACCCGAGTTAGTTGAAATGATTTTTTAAGTATGCAATTCAAATATATGTATATATGTATGCAAATACTTAATGAAATAAGAATCAAATATTTACCGAGTAATTATGTGACTGAAGAAAATGTTGAACCACATAACGCTAATTTCCTTCAGTTAAGATCATACGTTTCCTTCGTAACAAACGAAATATGAACACATCGTTTGATATTCGATGCGTTTATATATCATCGAAAGAATCTTAAGTCGCGCCAATATAATTTGAAATAAAGCCTATACGCCGCGTATGGGTCCATACGTGGCGTATAGACCTGGGTCGTATGGGTGTGGGTCGTATGCGTATAGGCCCACTGAATGACCGATTTGACTTCGCCAGTTTTGTCTTCTGAAAAGCCTATACGCCGCGTATGGGTCCATACGCGGCATATAGACTCACTGATGTGACGTGAAATTCTTGGCATTTATGAGGGAGACCTATACGCCGCGTATGGACCCATGTGCGGCGTATAGGTGGGTGTCGATTCAAATTTGAGGGTGTCTCTTTATTAGGACCCTTTATCAATAGTCAATAGTAATTAATATAATACTAATTATCAATTTGATTTATCGATAATAATTGTACATTGATCTTTAAAAGTTGTACACTCAATTCTCATTTTGATCAACTAAATCTTATGTGTTTGGTCAACTTTTCAAACTAATTTATCTATACTATATATAACGCAATATAAGAAGTGTATTTTAATATATAATTAAATTAAAAACATTTATCTCACTCAATACATAAAGTATAACTAATTTTAAGGGTAAAATAACAATTTTTATATTATTTATAAATTACCATTTATAATTAGTTACATAAAAACCTTATTATTACAATAAATTACATAAAATTTTGCATTATCTACCCATAAAGTTTTATATTATTTTAAGATTTCTGTTATATAAATTTATCATGTTTAAAAACATTTTGATACTACAATCGTAAATATGTATTTTTTAAATGTTTTGGTGTACATTTTTGGCTGAACGGATATGTATTTTGTAAGGTACAATAATTTAATGTATAAATGTACAAGTCTTCATGCAAAATCCATTTATTTGGTGTTTTAAATTTTAGCTTAAAAAATATAATAAACTTTTATAAAATTATTATAAGATTAACAAAAATTTGAAACTCGCGTCGGATGTAAAATTTGTCCAATCGTATTGCACAGACACCCTTATAGTATATTATAATATATTCTAATGACCAACAACTATGTATATATATTTATTCACATAGTACAACCATTTATACTTCTTAAAATTTATTTAATCTCAATTTTTTTATATTTTTTAGAAAACTTAACCCCTACAACTTTTTAGATTTAACTTTGTTCCTATTTACTTTGCATCTTTTACAAATTTGTCGATCGGCATTTTTGTCTAAATTTTGAGAGTTACACATCGTTACGTGTGCGTATCATTCAATGTTGTTACACCTTTTTTCTCGTGTTAAACAACCCCGTTGCAACGTGTGTGTCCTAGATCGATATAATAATTGTTATAATGTTTTACGTTTCATATGTGTGGTTTAATGTTTTTATATCTATTTTTTGTTTGTTTTATTTTTTCTCTTTTTAATACGAGTTTATATGGTGTTAGTGGTCGCTAACGATTGTATGACATTGATATTGTTTGGTATGGTTTTATGCCCCCACCGCAACGCGAGGGGCTTAATAATAGTTATAACTAATAACTTGAACAATATTAATATTAACAATTTGATCAATATTCATTTAAAATTTTGATTTTGTTACCAACAACGTCATAGTATGATTGTTCTTTAACTCATTTAGTTTTTTATGGCGTGACACGTGATGTTACTCATGATGTGTCATGTGACATGTCGTATTACATATTTAAAATAAAAAATATATAAATATATCACTAAATTTTTGTGTCTCTTTGTCTCCAAGCTTACGTTAAATAACTTCGAAAAATTATCTTTGACAAAAAAAGAATTAGTAATATATTTATATTTTTTATTATTAAGTTTTCTTATTTTATTACCAAAACACAACCAATTCATTAACTCAAAGTTAGTAGGAGTCGTCTTGTGAAGAAAAACAGAAAAGAAATATTGATATATATGTACCTAGATTTGGATCTTAATGTAATATATCTTGAATGTCTTACGCTTATGCTATGTTTGGGTACTTAATGAAATGAGAATGTTTGATTGTGATTTATAATTTTTAATATTCATTAATGAGTTGTGTAGCGCATATTGACTAGATTATATAGGTTTGTGATTGTTTGAATTGATATGCATAATGTTATAATAATGATTCATTCAAACTTGGTTAAGTGAAGTTCTCATGCGTCCAACTGGACCATGCGTCCTAACAGTGGTCATGCGTCCGAATGGTCATGCGTCCGAATGGCCATGCGACTGAGTGTCCATGTGCCTAAATAGTCCATACGCCTGAACAACTTCATGCGACTAACTCAGTTGCACGACTGAACACTCAGTCATGCGAATGGATCAACCGCATGGCTCAATCGCACGAATGAACCATGCGAATGGTTCAGTCGCCCGAATGAGCAACCCTAACCTATAAATACCACCTAATTCGTGGAAAACTAAAAAATATACACACTTCGACTCCAGACGTACCCTAGCCATCCAGAGACCTCTAAGATCATACTTCAAGTTCATAGATCGCATTAGATCGATTCCTAATCAGTTCTTGACGTTAGATTCAATACATTATTGTTTCTACGTGCGTTCTCACTGATTGGATCGCCAATCAAATAGGATTCCGCACTATTTGGTTTGGTGTACACATTAATCAATAGGTATTTCGTTCAAATACCAGACCCTAACAAGTGGTATTAAAGCTTTGGCTCTTGATTACGTGTTGATTCAATTGTTTTTGATACAAAAGTTTTGTTTTTTCACTAAAAACACAATCTTTTTGTGTCAAACGGAGTTTTAGACGTTTCCCGACCATAAAGTTTAGTTTTTCCGGCATATATCGATTAGGGTTTGTGAAAATTCGAGTTTTTACGGCCAAAACACGTTTACCCTACGAATTATCAAACTTCAGCAGGCCCAGTCGCACGATTGGCTCAATCGCACGACTGAGTTCATTCGCATTCTCTAACCGCACGATTGGACTCATTCGTACACTCATTCGTACGACTGAGAACCCTATTAGGACAGTTCAACCGCATTAGTTCATTCGGTCAACTGACTCATCCGCATTTGTTCAGTCGCATGATTGAACCATTCGCCTAGTTCAATCGCCCGAATAAGCCCAATCGCATACCTTCATTCGCACACATAAGCAGTTTGCTAAAAAAGAAAAAAATAAAGTTAAGTGAAATGGAGGACTAGTTTTCAGCATACACAGCAAGTAAAGATACTCGTATTCAGAATCTACTGCTGTTGGAGAAGGAAGTGGGAATTCATAATAAACCCCCTAAGCTTATCACGTTAGACAACTACCCACAATGGAAGCAACGTTTCGAAATCTACTTAAATGGAGTAGATACAATCTGTGGGAGGCAATAGAGTCGGGGTACAACATGCCAGTAGGAGCTGACGGAGCCAAACTTACACTAAGTGGCATGTCTGATGCACAAAAGGTAAAACATAATGCTGAGAAGAAAGTCTATGCTTTGCTCACTCGGTCTATTCCGAAAGATATCTTCCATCAGTATTCGGAATACACTCAAGAAAAGAAACTATGTGATGCGTTGGAGAAGAGGTATGACGGAAATGCCTCACTCAAGGCCATTAAGGCCAAAGCTTTGAAGAAGGAGTTTGACAACTTCTCTACAATGGGAAAGGAAGGCCTGGATAATATGATCGACATATTCTACCACTTGATGAGTGAGATGCACACTCATGGAGTAACTACGTCGATGGAGGATAAGGTATCCAACTTTGCTGATGGATTACCGGAGAAATGGGCTTCTTTCGTTTCATATCTTAGACAAAATGGGATGCTCTCCAAGTTAGATATAAATGACTTCATTCTGAAACTAAGAGAAGAGGAGCTTAGGATGAAGTATAGAGCACAAAAGGCCAACTATGACCAGAATCCTGCACTCTACAATGCGACTCCTCAGGCCAAGACATCTGGAGCACCAATGCAGAGTGCCTTCGTCTCAAGCTCAGCAGTTCCAGCACAAACTTCTACTTCAGGGTCTGAAACATCAGGGTCGTCTGGCACCCAGTATATCATACCTGAAGCTAATGCAGCAAAATTGAAAACCGACAACTTCGGGAATGTGACTGTTGAGGTGGCCAAAGAACACATGGACCTCTTAGCTACTGTAGTCCACTCCTATGATGGACTAGTTGTTGGAAAGATAGGAAATTGTCACCTGGCAGATGAGGATTATGAACAAGTGGATGAGATGGAGTTGGAACGAATGGACATAATGTGGGCCTTGGCAAGTGCTGTCCGACTAGCTAAAAAGTTTGTCAAAAAGACTGGACAGAACTTGGTTGCAACCAAGGACATGACCTTTGGCTTTGACAAGTCAAAGTTAACTTGTTTCAACAGCGGTGAGAAGGGGCACTTCAAGCGGGAGTGTGTGAAGCCAAAGAAGACTGGTAATGGCAATCCCTTCTCGTCCTTTAATCGTCAGGACAAGGCCACATATAGCAGTTCTACTTCATCAAGGAAGGACCCCAAAGCCTTGACCGCTAATGAGGATGAAGGACAGGACTGGAGCTTTCGGTTCGTCTCACCAGGAGAGTCCAACATAGCTAGTGTGGAGGACATTGATGACGATTCTTCCAGTGAGGGAGATATAGCAGTAGAGATCATGATGTCAAATTCTGAAGACACTGCACATGTGGTGAACCACCTAGCTAGAGAAGAAAAATTTGTATCAACGTCAAAATCACCAGAACCAGAGACAACAGATTTTGTGCTCATGGCTGATTCTTCTTCAACATCTCAGGTAAGTAATACTGACCAGTTGTTTAATAATCATGCTTGTTTAGATTGCAATAAATTTAGAGAAAGTATAGATTTGAAATTTTCTAGGTTATTAGATCATAATGATAGCTTAGTAAAGGATCTGGAACTGTGTACTGAGGCAAATAGAGTATTAAAACAAAACGAGCACAGTTACAAAGAAAAGATAGACCTATTGAACAAACAGCTTAGGGAAACAGAAGTAGTTGCCTTTAACCAAGCAAATGACATTAGGTATTATCTTAACTCCTTAGAGGACACTAAGAAGCAAAAAGCAGTTCTAGAAATAGAAGTCAACTCCTTAAGACAAAAATTGCACAGTTGGACAAGTTCATCTCACATTGTCCAACACTTAGTGAGAGAGAGAAACAATAGGGAGGGATTGAGATACAAAGTGGTTCCACCACCACCTGAGACCTTAATGAACACCAAAAGTAAACCGATTAACAATAACCCCATCAAGGATCATGTGGTGTCCACTCCTCTTGTTAGTGACCCAGATTCCGTAAGTAAATCCAATGAATCTGACACTAAACACAAGGAGGCCACTTCAAAGGCAAAAGGAAAGATGCCTTGTGTTAACTAGGAAATAGAGTTTGAAAAGCTTAATTTAAAGTCAGGGTCAAACACAGTAGAATTAGAACTCAAAAAGACTATTAGACCGAATCAATCACAAGCATCATGTCAAAGTCTAGGTAAACAAGAAATAAAAGATGTAAAACCAGGTAAAGCAATTAAGTTGTAAAACCCAATCATACATCTAACAAAGAAGTGTCTTAATCTAAACATAATAAGATCGACCGTGTGACATCTACATCTCCACCAAAACATATAGACCGAAAAGTTGAAAGCAGATCCTGCTATAATTTTGAGAGTATGGTCACATAGCATCTCATTGTCCTTATTATCAGACACCGAGGAGGAAAGTTGAACTTCCTGTATCAACACCTAGATTTTTTAAGAGGAACTCAGTGACGCCTCGTAAAAGAGATAGTGAACCCAAAGTTCAACCCATCAGTCAGTCGTCTGTTTATCACAGACAGGCTCTACACAAAGCTGGCCTATGGAAAGAAAAGTATGCCTCAGTGTCTGAAAATGAGAACAAATAGAAATCTGGGCTTCCCTCAACCTCAAATGGTCAATGGGTTGAGTTTATGATGTGTGATGCCTCGGGGAAACCCAAGCTAGTGAAGGCTTGGGTTCCTAACATAAACTAATGTTTTCATTGCATGTGTAGGGTGTTCGCTATAGTGCTGAAACTAATACGTGGATTGTAGATAGCGGAGCATCCAGACACATGACAGGGAATAGAGCTCTCTTATTAAACGTCAGACAAATCAAAGGAGGGCATGTTTCCTTTGCGGGAAACAAAGGCGGGTACATCACAACCCAAGGGGAAGTGGGAATGAGAAAGTTAAGTTTGATAAGGTAAACTATGTCTAACAGTTACAACATAACTTACTTTCTGTTTCTCAAATATGTGATAAAGGCTTCAAAGTAGTCTTTGACAACAAGAAGTGCTACGTTCTGAAGAAGGACTACGTGATCCTCGAGGACCAAGTCCTAATGTCAGCTTCAAGATATAATGATCTTTATGTTTTGGATCTCTCAAAGGCCTCCACAACTGATCGTGAAGTTCAATGCTTCTTGTCCAAAGCTACTAAGAAGGACTCCATCTCCTGACATAGGAGAATGGGACAGATAAATCCGAGGAAAATGAATTACTTGATCCCGAATGATATAGTGAGAGGAGTAAATGTCAAAAACTTCCAACTCCCAGATTTCTGTGTTGCATGCAAGAAGGGAAAACAGATGAAGAAGGCTTATAAGGAAAAGAAAGTACATTCTATAGAACTTCCTCTTAAGCTCCTTCATATGGACTTGTTTGGTCCAGTCAGTATAAGAAGCATCGCAGGCGACTTGTATTGCTATGTAGTTACTGATGACTACTCAAGATTCTCTTGGGTAATGTTTTTGAAATCAAGATCAGAAACATTTGAATCCTTCAAAGAATTGGTAACTACACTAGAATCCCTATACAAGCTGAAGGTACGACAAGTGCGCTCAGACAATGGAACCGAGTTCAAGAATCAATGGATGGAGGCCTACTGCAAGGAAAAAGGAATTGTGCATCAATTTACCTCTGCCTACACTCCTCAGATGAACGGGTTGCTGAACAAAAGAATCGCAGTTTGATAGAGACAGCACGGACAATGCTGGCAGACTCGAAACTGCCTATTCAATTCTGAAATGAAGCAGTGGCAAATGCATGTTATACACTTAATTGAGTTATGGTAGTTAAACGCCTGGAAAAACGTGCTACAAGTTAGTACAACGACGTAAACCTAACTTAGAGTATCTCGAGCCGTTTGGCGCTCTGTGCACCCTGCTGAAGAAAACTCAGGAGGGAAAATTCAGTGAGAAGGTTGATGAAGGAATCTTTCTAGGATACAACATACCGAACAAGAGAGTTTACAACAACTCAAAAGGTCAAGTAGAGGTGTGGTGTAATGTTGATGTTCAGAGATACACCATTCCACCTGCTGGAAAAGGGTCTGCTTACTTCTTCGACTATGATGGATTCTTCAAGTCCTTCAACATACCTCTTACTGCTTCAGAAGACGAGTTAGCAAACAAGATGATGTATGATGTCTTGAACACACCGTCTTAAGATTCAACACCATCCAGTTCACAAAGTCAATCATCTACCAACTCAGGGGGAGCACTTGATGTAAGTGACTCTTCCTCTGATGAAGAAAACATAGACAATAATCAGAACAACCAAGATGTAAGGTTCCGCCTACCACAAGTCCACAAGCATCTGATAGTGATGCTTCTAAGCCTTCGGAACCTCAGACTTCTATTGCCTCAGATCCTGAACCAAATGTTCGTAATCTTGATTCTGAGGTAGTTGTTCCAATCACTCCAGGCTCACGTCTAAATGTCTATCATCCTTTGGATAATGTTATAGGAGATGTGAGATCAGGGGTCTAGACCAGAAATCAGTTGTACTCAGCTGATTATGCCTCTGTGATGGATAAGGGATACCTTCATGACGGTGCCTATCATTTCTTTGCGTCTCAGTTTGAGCCAAAGTATGTTAGTGAAGCACTGAATGATGAGGCTTGGGTGAGTGCCATGCAAGAAGAACTTCTTCAGTTTAAGAAGTTGGTGTATGGACTCTAGTGGATAGACCTAAAGGTGCTAAGGTCATTGGCACCAAATGGGTCTTGAAATGTAAGAAAGATGATCAAGGAGTGATCATCAGAAACAAGGCTCGGCTTGTTGTTTAGGGTTTTCAACAAGTTGAGGGCATTGACTACAATGAAGTGTTTGCACCCATGGCAAGGATGGAAGCAATCCGCATCTTCCTTGCCTATGCATCTTATATGAAAATAAAAGTTTTTCAACTAGATGTGAAGAGTGTGTTCCTTCACGGTAAGATTCGAGAGACAATATATGTCAGTCAACCTGAGGGATTTGAGGATCCATATCATCGGGATAGAGTTTACAAACACGACAAGGTACTATACAGGCTTCATCAAGCTCCGAGGGCCTGGTATGAGAAACTCTCAACTCATCTTGTGAAACACGGTTTTCGCAAGGGAGTCATTGACTGCACATTGTTTATCAAAGAAAAAGATGGAGATTTACTGCTGGTACAAATTTATGTCGATGACATAATCTTCGGTTCCAAGAATGAAGAATTATGTAAAGAGTTTGAAGCAGTAATGAAGGCAGAGTTTGAGATGAGTGCGATGGGAGAGATGAAGTTCTTTCTCGGGTTACAAGTGGATCAGACACCAAATGGGATTTTCTTACATCAGACCAAGTATGTAGGTGATATTCTCAGTCGGTTTGACATGTAGAATGCTTCTATAGCTGTGTTGGACCAAAAGAACCAATGAGCCAAGATCAGAAAACCTCTAAGTCCCACATGATATCACAACAACTGCTGAAGGCTTCATCAGCAGTTCGACAAGTGCTGAAAACTCCAACAGCTGAAGATCAAGTGCTGAAGACTTCAACAGCTGAAGAACACAAGTACTGAAGCTGAACAGCTGAAGAACGCAAGTGCTGAAGCTGAACAGCTGAAGAACACAAGTGCTGAAGCTGAAGTTCAAAGTACTGAAGTACAACAGCTGAAGAGTCTACAAGTACTGAAGATCAACAACTGGTGTACAAAGTCTGAAGACAAAGACTGAAGACATCAGCTGATGATATCTACTGAAGTCATCAGCTGATGAAACATCTGAAGTTCAAGTCTGAAGACCAAGTACTGAAGTTTCAGTAGTTTGTCACAACAGCTGAAGAGTACTTCTTCAGTAGTTGTGATATCAGTAGTTTTATGTTTTTACTTTCAGTAGTTTTGTAAAACGACTGAAGAGCTTGTTCTTCAGTCGTTGTAGTTTCAATAGTTTTATGTCTTTCAGTAGTTATAGTAATTGATAACACTTAGTATTTTTGTAAGAAGATGTCAACTGTTTTGACATCTTCAGTAGTTGTGTTTTAGTTGGAATAATTCTGTTAGATGTCACTATCAAGTGACATCAGCAGACGTCACATCTCTTATATAAGAGGTGTCGACCTAATTGTAATTGTGACATTTCGTTACCACGAAAGCGAATATTGAATGAAATATATTTGCAGAATTCTCTCTCTATAACCGTCTTTGTTCTTCATTGAATATCGTTTCGTTCTTGTGAATTGGCTAATTCATTGTTAGAATTCCGCTGCTATACTTTCTAATCAATCAAACGTAGATCACTGATCCTAACAAGTGGTATCAGAGCAGGTTAATCATTGATCGATCTAACAATTGATCATTGAAACAACTAATTGATATCTATGTTTGATTGAATTAGCATATTCGCAAGAGCTGGTTATAGATTATTGAATTTCTGTCGCTTTCGTTCATTTATTTTGAGATCTCTCTTGGTTCAATTGGTTGTTGTGTTTTGTTCTAAATCTGTTTTAGCTTAATTGAATTTGATTGAATCTGAGATGACTACTCCTTCTAATGATCCTAACAATACCGGTTCCTCAACCAAGCCTCCGATGCTGTTTAGGACCGAGTATAACATATGGCAACGAAGAATGCTTCATCACCTGTCTGTTAACAGTTCAGGTTGTTGGAAATCTGTGGTACATGGACCACATAAGCCTATGGTGAACAATCCGGAAACAAATCAAATGGTTCCGAAGAAGAAGGAACAATATTCTGATGAAGATCGGAAACTATTTGAGATTGATGCTAAAGCCCATGGAGATCTGGCCATGGCACTGCCTAATGAAATCTATTCAGGGCTTATGCATCATGAAACTGCTCATGATCTCTGGAATGCCCTTAAGGAACAATTCGGTGGCACAGATGAGGTCTTAGCAAACAACAGAGAAATCCTTGCCCAACAATATGAGACATTCTCTCATAGAAAGGGTGAGACACTGACTCAACAGTTTGAGCGTTTTTCCTGCTTGATCTCAGAGCTGAAAATGGTGAAACAGGAATACACCAATAGCTAGATGAACAACAGGTTCCTCAGATCACTGCCTGAAAGATGGGACACATACACTATTGTCCTACGCTCCAGTGCAAATCTGGATAGCCTATCTCTCACCCAACTTCATGGGAAACTGCTTACATTTGAAAGAGAGATAGAGCAGAAGAGGAAACTGTCGTCATCAGGAAAGCTCACTGATGACTTTGTACCAGGGAATACTGCCTTGGTTGGTCATGAGTCAGAATATGCTGCATCTGAATGCAATTATGATGAGCATATTGATTTCTCTACAAATAGTTCTGATCATGCATTTGTTGGTATTGAGAGTCATTCTGGCAGTAATAGTGACAATTTATGCTTCATCATGGATGATTTGAAAGGAATAGCTGATGATGATCTAGAAGAGATGGATATTCTGAGCCAAATGGCACTGATTAATATCAGATCTCAGAAGTTCTATAAGAGAACTGGCAGGAAATTTCCTGGACTCTCTGGCAAAACCAAAGTTGGTTTTTACAAGAGTAAGTTGAGGTGTCACAAATGCCAAAGGCTGGGACACTTTGCAAGAGAGTGTAGATCAACTGGATCTAACTCTTCTGCACCCTTTGTGACTTTTCCTAGTACTAGTCCCCAAAACAGAGGGCAACATCCTGCTGGTTCTGGTCATCATTCACACCCTAGATCTCCTGCATACTTTGTTCCCCAGGGTCAAATGTCATATCCTTATCCCTGCTATTATATGCCTCAACCAAATCCTATTCAAGCTCCAATTGCACAACAACCACAAGCATTGCCTGAACCACAACCTTCCCAAACTTATCAACAAACTCAACCTCAACAACACAGCTTCTTCACCCGAGGAGTTGTTGACTGGAGCAGTTTACCAGATGACTTGTCTGGTCATGAACAACTGTTCTCAGGTGCTGGTCAACATGGTGGTGAAAGTCCCTTTGGAAATCTAGCTCTTATGGCTTTGGATTCTGCTGATACTTCATCCACTACTGCCTCTACACCAAAGGTATCACAGGTATCCTCTGAGGCAAAAGCCAAATTATGTTCTGAAACATGTATAGCAGCATTTGCATCTATTAGAGAAGCAAATGTAGCTTTAATCAACAAGAACATTGAGCTAGAACAAATAATTTCCAAAAGCAAAGCTGAATTTGAGTCTGTGCTTAATGATAAGAATGATGAGATTTACAAACTTAAATGCCAAATAAATGATGATAAGGCTAGGAAAGAGATACTTCTAGAGAAGTATAAAGATCTCAAAGAAACCCTTGCAGTTACTTTGTTGGACCAAAAGAACCAATGAGCCAAGATCAGAAAACCTCTAAGTCCCACATGATATCACAACAACTGCTGAAGGCTTCATCAGCAGTTCGACGAGTGCTGAAAACTCCAACAGCTGAAGATCAAGTGCTGAAGACTTCAACAGCTGAAGAACACAAGTACTGAAGCTGAACAGCTGAAGAACACAAGTGCTGAAGCTGAACAGCTGAAGAACACAAGTGCTGAAGCTGAAGTTCAAAGTACTGAAGTACAACAGCTGAAGAGTCTACAAGTACTGAAGATCAACAACTGGTGTACAAAGTCTGAAGACAAAGACTGAAGACATCATCTGATGATATCTACTGAAGTCATCAGCTGATGAAACATCTGAAGTTCAAGTCTGAAGACCAAGTACTGAAGTTTCAGTAGTTTGTCACAACAGCTGAAGAGTACTTCTTCAGTAGTTGTGATATCAGTAGTTTTATGTTTTTACTTTCAGTAGTTTTGTAAAACGACTGAGAGCTTGTTCTTCAGTCGTTGTAGGTTCAGTAGTTTTATGTCTTTCAGTAGTTATAGTAAATGATAACACTTAGTATTTTTGTAAGAAGATGTCAGCTTTTTTGACATCTTCAGTAGTTGTGTTTCAGTTGGAATAATTCTGTTAGATGTCACTATCAAGTGACATCAGCAGACGTCACATCTCTTATATAAGAGGTGTCGACCTAATTGTAATTGTGACATTTCGTTACCACGAAAGCGAATATTGAATGAAATATATTTGCAGAATTCTCTCTCTATAACCGTCTTTGTTCTTCATTGAATATCGTTTCGTTCTTGTGAATTGGCTAATTCATTGTTAGAATTCCGCTGCTATACTTTCTAATCAATCAAACGTAGATCACTGATCCTAACAAGTGGTATCAGAGCAGGTTAATCATTGATCGATCTAACAATTGATCATTGAAACTGCTAATTGATATCTATGTTTGATTGAATTAGCATATTCGCAAGAGCTGGTTATAGATTATTGAATTTCTGTCGCTTTCGTTCATTTATTTTGAGATCTCTCTTGGTTCAATTGGTTGTTGTGTTTTGTTCTAAATCTGTTTTAGCTTAATTGAATTGATTGAATCTGAGATGACTACTCCTTCTAATGATCCTAACAATACCGGTTCCTCAACCAAGCCTCCGATGCTGTTAGGACCGAGTATAACATATGGCAACGAAGAATGCTTCATCACCTGTCTGTTAACAGTTCAGGTTGTTGGAAATCTGTGGTACATGGACCACATAAGCCTATGGTGAACAATCCGGAAACAAATCAAATGGTTCCGAAGAAGAAGGAACAATATTCTGATGAAGATCGGAAACTATTTGAGATTGATGCTAAAGCCCATGGAGATCTGGCCATGGCACTGCCTAATGAAATCTATTCAGGGCTTATGCATCATGAAACTGCTCATGATCTCTGGAATGCCCTTAAGGAACAATTCGGTGGCACAGATGAGGTCTTAGCAAACAACAGAGAAATCCTTGCCCAACAATATGAGACATTCTCTCATAGAAAGGGTGAGACACTGACTCAACAGTTTGAGCGTTTTTCCTGCTTGATCTCAGAGCTGAAAATGGTGAAACAGGAATACACCAATAGCTAGATGAACAACAGGTTCCTCAGATCACTGCCTGAAAGATGGGACACATACACTATTGTCCTACGCTCCAGTGCAAATCTGGATAGCCTATCTCTCACCCAACTTCATGGGAAACTGCTTACATTTGAAAGAGAGATAGAGCAGAAGAGGAAACTGTCGTCATCAGGAAAGCTCACTGATGACTTTGTACCAGGGAATACTGCCTTGGTTGGTCATGAGTCAGAATATGCTGCATCTGAACGCAATTATGATGTGCATATTGATTTCTCTACAATAGTTCTGATCATGCATTTGTTGGTATTGAGAGTCATTCTGGCAGTAATAGTGACAATTTATGCTTCATCATGGATGATTTGAAAGGAATAGCTGATGATGATCTAGAAGAGATGGATATTCTGAGCCAAATGGCACTGATTAATATCAGATCTCAGAAGTTCTATAAGAGAACTGGCAGGAAATTTCCTGGACTCTCTGGCAAAACCAAAGTTGGTTTTTACAAGAGTAAGTTGAGGTGTCACAAATGCCAAAGGCTGGGACACTTTGCAAGAGAGTGTAGATCAACTGGATCTAACTCTTCTGCACCCTTTGTGACTTTTCCTAGTACTAGTCCACAAAACAGAGGGCAACATCCTGCTGGTTCTGGTCATCATTCACACCCTAGATCTCCTGCATACTTTGTTCCCCAGGGTCAAATGTCATATCCTTATCCCTGCTATTATATGCCTCAACCAAATCCTGTTCAAGCTCCAATTGCACAACAACCACAAGCATTGCCTGAACCACAACCTTCCTAAATCATCAACAAACTCAACCTCAACAACACAGCTTCTTCACCCCAAGAGTTGTTGACTGGAGCAGTTTACCAGATGACTTGTCTGGTCATGAACAACTGTTCTCAGGTGCTGGTCAACATGGTGGTGAAAGTCCCTTTGGAAATCTAGCTCTTATGGCTTTGGATTCTGCTGATACTTCATCCACTAATGCCTCTACACCAAAGGTATCACAGGTATCCTCTGAGGCAAAAGCCAAATTATGTTCTGAAACATGTATAGCTGCATTTGCATCTATTAGAGAAGCAAATGTAGCTTTAATCAACAAGAACATTGAGCTAGAACAAATAATTTCCAAAAGCAAAGCTGAATTTGAGTCAGTGCTTAATGATAAGAATGATGAGATTTACAAACTTAAATGCCAAATAACTGATGATAAGGCTAGGGAAGAGATACTTCTAGAGAAGTATAAAGATCTCAAAGAAACCCTTGCAGTTACTTTGTTGGACCAAAAGAACCAATGAGCCAAGATCAGAAAACCTCTAAGTCCCACATGATATCACAACAACTGCTGAAGGCTTCATCAGCAGTTCGACAAGTGCTGAAAACTCCAACAGCTGAAGATCAAATGCTGAAGACTTCAACAGCTGAAGAACACAAGTACTAAAGCTGAACAGCTGAAGAACACAAGTGCTGAAGCTGAACAGCTGAAGAACACAAGTGCTGAAGCTGAAGTTCAAAGTACTGAAGTACAACAGCTAAAGAGTCTACAAGTACTGAAGATCAACAACTGGTGTACAAAGTCTGAAGACAAGACTGAAGACATCAGCTGATGATATCTACTGAAGTCATCAGCTGATGAAACATCTGAAGTTCAAGTCTGAAGACCAAGTACTGAAGTTTCAGTAGTTTGTCACAACAGCTGAGAGTACTTCTTCAGTAGTTGTGATATCAGTAGTTTTATGTTTTTACTTTCAGTAGTTTTGTAAAAAAACTGAAGAGCTTGTTCTTCAGTCGTTGTAGTTTCAGTAGTTTTATGTCTTTCAGTAGTTATAGTAACTGATAACACTTAGTATTTTTGTAAGAAGATGTCAGCTGTTTTGACATCTTCAGTAGTTGTGTTTCAGTTGGAATAATTCTGTTAGATGTCACTATCAAGTGACATCAGCAGACGTCACATCTCTTATATAAGAGGTGTTGACCTAATTGTAATTGTGACATTTCGTTACCACGAAAGCGAATATTGAATGAAATATATTTGCAGAATTCTCTCTCTATAACCGTCTTTGTTCTTCATTGAATATCGTTTCGTTCTTGTGAATTGGCTAATTCATTGTTAGAATTCCGCTGCTATACTTTCTAATCAATCAAACGTAGATCACTGATCCTAACAAGTGGTATCAGAGCAGGTTAATCATTGATCGATCTAACAATTGATCATTGAAACTGCTAATTGATATCTATGTTTGATTGAATTAGCATATTCGCAAGAACGGTTATAGATTATTGAATTTCTGTCGCTTTCGTTCATTTATTTTGAGATCTCTCTTGGTTCAATTGGTTGTTGTGTTTTGTTCTAAATCTGTTTTAGCTTAATTGAATTTGATTGAATCTGAGATGACTACTCCTTCTAATGATCCTCACAATACCGGTTCCTCAACCAAGCCTCTGATGCTGGTTAGGACCGAGTATAACATATGGCAACGAAGAATGCTTCATCACCTGTCTGTAACAGTTCAGGTTGTTGGACATCTGTGGTACATGGACCACATAAGCCTATGGTGAACAATCCGGAAACCAATCAAATGGTTCCGAAGAAGAAGGAACAATACTCTGATGAAGATCGGAAACTATTTGAGATTGATGCTAAAGCCCATGGAGATCTGGCCTTGGCACTGCCTAATGAAATCTATTCAGGGCTTATGCATCATGAAACTGCTCATGATCTCTGGAATGCCCTGAAGGAACAATTCGTTGGCACAGATGAGGTCTTAGCAAACAACAGAGAAATCCTTGCCCAACAATATGAGACATTCTCTCATAGAAAGGGTGAGACACTGACTCAATAGTTTGAGCGTTTTTCCTGCTTGATAGAGTGTGATAGATGGGTATAATCATGCAAAGGTTTTGAAATGCTTCTTAGTAAGCAATCTGCTTCCAATGTGAAGTTTGGCATTGGTTACAATCACACTGCTCCACCTACAGATTTTACTCCCAGAGCAGAGGTAGAATCTGATGGTGAGAGTAATAACCAATCCATCTCATCATGTGATCTACTTTCTGATACCGCACAATCAGAAGTAGAAGTCAGCATCAAGCCCTCTCAGAACCTATCAGTTGATGTTGATGGTTCCACTGCTGACACTCACATGATCAATGAGTTGAGCAACTCAGGAGTTAATTCTGAAAGTCCTGAAAGGACTAGAAAGCAGGATTTAACACCTGAAGTTCAAACTCCAACTACTGCCAGTACTGAAAAGAAGAAAACTGTCAGTAGAAAGAGTTTGAAGACTACTAAAGAGGAAGTCAAGAAAGCAAACAATGCTTCCAAAGCACTGAAGAGCAAGTCTTCAGTTGCTTCACCCTCTTTAGTTGATGATCAACCTAAGATGAAGAAGAAACCATGTGAAGTATGTGGTTTGTTCAATCATCTTACAGATGATTGCTGGTACAAAAGAGGTTCCAAACTCAAACATAAAGAGAAAATTAAAGAGAAAATGGTAAAAATGAAAACTGAGTTTGAGACCACATTTGTATCAGCAACATCAAATCCTGTAACCCTTAAGTCCACAAAGAAATCCAAAAAGGAAGGGGTTAAACAGGTGACAGCTGAGATTGCTCAGAAGAAGAAGGTGCAACATAGGAACTTATCAAACTCCACTAGCAATGTATCTGATGAGCTGAAAGCTTTATCACAAAATCAGACACAGCTGGTTATGATGGTTCAACATCTATTGGGTAGAGTTAACCAATTAGATGCTCCTATGTTGAAACCACAGAAAAGGTGGTCCAAGCCAAAGGATTCCTCTTCTTCACCATCTTCTTCTTCTCAGGCTGTTGTTTCCAATAAACCTGTTAGCTTACCATCTGTTGATGAGACCAGGCCCAAAACCAAAAAGGTTTGGTCTCCAAAACTAACTGATTTTTTATTATTGCAGGGTTCTCCAACATGCCAAAGTAGCATCTGGTATGTAGACAGTGGGGGATCTATGCACATGACTGGAAACAGCTCTCTTCTTCATGACTACTCTCAAGGAAAGAAGGACTTTCTTTCTTTTGGCAATGATGCTAGGGGTTACATCATTGGAAATGGCTTTGTCTCCAATGGAGAAATCAAGTTTGATGATGTTAATCATGTGGAAAATCTCAAGTACAATCTCTTGAGTGTCAGTCAAATGTGTGATAAAGCCATGTTGCTCTTTTCACCGGTCAGAACTGTAGGATTCTGTCATCCAAGTTCTGCATTTGATTGATAAGGTGTTGGATGATCACACTCTCCTGAGAGCCAACAAGACAGGAAGAGTGTATGCCTTAGATCTTTCCAAGAAAATAGATCTCAGAGGCAATCCTTGCCTATTTTCCAAAGCCTCTTCTCAAGAATCTAAACTGTGGCACAGAAGGTTGGGTCATGTTAATTTCAAAAACATGAATCAGCTTATCCATAATAGTTTAGTTAGAGGCTTACCAATAAAGGAGTTCCACTGTGATGAAACCTGCACTGCTTGTTTAAAAGGAAAACAACACAAAGTCTCATTCCCTCCTATTGAAGAGCCTAAGTCCACTACCTGCTTGCAATTACTGCATATGGATCTATTTGGTCCTGTGAGAGTAATGAGCATGGCAAAGAAGAAATACTGTCTGGTAATTGTGGATGATTACTCCAGATTTGTATGGACTTTCTTTCTACATTCAAAGGATGAGGTTGCTCAGAAGATTATTCACTTTGTGTTGTATATTGAGAAGCAGTATTCCCTTCCAGTCAAGTGTATTAGAAGTGACAATGGAACTGAATTCAGAAACCATACACTTGATGACTTCTATCTTTCAAAGGGAATCCAAAGGCAGTTTAGCATACCAAGGACTCCAGAACAAAATGGAGTAGTGCAGAGAAAGAACAGGACCCTAATTGAAGCTGCAAGGTCCATGCTGGCTGACTCTGGTTTGCCACTGACCTTTTGGGCTGAAGCTGTTAACACAACTTGCTATGTGCAGAATAGAGTCTTAGTAAATCAGAGGTTGATGAAGACTCCATATGAAGTTCTCCATCACTTGGCTCCTCTAATTTCATTTTTCAAAGCATTTGGGTGTCCCTGTTTTATTCTCAACACAAAGGATTAACTCCATAAATTTGATCCTAAGGTGGATGCAGGGTATTTTGTTGGTTATTCATCTACTTGCAAGGCATACAGAGTCTTCAACTACAGAACAAAGATAGTTGAAGAGACTTTGCATGTGAAGTTTCATGAATCTCCTTTGGACAAGATTCTACAAAACCCTGTGGAGTTTTGATTTGGACATACTGCAATATGTTCCTTATCAACCTCCAGTTGTTGCAGATCCTGTGGATAAATCATCTTCTGTAGCATGTCTTCCACCTGGTGGTATTGATGATGATGATGATAATATCAATACTCACCTCTTCAAGTTTAGTGACCAACTGCCTGTGTCTGCTAAATTTGATGTTCCTGTAGCTTCAGCAGTTCCATGCACAACAAATGCTGATGAGATCTCTGTTTCCTCTACATCTTTTGAGTTACCATCTAATTCTTGGTTTCAAGAGTCTGCATCAACATCTGCTGCTACTGAAAGTCCTACAAACACTTGCACAGATCTCATTGTTTATCAAGAACTGAAGAATCACCCCATGTCTCAGATTATTGGTGATATCAATGCTGGTGTTTCAAGAAGAAGTCAATTGACTAACTTCTGCTTCTATGCTCTCTTCATCAGTCAGCTAGAGCCAAAGAACTACCATGTTGCTTTGAGAGACAATGGATGGGTTGAAGGTATGCAGCTTGAGCTACTTCAGTTCAAGAAACAGCAAGTGTGGGAACTGGTTCCTCTTCCCCCAGGTAAGTGTGCAATAGGCACTAAATGGGTGTTTAGGAATAAAACTGATGAAAATGGGCTTGTTGTTAAGAACAAGGCTAGACTGGTTGTACAGGGGTTTTCACAAGAAGAAGGTATTGACTATGATGAAACCTTTGCCCCTGTAGCCAGACTAGAGGCAATCAGATTGTTTTTAGCCTATGCTGCATTCCACAATCTTAAAGTTTTTCAAATGGATGTCAAAAGTGCCTTTTATATGGTAAAATAAAGGAAGAAGTTTACGTGTGTCAACCACCAGGTTTTGAGGATAATAACATCCTGAATGGGTGTATAAACTTGATAAGGCTCTTTATGGGTTGAAACAAGCTCCTAGAGCCTGGTATGAGACACTTTCTACTTTTCTTCTTAAGAATAATTTCACTAGAGGCTCCATTGATAAAACTTTGTTTATTAAGAAGGTGGATCAGCATAAGCTACTTTTTCAGATTTATGTTGATGATATCATTTTTGCATCCTCTGATCCCCAGTTGTGTAATGATTTTACAACATTAATGAAAAAGAGGTTTGAAATGAGTGCAATGGGAGAATTACAGTTCTTTCTAGGCTTGCAAATTAAACAAAAGGCTGATGGAACCTTTATTCATTAGTCAAAATATACAAAAGATCTTTTGAATAAGTTTGATTTACCAAACTGTAAGCCCTGTTCTACTCCCATGTGCAACACCACACAACTGGATGCTGATCAGAAAGGTAAAGCTGTTGATGAAACACTTTACAGATGTATGATTGGGTCCTTGATGTATTTAACAGCTTCTAGACCAGATATTATGTTTGCTACATGTGTTTGTGCTAGATTTCAGGCTGCTCCTAAAGAGTCTCATTTGATTGCAGTCAAGAGAATCTTTAGATATTTGCAAGGTACACAATCTCTGGGTTTATGGTATTCCACTGGACACTCTTGCAAATTAGTTGCTTTTTCAGATAGTGACTATGCAGGGTGCAAGTTAACTAGAAAGTCAACTTCTAGTGGTTGTCAATTCCTAGGCAACTGTTTGATTTCTTGGCAGAGTAAGAAACAAACATCTGTTGCTAGATCAACTGCTGAGGTCGAGTACATTGCTGCTGCAAGTTGCACTTCTCAGGTACTCTGGCTTCAGAACCAACTTCTGGATTATGGCATTACAGAGACTAAGACTCCATTATTAATGGATAGTGCTTCAGCTCTGTGTATTGTCAAAAATCCAGTCCAGCACTCTAGGACCAAACATATAGAGATCAGACATCATTTTATTCGGGATTGCTTTGAAAAAGGTCTGATTGATCCTAAGTTTGTGCCTAGTGCTGATGAGCTTGCAGATATTTTTACTAAGCCTTTGGATAGTTCTACTTTCCAAAACCTTGTGTTAAGGCTTGGTATGCTGCAGCTAGAATAAGTGACAACTACTGATGATTTCAGTAATAATTACTGGTGATCATTGGTAATTATGTCACACATAAGTACTGATGAGTCCTCTCACCTTCAGTAGTTTTTATAACTACTGACGGCTAAATGCCTCACAAGTACTGAAGTACTTTATCTGTTCAAACTACTGATGTAGTTACAACTACTGATGTAGTTACAACTACTGAAGTCAGTACAAACAGATAAGTACTGACGTCTTATGAAACACCTGAAAAGCAGATGCAAAGTCTGATGAGTAAGTGTTGAGGACAGTATGAAACAGCTGAAAGGCTATGAATTGACGAAAACTACTGAAGAGAACTTTCTTTTCAGTTGTTTCTACAACTGCTGTTTCATTCTAAACAACTGAAGCAAAATCATGTCTTCAGTAGTTTTATAACTACTGATGATTAATACCAAGTCTTCAGCTGTTTACAACAACTGATGACAAAACCACTGTCTTCAGTAGTTTTCACAACTACTGATGACTAACACCAAGTCCTCAGTTGTTTCATCATCTGAAGTCAAAACCATGGCTTTCAGTAGTTTTCTAACTGCTGATGCCTAAAACCACGACTTCAGCTGTTTCAACGTCTGAAAGGGTAATACCATGTCAACAGTCGTTTAAAACTACTGATGACTAACACCAAATCCTTCAGTCGTTTTCTAACCCGTACCCTACAAATATCCCTGACCTAATCCTTCAGAGCTTCATCTTCTTCAAACCTAACGTTCATCTCTCCAAAACTTCTCTCTCCTAAATGGCAACCATGCAACTCAAACCGCGACACAACTGTGTAGCTTACTTCACCAAATCGCCATTCTGGGCTAAGTTCGATAATGCTATTGATCTTATGGTCCAGTCACCCTACAAAACGGCCTTTCTTCTCAATCCAATCCTTCATGCCGAATCCCTTAACCAGTTTTGGATGAACGTCACCCTCACCACTGGGGAGAACAACACAGCGTCTCTCCGGTCGGTCATCAACAACCACGAAGTGGTCATCACTCCCGATATACTTCGTCAAAATCTACACCTGGATGATGCCACTTCTCCTGCTGGATATCCAAAGGGCACAACTGATTTATCCTTTGCCCACCATGGATATCAGGGAAACCTTAGTGCCTCCACCATACTGAAGAAACATTTCCATGATGCTGAACGTTTAATCTTTCACATGGTAAATGTCTGTTTGGCTCCTAAGACTTCGTCTTGGGATCAAATGTCTACAAAGTGGCAGCAGGTAATGTACTCCATTCTTGAGCAACAGCCTTTAAATTTTTCAGAAATACTATTTTCAGAGCTCAAGGATATGGCATAAAAACAAACAGCTAACCGTTGGATATTATATCCGGGTTCATAATGGCCATAATTTCAAACCAGCTTCAAGCTGAGGGACTTGTTGGCCTGGGAGTCCCTGCTATGGCTGTTTTGCCTGAAGTATACTCCCGGCACAACTCTGACCAATCACTCAAAATGGCTGCCAAGTTGCGCAAACCCACGCAGCTGGAACCCCCAGCCACCACCTCCAAATCAAAAGTCCCCACCAAACCCACTAAAAAGAAAACCAAAAAGGCTACTCAGGGAAATGAGTCCCCTGAGGATGCCCCTGCAACACAAACGCAGGCTATATCCACTAGTTATAACCCCCTAGTGGATATAACGACTCTTCCAGCCATAGCCGCTCAGGATTCCTCTCAAAAGGAGCCTACAGCCACCACACAAGGGGTACCCACACATCTAGGATCTTCCTCACTTGAGGAGATTGCCATTGAAGAGCACCATCCTCCCCAGGTGCACACTGCTTCTACCCCTTCTCCCCATACAACCGCCCCCCAAAGTCCTACATTGCTTGTTGCACAAGTGCTGACTCAATTGCACTCCTCACCCCCTCCTCAGATACCAATTACTAATGGGAACACTTCTACCATTGAGGGGGAGGACCAAAGTGCAGCTGAGAACCCACAACATAGGGGTTACAATGTTCCTTCTCCTAGTGTAGCAATAGAGATTGGAACTTCTGGTGAGGCTGCCACTTCTCCTGCGTCAGCATATGATCAGGTTGTAGTTGGTACCATTACTAAGACCTTACCAGAGGCAACTGCTGATGACGGACACAGTCCTGAGGCAGGAAGTCCCCAGTTCCAAGACAAAGGGGCACATGCTACAACTGAGCTACACTCAGTGCATGTTCATCCTGATCCTATCAGGAGGTCAGGTGATTCAGTATCTACTGATGATGACCTGGGCTTCTTTTACGATGTAATCGCCCAAAACACCATCCTGGAGGAGGAGGTGAGCAGACTCAAAGAGCTGCTTGCCAAAACTTCTAAGGAATAAAGACCATCTACCTCCACCAACCCACAGATGGCACCTTCCTTTGAAGGTTCCCCAAACACTTCACCCTCTCACTCCACTGAGCCTCCAGCTTTTGCTTTTGGCACTATCTCTCCGGGACAGAACCCCCCAGAGCAGATGGTTGCTGTATTCCAACAATCCCTCCCTCTCATCACTCCCATCATCAATGAAATTGTTACTAAAGCCATTGATGAGAGGATTTCCTCAAGTCTACAACCACTTATTGATGATGCTGTGCTCAAGAAACTTTCTGCGGTACAAACCCCTGTCTCCAATGCATCCAAAAAGGGGGAGAGTACTGCAGTGAAAGAAAAGAAGAGGAAAAGAACTGAGGATAAGAAGGCACAAGAGCAAATCCAGGAGTTGGAAAAAGAAAAGCAACAACAACTGATCACTTACAAAAGAAAGAAAAGTGCTGGTGATCAACCTACTGCTGAAGAAAAATCCTTGTAAGAGCTGGTAAAAGATGCAGATGACACACACAGCCGATCCATGGACAAAATCATTGAGCAACTCTTCAAGCAAGGTTTTGATACAGCCACATTAGATAGTGAGATCAGGAAGTTGGAAGTGGAGGAAATTCAAACCCGATGGGCTGGGTATGATGTACTGGAAAAAGAGAGATTGGAGATCATGATTCGTTTCATTGCCAAATACTTAGGAAGATCTTTGATGGAGATTCGTTCATGGACCAGAGACAGTATTCTGGCTATAGCCACCAGAATCTGTCTGTCTGAGCAATTCCATAAGGGGATTATCATTGAAGCCCTTGATGAGGCTGGGGCTGGAAAAAGGTTTGAAATGGCAAGACTTACAAAGGCCAAACTCACAACCAAAATGCTTGAACAACCTTCCCTTCCACCCACTCAAAACAGCCTACCCCTCAAATCTCCAAACCAATCTCAAAGCCCAAATCCAAACATCCTCAATCTTCAAAACCAATTCCTTTACCAACCCAACCATCATCCAGTGATGCACCTAGAAGGAGGAGAAGGGTGCTGAGGATAAAAGAAGAAGAAGAAGAGGATGATGTGGAAGAAGATAGGCTGCCTCTGTCTGTAGTTCTAACATTGGCGAAAGCCAAACCCATGCCCATCACTCCCACCTCACAGATGGATGCGGTGAGAGTAAAGATTGAAGAAGAGCAGCAGCAAAAGCTTCATGATGATGAAATGCTGAAAAGCATTGACAAAACTTATGCTGCTTCGTCATCAATTATTAGTATGAAGAAAGAAGCTTTGAGGTTGTACACTCTTGCCAACACATTTCAATATCAGAAGGAAAAGGTGAGAGTATGGCCTGATCCTAGGGTGGCTCACAGGATTGTAAAGAAAGACATTCCTTCGAGATACAAGGGCCAAGTCAAAAGGATCGTAGATGAAGAGATCACAGTGGCCCTTGTAGTATCACCCTGGGAGATTGTCGAAGACTTCAAGAAGGCCTATGAGACTAAACAACCACCCCAAAAGTTGTTAGAGAACAGAATTATTAAAAAGGGGTTAGTCTACAAGAGGCTTGAGAACTTCAAACAAAATGAGCTCAGTCTGTTACTTGAAGGGACTCATCCTGATGAGTTTGCATACAGACAGATTACAACAGTTGAGCTCAAAAATGGTAAACAGGCCAAGTACATCTCAGAGCTGTATGGGCGAGAAGGATTGTTTGATGGTGAAGCCGAGAACCTGACCATGGAAGAACAAATCATGTTTCTCAGAGCATACACCAGAGAATCCTACAGGCTTATACACGGGAAGTAGATCTCCTGAATGGGATAACAACTCTGTGTCCAGTTCCCCAAAACAGAGTTCCCATTCATATCTTGCCAAACAAATATCTGAGATTTCTTCCCAGGCCGGAGCTTATATGGGTCATCTTCTCTACTGATCAAGAAGGAAAAAGACCAACCTTTTGCCAACAATAAGGGGGAAAATAAATAAATTAGAGGTTTTGGCTGCGTTGGTTCAGGGGGAGTTTGTTGGACCAAAAGAACCAATGAGCCAAGATCAGAAAACCTCTAAGTCCCACATGATATCACAACAACTGCTGAAGGCTTCATCAGCAGTTCGACAAGTGCTGAAAACTCCAACAGCTGAAGATCAAGTGCTGAAGACTTCAACAGCTGAAGAACACAAGTACTGAAGCTGAACAGCTGAAGAACACAAGTGCTGAAGCTGAACAGCTGAAGAACACAAGTGCTGAAGCTGAAGTTCAAAGTACTGAAGTACAACAGCTAAGAGTCTACAAGTACTGAAGATCAACAACTGGTGTACAAAGTCTGAAGACAAAGACTGAAGACATCAGCTGATGATATCTACTGAAGTCATCAGCTGATGAACATCTGAAGTTCAAGTCTGAAGACCAAGTACTGAAGTTTCAGTAGTTTGTCACAACAGCTGAAGAGTACTTCTTCAGTAGTTGTGATATCAGTATTTTTATGTTTTTACTTTCAGTAGTTTTGTAAAACGACTGAAGAGCTTGTTCTTCAGTCGTTGTAGTTTCAGTAGTTTTATGTCTTTCAGTAGTTATAGTAACTGATAACACTTAGTATTTTTGTAAGAAGATGTCAGCTGTTTTGACATCTTCAGTAGTTGTGTTTCAGTTGGAATAATTCTGTTAGATGTCACTATCAAGTGACATCAGCAGACGTCACATCTCTTATATAAGAGGTGTCGACCTAATTGCAATTGTGACATTTCGTTACCACGAAAGCGAATATTGAATGAAATATATTTGCAGAATTCTCTCTCTATAACCATCTTTGTTCTTCATTGAATATTGTTTCGTTCTTGTGAATTGGCTAATTCATTATTAGAATTCCGCTGCTATACTTTCTAATCAATCAAACCTAGATCATTGATCGTAACAAGCTGGAACTCCACTTGCTACAAACCATGATGTAGCACCCGACGAGAATGGTGATCTGGTAGATGCCACTATGTACCGAGGGATGATTGGATCTCTCACGTATCTCACTGCCTCACGACCTGATATCATGTATGCTACATGTTTATGCTCACGATATTAGGCAAAGCCTAAGGTGAACCATCTTATTGAGGTCAAAAGGATTTTTCGTTATTTGAAGGGCACACCCACACTTGCGTTGTGGTATCCTCATGATGATGACTTTGAGCTTACAGCATATAGTGACTCGGATTATGGCGGCTGCAAGATAAACTGCAAGTCTACATCAGCAGGGTGCCAGTTCTTTGGGAGAAGATTAGTAACCTGGCAGGGTAATAAGCAGACCTCAGTTGCATTGTCAACCTGTGATGCCGAATATATTGCTGCTGCAAGCTGCTGTTCTCAAATCATATGGATTCAACAACAAATGTGGGATTACGGTTTGAAATTCTCTTATACTCCTATCTTTGTTGATAACTTTGCTGCAATTGCAGTCACTAAAAACCCGGTCCAACATCCTAAGACCAAACACATCAGAATTAAATATCACTTTATCTGTGACTCTTTGAAAAGAACTTAATCGATGTGGTAAAAAAAACACAGATTTTCAACGCGCTGACCTCTAGACAAAGGCATTTGACAAACCACGTTTTCTATATTTGTTAGAGGTCAACGGCGTTAAAAAGAAAAGTGAGGTCATTCCTGAAGATGACCATGTATAGTCCGATGCGTCATGTCAAGTCTCTTCTATTTTTCAATTTTTTATTTTATTTTATTTTTTTATTCTATTTGCTTAAGTTTAAGTAGTTTAATTACAATTGGTCTTATTTCCTTGCCTATTAAAATCCTAAAACTCTAATCCGTGAAGGTTTTAAAATTTTAGGGGGAGAATAGGTTTAGGAAGTAATATAGAAAAAAAAACGAGGGAGGAGGAGATGCAAGCTGATAAAATTAAGATCGTATGTGTGATACCGATTCAATCTTTGGAATATGATAGTACACAGGAGCAAACTAGTTAAGACTTT
Source organism: Flaveria trinervia (assembly GCA_025506515.1). Lineage (NCBI taxonomy): Eukaryota > Viridiplantae > Streptophyta > Magnoliopsida > Asterales > Asteraceae > Flaveria > Flaveria trinervia. The sequence goes on along the minus strand of CM046458.1, from coordinate 13,853,574 downwards.
AAAATTTTGAATTGAAAATGATGCAAAGCTTAAGTATAAGTCTATGTAGTCTGAGCAATATAAAAGGAAATATGATAGACAAACTAGCTACTGCTAAGGTAACATAAAAAAAGTAGACCTAGAGGTTGCTAGACCACAGATGATATGTCGGTAGATTCAACACAATAGATGACTAGACCTTTTTGGTGATCTCAAGATTAAACTAAAATGTTTGACTAGCTGTGGGTAACACCTTATCTCTGGTTAACACAATCAAGAAGATTCCAATAAGGGGTGACAAGCAAAATAAATGCCACGAATGTGTGCGTAAGACCAAAGCATGAGCAAAAGCACATAAAAAATGCAAGTACAATCAAACTGATAACCTATGTTGTTGGTGAGTTCTGTGCAATAAGAATGAAAATGCTCAAACAAGAAGATAGGTTATGTGTCTCTCTGCTGTGCGGTGCCACTGACCTGAGGATAAGCATAATCTATATATTGTAGAACTCATTGTTGTTTGCCGCCTCTCTGTTGTGCGATGGCACTGACCTGAGGCTTGGCTTCTCTTTGAAAGTTCTAAGAATAGTTTCTTCTTGAATACTACCCTGAGACCGCTCAAAAATCTCCTAAGGAATGTTTGATTACCATATAAGCTTGGGATCCATAAATGCTTGTTGAGATAAACAAACGTTAAACCATCATCAATCTGTGTTGAAAGTCTGTGTATGGATTTAAGGGGACAAGTATACTGACAATCATTATGGCTACAATTCTTGAAAGTTCAAATCAGAGTGGGGACCTAATAGTACTAGTATGATTTCCTAAATTTGCTAAATGACTCTAGATGAAAAAAGAATAAAGCATCAAAGGTTTTAGATAACTTGTCCCGAACAATTTGAATATCCTGTATGATTCCAAATTGAATTGGTCCATGTATGGTTTAAATGAATTGAAGCTATCTTTTTCAGAAAAAGAACTCCTTAGATTTACATCTTAGGATTTAATCCTCACAAAAACACAAAAACATGTATTAGTTTTAAGTTTCAGTGTTATTTTTTTATTTTTGTTTAAATTTCGTCAATTTCAGAGTGTTTAATATCGAACTATGTCGTGGAAGTTGATGGGGAACCTTATCATCTAAACAGTCACGTCTGAGGTGACCACACGTGCCTTTAATAAAAATGGGTCACGTCTGAGGTGACAAAGTATTTTAAAAGGACCATGTCTGAGGTGGTCAAAATTTTTTCAAGTTAAAATGATCATGTCTGAGATGATCAAATGCTCATAATGTGTAATCAAAAGATAAAAGTGTGGAATGGTATTAAAGTCAAATTCATGAGTCTGATCCATTCGCACGAATAGACCATGAGTATGGATCAGTCATACAAATGGACCATACTCATGCATTAAACAGCCGAATGGACATGAGTATGAACCATTCACCCGAATGGCTTATCAGAATAACCCATTCGACCGAATGAGAGTATGCGAATGAGTCAGTCGCCCGACTGAACTCCAGTCGACTGACTGAATTTGAGCGATTGAGCCAATCGAACGACTGAGGTTCTTGCACCCGAATGAACAGAGAGAATGGGTCCAGTCGGCCGATTGAACTCAGATTTAGTATAAATAGGGCCCAGTCGATCGCATTCAACTCATCACCCCCTAATTGCCCTTATTTCGCATAGCCTACCGTTACTCTGTCAAATTTTCATCAGACCAAGATTTCATACTTCCATTGATTTTCTGACAATTGTGTGTGATTATACAGGTAAGAGGAGTTGAAATCTCACCGAAATCTGGAGGAATGGTGCCCTAATATGTGAAACTCATCCCTCACAAGAACCGAACCTTTAAAGGACTAATAACCTACTTAAACTAAACAAAATTTTAATTTAAAGTTATTAGTTCATTAGTTAAGTGAATGCGAGTCTAAAGAACCAGTGCACGACGTCTAATTTCATGTCTTGGTTAAAATTCAAATCTAAGTCGACCGAACAGCAGGTCATGCGACTGGACACCAGGATGAACTCCAATTGCATGATTGAGCTAGTCGAATGGCTCAATCGGCCGAATGGATCATAGAATGAGCTCAGTCGGCCGACTGAATCAATCGCTGGGTCAGTCACCCGATTGAACTCAATCGCATACTCAGTCACCCGACTGAATCCAGTTGCATGCCTATTCAACCGACTGAAGACAATCACATGGTTCAATCGCATGAATGAAACAAGATGAATTCAACCAAGTTAAGTAAGACTGGCTTGTATTGTGTGATTATCTAATGTCTATGTGTCTTGTGTTGCAGATCGATGGCTATAAGATGGTCTATCAACCCCAAGCACAATATATGTGCTCACTTAGACCACACAACTTGGAATGGTTCCGAGTTTGCAGAGATCATCGCTTTTCTCAAGCGATCAAGGATCCACAAGGCCATTTCTACTCCATGCACTCCTTATAGGTCTATACAACAGGCCTTCTAGGAGAATGCATCTGTTGATCGATCACGTGAGCCGTACAGCATACAGAGTTCTATTTGTGGAATGGATATAGAGATTACCGTTGCTGACATTCAGTGGGTACTTGAGTTGGGAGACGATACTAATCACCCCACCAGACCTCACCCACTGACGGTGAGAGGGTGTTTCATGAGGATTAAGTACTCTGGGGACATAAACTCAGGTGTGCTCAACAAGAGCAACCTGTGCCCCCAGTATAAGTACTTGGCACACGTCATCCTGAAGTGCATAGCTTCACGAAGGGGCGGGTTTGACAACCTCTTAGACCAGATACAAAATGCCTACGTGGCACAAGTGCTAAACCACCCCTTCAGCTTTTCAAGCATGATCTTCTCTTACCTGATAGGGAACTTGGAGGCAAAGGGCAAGGAGGGCTTCTGCATGTACCCTCGGTTCTTACAAATGATTTTTGACGAGAAGCTGCCCTCGCTGCCAAAGGAAAGCCACGACGCTGTGGCCTTAGAGATTATGGATGATACATCACTGGGTCGTATGAGGGTTTACCGGGGAAAGCAGGTCAAGCCCCCGGTAAAGAGACTTATAGGCCATCTAGCCAAGGTGGACTACGTGGCGCCGGGGAGGCGTAAGTGGCGTCACGTAGACAGTGACTCTGATATAGAGTAGTTACAGCTCTCGAAGGATGACTCCGACGACGACGATAGCGGTGATGGTGGAGATGCAGGGCCCACTCAACCAAGGGCCCCCACTACCGATATAGCATCTCCGGCATCTACCCATGATGGAGCAGAGGCTGCAGGATTCCATTAGGACTTCATACCTGATGAGGAGGAGGATACTGATGAGGAGCCTCTGACTCGAACGGTGGGCAGCAAGGTTGTTGCCACCAAGAGAGGGCTCCGGGCGGTTGGTGAACACCCTGACGGATCGGGAGAGGCTGACATTGATCCTTTTTATGCTCACGATCAGTCAAGCAGCATTTCAGGGGAGCATCCTCCTCGAAAGGATTGAGGAAGAAAAGGATGGCTCAACCCCACGGCCTGAAGAAGAAGAAGAGAAGATTGACCTTCATAACCACCACCACCACTACCACCTCTCCACCTACCACTACTACTACCACCACTACCACCACTCCACCTACTACCACTATTACCACACCCACTCCACCTACCACCATTACTACCACACCCACACCACCATCACCTTCATCTATATTACCTCCAATCTTCACCACTGCAACCACCACCACCACCACCAGCCACCATGCCGGACCATCTACATTCCCTTCCTTCCCATCAGGACCCACTCTACCTCCTAGTGGGGTAGAGGAACAGCTTTCGACACTAAATCGTATGGTGCTGAAGCTGTTGGCTGCCGATGACGAGAAGACTGCTCAGATTCGACAACTAGTAGACATTACTACTGCTCAATCTATGTAGATATCTCAGTAGCACAGCAGATAGAGCAGCAAGCCCAGCTGATGGATGTACAACACGTAGAGATGTCCCAACTCCGGGAGCAGGATGCTCAAGCAGCTAAAAGGATAGAGGAGTTGGAGACCACCAACAAGACCATCATGCTGCGGCTAAAGGGATCAAAGGAAGCCCTTAAAGATCAAGGACCGAGATGGAGATGATGGTGATGATGATAGTGATGATGATGATGATGGTGATGACATTGAGGATGATACAGATGCTGCTGATGATGTTGATGATGATGAGGATGCATCTGCTGCATGTGCTACTTCTACGAGTGAAAGGAGGACAAAAAAGCTCAAGACCAAGGTGCCTCCACTTCAGCCCCGTCAGCAGAAGAGCACATGATACAAGACAAGAGTAATACTTAGTTGTTTATGTTATTTAAATCATATGTATTTGAATCTTGTATCAAATTAATGTAATGAATGTTTATACTTAATGTTGACATTTACTGCTTTGATTGTTGACTAATATTTGATGTGTTACATGTTTTAAATCAAGTTGATCCAAACTTTTAGAGGGATGATGTTGCTCCCTTCCAACAGATCAAGACTCAGCTCACGATGATTCTTGATCTGCAAGGTATTGTTAGGAGATCTGTGATGTACACTCCTGAAGAAGGAGAGATCATTCACAATCTCACTGACGAACAAATTGCAGAAATGTTCAAGCTTAATCCCAATGAGATTGTAAAGGATGCTCCAACCTTTGTAGAAACCAGTGACGATGAGCTGAATGACATTGATGAAATAGAGATAGAGGACGTCACTGCAGAGCACTATCCCGAGTACGCTGACAAAAAGGAAATGCGGTTCCTAATTTGGGTGACTCCCTAGTCGGTGATACGTTGGAGATACTAGATAAGATGGAGCAAGAGTTTGAGAAGGTTGAAGGACAAGCCCAAGCCTCAAACCCTAATGTTGATATCAAAAAGGCTGAATGGGCTGCTTGTTTTGAGGAGATTTGAGCCTAACGCGCTGCCCCTAAATAGAATGTCTACACCAAGCTCTACAATGTGAAGAAACATCACAAGGTGTCAGGCAAAATTATTGCATGGGCACATTTTGATGATCTTAATGTTTACGCAGTGAAGAGAGAGAAGGGTATTGAGTATTTTAGATTCCTGCATGATCTAAAGACTCTACCTGGTTTTGAGCTCAACCAGCTGGCTAAACTAAAGCTGTTATACGCTGACCCGAGAAAGATGTCAGGCTGGTTTGAGGCTGCCCTAAAGAAAGAGTACCACACCGGGTGGTCAACTTCAAACCTCAATAACCTACGAGGTATATCAGACGTTTTGAAGTTGATCCCATAACTGGAAAGCCAAAGATAGTGCTGAAGTGGAGTCCTCCACGAACAATGTCAAAGATCCCTCTACGGGAAATGACGTAGGACTTCACTCCTCATTTCAAATGGTGGTACTATGATTGGAGAATAGGGGAAGTTGTCATAGTTTTGAACAAAGAGGGCAAAATGGATACTATCAGAGTATTTGACCTAATGTGGCTTACCAACTTGTCAGCTGACGACGTCTGCACTCTATACAAGTGGCCACTGTTCTATGACACGCAGGATATTGTACAAGCCCTCCAATTCCAAAATGTTATACGACTCTGCTTTGCATTTGAAATACAAGCAGGAGTCACAAGAGAGGAAAGGTACAAGAAGTATGAGGAGGTTATGAAGAAGGTAAGACGATAGATAGATTTAGGTCCAAGGGGGAGTTTGTTGATACATATGTACGTAGATTTGGATTTTAATGTAATATGTCTTGAATTTCTTACGATTATGTTATGTTTGGGCACTTAATGAAATGAGAATGTTTGATTGTGATTTATAATGTTTAATATTTCATTAATGAGTTGTGTAGCGCATATTGACTAGATTCTATAGGTTTGTGATTGTTTGAATTGATATGCATAATGTTATAATAATGAATACATTCAAACTTGGTTAAGTGAAGTTCTCATGCGTCCGACTGGACCATGCGCCCCAACAGTGGTCATGCGTCCGAATGGCCATGTGACTAAGTGTCCATGTGCCTAAATAGTCCATACGCCTAAACAACTTCATGCGACTAACTCAGTCGCACGACTGAACACTCAGTCATGCAAATGGATCAACCACATGGCTCAATCGCACGAATGAACCATGCGAATGGTTCAGTCGCCCGAATGAGCAACCCTAACCTATAAATACCACCTAATTCGTGAAAAACTAAAAAATACACACACTTCGACTCCAGACATATCCTAGCCGTCCAGAGACCTCTAAGATCATACTCCAAGTTCATAGATCACATTAGATTGATTCCTAATCGATTCTTGACGTTAGATTCAATACATTATTGTTTCTACGCGCATTCTCACTGATTGGATCGCCAATCAAATAGGATTCCGCACTATTTGGTTTGGTTTACAAGTTAATCAGTAGGTATTTCGTTCAAATACCAAAACCTAACAAGAAACATGAAAGGTGGTGATTAACATGGGAGGTGATGATGGTGACAAAGCAATGGTGAATTCTGACGAATATTCACTAGGTTAGGATAAAAGAAAAAGAAAAAAAATGAAGGATGTCTAGGGAGTTGGACCTAGGGAACCACTGATATCTTTTGTGTAAATAGGAAAACTCTTTATTTGAAAATCATTCTATGTGTCTTATGGGCAACTAGTTTTTTTCAATTGCATTTCGCAATGAGAGAGAAGTCGTTTTTCATCACACACTACAATATGAGTGTGGTTATTATTGATGTAATTCGTCAAGAACCATAAAAGTAAACATCAATACCAATTCTGATAATACCAAAATATTAGCAACAAATTTGTTCAATCATAAACAATTGGGTTCATCACGTTACTACAATAATAATGTCACTTGATATAACCTATGATACCAAAAAAAATATTTGATTTAGAGTCTTTTTACATTAGGAAGAACATACATGTGGCATAGAGAAATTATCACACCCAAATACACAAGCGCAACAAGTTGTATCACATCACACACATGACATAGTGGTAGACTTATACTTAAGACCATAAAAACTAGGCTGAATTAAACTTATCAGAGTCTACATAATCCACATGTCCATTGCACATTCACAATACAAAATGCAAGTATACACTGCCTAGGTGGTTCTAGTCTAGACATTATCTTCTACATGAAGATCATATTCACCATAACCTACCAAGTCCTTTTGACCTAACTAGTGCCTTTTGATGCCTCCAAATCCTGCATCACAAACTAACAAACATCAGTAATAATGTTGTTGGTGAGTCATAATCAATAACTCTAAAGCAATTAAGTAATTTGACCAAGTATGAAAGTATATATCAACAAATAAATCTATACCAAAGTTTTCATAGTGAGCATCAGTTTTGACCACATATGTGCCACTCTAGGCTTAGTATTTATAACAATGGGAGGGTAGGTTATAGGCATTATGGCCAACTGAATCTCTGGCCATCAAATCTGCTCAACCCCATCCACAGTCTCCATTGTGGCCTCAGGATAGCTCTAGTCCTATCCATAGATCTTTCCGATGGCATCGTACTATCATTATCCCCTAGTCCTATCCATAGTCTCTCACGTGGTCTCGAAGTAGTCCAATACTATCCACAATATCCGATTTGGCCTTGGATCAAGTATTCATTATAAAGTGTGGCTTACCTACTTAATTGAATCCAACTAAATGCACATATGCCCTGAGGTTTGAGCCAGACGTTACATTCTCGTAACCTTTTCTTTACCTTAATGTTTTTCCCGTGTCTGATGCTCATTATTGGTATGGACAAACCTAATACCATGGCTACTCGGGTCTCTAGATTTTTTGCTCCTCCACACACTTTCAAAACATTTATATCAGATAATATACAAATTCGGATGCAAATGCAACACATTTAAGAAAAAGAGGAACGGTTAGACTCATAGTGATGAGCTTCTTGAGTGCATCCTTACACACTAGTTGGATAGTATTTTCAATCGTGTATCATGCAGACACACAAGTCAAGTTGTGTAGAGAATATACTAGAGGCTGAAGCAACCAAAAACTTTCTGCATGCATGTTACACAAGTACCGAAGAAGAATGCTTCGGAAGTTTCACAAACGCAACAAGAATATTCTAAGTGTGAAATCTTCCGAAGCCAGGACCAATATCTTCCAAAGCCAAAGATGAAGTCTTCTGAAGCTTGAAAGACAAAGTCTTCCGAAGCCTCAACTCTTGAAGACAGATTTCTTCCGAAGACTTTTAGTAACATGCTTTATCTGATGTACTATTCCATAAAGCTGGACACCTTTCCGCTGCATCTTTGTAAAGTCACCAACTTACATGAGTTGGTGAAAAGATCCATGCTTTTGGTAACTGTAAATTGAGGTCTTGAGTCTGTAAACTTTCTACTTCATGTACTTTATCCTTGTTGTAATAGATAAGAATGTGAGCTATGGCATGTCATAGTCACAAAGTCAAAAAGGCAATCTGCCTTTTTGACTCTACAATTGATTTTGTTTTGAGTCTAGTCAATTGTATCCAGCTGACTTTCATAGTATGGGCGGTTGTAGGATGTAGTATAAGTATCTCATGTTTTTGTAACTTTATGAATATGCTTTGTAACACTTGTAATAGAACATAGAGAAAGCAATATACTGCATTCTTGAAAACCATATACTTGTGTTCTGTCTCTTACATTACTTGTGTTCTTAGTGTCTTTATTGTGGTTAATCTAGTTCACTATTTGTTTAAGTTTAAGTTAATCTCCTCTTTGTGTTGTTGTGTTGTAAGTGAACCCCCTTTCACACGGTCCTGCATTGGTATCAGAGCTTTCCAGGATCTTGATATAAGATCTCACCATCTTAAGATCCCTCACATACACAATACTAAACTTTTCAAATGGCAGCCATTTCAAAGACTAATATGGAAACTGGAACCATGAACAAGTCCCCACTGATCACTCTTGATGACTTTGATACCTGGTGTCTAAGAATGGAAGGTTTCATCAGGTCTCTGGACTTAAGAATATGGGAGTCTGTTGAAAATAGACCTTTCATACCTAGCACTCCTTCTGCTACTGCTGCTGGTATGATCCCCAAGGATATAGAAAACTACTCTGATGAAGATAGGAAAAGAGTAGAGGTTGATAGAAAAGCCATGACAGCCCTTCAAACTGCCCTTCCAAACTCTGTATACAGAGGTTTCAAAAAGTGCAAAATAGCTAAGCAGTTGTGGGATGCACTGAAACTGATGTATGAGGGTTCTTCTGAAGCCAAGGAGAACAAGAAAGATCTCCAGAAGCAGCAGTTTGAAAACTTCACCTTTAACACAGGTGAAACCATGACTCAGCAATACTTCAGGTATGTTGAGATTGTGGATACCCTTGTGGATGGAGCAGTTCCTCTTGAGAATAGGGACATTGTAAGGAAGTTCATGTCCTCACTTCCTAGGCAGTGGACACACTACTGTGTGGTGATCAAGAGGACTGAGAATCTAAAAACTCTTACTATGACATGCAAGATTCATCTGGCAACTCCAACAATCAAATGGGTTCAGCCCTGCATGTGGTTGAAGGGGATAGCATAGAACCCCAACATCATCTCATATGCTACCCTGACAACTCACCAAAGGGTCCTTTCATCACCTTCCCAAAGACACCTAAAGAGAACTACACCCAAGGAAGCCCATTCCAAGAGACAAGTTCTTCTTAAGCATTTGTGTCTTCTGATGAAAGTTGTGGCAGCTTCCTGTTCACCCTTGAAGACCTAGACTGTATCCATCCAGATGATCTAGAGTGCATGGAGATAGTCTAGCAGATGGCTCTTCTCACTCACAGAGCCAAGAAGTTCTACAAGCGGACTGGAAGGAAGTTTCCAGGCAATGAAACCAGTAGAAAGTTTGGCCTGGACAAAGGCAAAGTCAAGTGTTACAACTGTAACTTGATGGGCCACTTTGCCATGGAGTGTAAGGCACCTAGAACAAACGGTGTCCAAACACAGTACAGACCCAACTACACTGACAAAGCTCCTCAGAATAAGAAGCCAATCAGTAGGCTGTTGTTGCAGTTGAAGAAGGAGGCTTTGACTGGAGCTTTCAGGTGGAAGATGCTTATCCAAACCAAGCACTGATGGCAAATCATGATGAAGCCAAGGTATTGGAACATCTCTGTACTCCTGAATGCATTGCTAAAGTTAATAGATACAGGTCCTATAACTTGGAAATGAGATCTGATCTTGAGTCTTTAAACATTTTAAAAGCTGATTTTAGATAGTCTGAAAATGATTATAAACTAAAGATTGAGGACTTAGAGAAAAATATTTCAGTTCTAAAACATAAGCATACAGATTTTAGGACTCAGATCAAGGATCTTGTAACCAAGCTGACTGAGTGCTATCAAACAAGGGTGTTCTTGAAGAAGAGACCTTCAAGAACATGATATCCTCATCCCTACATAATAAAGTGTGCTATCCAAACAAGCAGGGACTAAGATCAAATGAGATAGCTCCTCCACACACAATCTTGTCTATAAGATCACCTAGGTGTGGAACTTGTGAAGATGAGCTTCCTCTTATGGATCCTTTGAGTGAATAGGATGAAGAAGTGATAGTGAAGAATTCCTCTGAGAAGAGTGAAGAGGAGGATTCTAAGAAGGGCCACTATCCTTCTAAGGAGAAAAAGAAGACTGTGATGACCAAGTCAATGAGAAAGAACTTGATCAAGAAGAGCAAGAGGAAACCTTTCATTGGTTTTCTCAGGTCATTTGGATGTCATTGCACCATCTTGAATACCAAGGATTAAATCGCCAAATTTGCTAAGAAATCAGATGATGGACACTTCATTGGATACTCTTCCCAAGCTAAGGCTTAAAGAGTATACAATCTCAGAACTAGAATTGTTGAGGAGTCAGCCAATGTGACTTTCAATGAACACACACCCTGTGTGGCTGGTTCTGGTCCTGATTGACTCTTTGATTTTGATTTAGTTACCAACTGTTTTAACAAATCTTGTGAGACTGTTTCAGGATCTACAGAAAATTTAAACACAGGTAATCCTGATCTAAGATTTGAGCTGAGAAGACCTTCAAGTAACACATCTTTAGCTCCAGTTGGAACTACTTCTGCAAATGAGGTTTCTATCAGCACTACAATGACAAACTCAGCTGATACATCCGGTATGCCTTCAAATTCTAGATTAAAGGCTCCACAACCAGATAAAGATGCTTTAATTGCAGAAGACAATGATGGTAGTGGTGATAGTGATCAAAACTTTCTTGATGCTGATAACCACTCCATAGATCACAACATCAATGATGTCACACACTCTTTGGATCAAGTCTCTCTTGATAAGTGTGCTGATGTGGTGGGTGAAACATCTCTGCCAGATCTAAATTTTTCTAATTTAGATCTATCTCAGCAACTTGCTGTGATCCCTCAACTAAGGATCCATAAGTCCCATCCCACCACAAATATCATTGGAGATGTTGTCACAGGGGTAAGAACAAGAGGACAAACCCATGAAGCAAATATTTGTCTTCACTCTTGTCTCTTATCCCAGATAGAGCCAAAGAAAGTTGATAAGGCTTTGAAGGATGGTAGTTGGGTTAAAGCTATGCAACAGGAGCTGCTTCAATTCAAAAGGCAGAAAGTTTGGAACCTTTGTCCTCTTCCTTATGGGAAGACTACCATTGGAACCAAATGGGTGTTTAAAACAAGAAGGATGATAGAGGCATTATCATCAAGAACAAGGCTAGACTAGTTGTTCAAGGGTACACACAAGAGGAAGGGATTGACTACACTGATGTCTTTGCTCCTGTAGCAAGACTGGAAGCTGTTAGGATATTCCTGGCATTTGCTGCATCCAAGAACTTTAAGGTCTTTCAACTTGATGTGAAGTGGTCTTTTCTTTGTGGAAGGATTGATGAGGAGGTGTATGTCAAATAGCCACCTGGTTTTGTAGATCCTGATCATCCTGATTATGTCTACAAGCTCAACAAAGCTCTATATAGGCTGCATCAGGCACCCAGAAAGTGATATGAGATACTATCTGAGTATCTTTGCAAACATGGATACAGGAGAGGTACTATAGATGGAACTCTCTTCATCAAAGGACAGGGAAATAACATATTGCTAGTTCAAGTATATGTGGATGACATCATCTTTGGTTCAACTAATCCAAAGCTCTGCAAAGACTTTGAAAAGATGATGAAAGATAGATTTGAAATGAGTGCCATAGGGGAACTCAATTTCTTTCTGGGAATTCAAGTGAAGCAAGTTGAAGATGGCATCTTCATTAGTCAGTCAAAGTATGTTCAGGACATACTCAAGAGGTCCAACATGATTGATTGTAAGATTGCTAAGACACCCATAGCCAGAAACCATTCCTTTGACCTGATCTAGAGGGGGAGTGTGTAGATGAACACTTATACAAGGCTATGATTGGGTCTCTTATGTATCTTACTGCTAGCAGGCCTGATATTATGTTTGCCACTTGCATATGTTCAAGATATCAAGCCAACCCTAAGATGTCTCATCTTATCACTGTGAAAAGGATTCTAAGATACCTTAAAGGTGCTTTAACAGTTGGTCTATGGTATCCTAAAAATCTTGACTTCAATTTGTATGCTTATACAAATAGTGTTTATGGTGGCTGCGACATGACTGCAAAGTCTACATCTGGGGGATGTTAGTTTCTTGGTGGAAGGATTGTCTCATGGCAATGCAAGAAACAATCCTATGTCTCTGCATCAACTGCTGAAGCTGAATACATTGCTGCTGCAAGCTGCTATGCTTAAGTGCTTTGGATTCAGAATCAGATGTTAGACTATGGATTCAACTTCAAGGAGACTCCCATTCACATAGACAACAATAATGCTATCTTAATCACAAAGAATCTTATGCAGCGCACTCAAGGACCAAACACATCAATATCAGGTAACATCTAATAAGAGATAATTATGAAAAGGGATTAATTAAACTAGTCAAAGTTCGCACAGATGAACAATATGCTGATCTGTTCACAAGGCCTTTGATGAACAAAGATTTAAATATCTTGTATCAGCTATTGGGATATCAACTTTGAGTAGGTTTTTCTTAAAACTAATTCTTATTATTTCTTAAAACATGTGTGTCCTAAGTTGTCTAGTTCATCACTTTCATAAGCTCTTGTTTTCTTTGGATGAAAATCTTTTTGAAGACTTTCCTTAGATTTATGAAAATTTTGATCCTTCGGAAGGTCTATTTTTAACTTCGGAAGAAAATCATGCCTTCAAAACAAATAACTGTCTAAGAAATTTTACCTTCGGAAGAGATTTCTAATGTATCTTTCGAAGCTTAAATGATTGTCTAAGACACTTATATGTTTTCAAGGACCTTCTTCTTCCGAAGCAAAATTAACTCTCGGAAGCTTTGTTCTTTTGTGCACAAAGCATTCAAGTCTTAATTTCTCTTCCGAAGCAAAATTTTCAAAACTCTCAGAAATTCTTCCGAAGTCATTTTACCTTCGGAAGCTTTTTCATTAAAAACTTCTGAATATAATTTACCTTCAGAATCTTTTTGACTTCCAAGAAAACTACTTTTTGGGCAAAAGTAAAATACTTTTTCAGTGTGGGACCGACATCCGGATTTTAACATTGATCCTCTTTCATTAAACTTTATCTGAAATCCTTTTCACATATAAACCCAATGGTTTCCCCCTCTTTCTATCATGTGCTTCTTCCTCCAAACCTAAAACCCCATTCCCAGAAATGACCCGAACTTTACCATGCAGCTCCACAGGCAACACAACCTGGTTGCTCTGTTAAGCTCTGAGAAGATCCTCATTTCTCAGAGGTTTGCCGTTTCTTAGCTTTGTCCAACTATCACCTCCCTAACCATTGATCCTCCACTTTATGAGGATCATCTGCTTGAATTTTGGAAGACCTGCCAAGAGGTCGTAATGAATGGGGAGAAGGCACTATCTGCCACAGTGCAGGGGAGAACAGTCTTCATCACTCCAGCCATCATCAACATGCATCTTCAGTTGGATGATGAAGAAGTTGAGGTGTTCTTTCCTAAAGAAGCTGTCAATCATTCCTTTGAGCAGATGGGGTAAGAGGGAGATTACCCTGTTAAGACCTTCAGAAAGGGAAGGTCTCATCCCAGTGGAGATTCCTGCTCTATGTGGTCATCCACAACTTATCAAACAAGCATGGTGGATGGGACCAGATTCCTGAGGATCTCTCCTTCATTATCCATGGAATGATTTAGGGGATCAAGTTCAGGTATTCTCAATTTGTTTATACTAACTTACTTGTAAACTTAGATTCCTTAGAATATTACATGTTTCCTAGATATGTTCAGTACATTCATAACTGTGAACTGGGATCACAGTTAAGGGGAACATGTAACATTCTTAAACTGGGACAGATGAAGCCCGACATCTTTAAAATATTGAGAAAGCCCAGTTGGCTTCTCAGGGGTAGAAACAGCCCTGGTCCAAAAATGTTAGAGCTCATTGCTTAAGGTGACAACCTAGCAGCACCAGCTAGTGTTGAACCCACACCTGTTACTTCCCAACCACCTACACAGCCACAAATCACCATCACCTACAAAATAAAATCCAAACGAACCCTTTCAGACTATTCAGTCTGTGGAGGCCCCCACACTCACCCATACAGGAGGAAGTGGAAACTAGAGCTCCCACTTCTCCTGAGGAGCAGACCACTCCCATCTCTTCAAGATCAGTGCTGAGGTCCTTATGCTCAGCCTGATGAGCTCATAAGCCAAACTTCCTTAAGCCATCGCTCTGAGTCTCAACACTCAAGTGATCAACCTTCAAGGGATAGTTACCATCCCCAGCCTTTAGATCTCAACCAACCAATCCCCAACCTTGATTTCTACACTGATGAAGATCTAGGTTTCAGTGAGTACCATGATTCTCTCTTCTTTTCCCCTACTCAAAGAGAGATGAGTGCTTCTGAGGCTCCTACTTCTAGCCCCCATTAGTCACCTATTGCTGAGGTGGACACTTCTGAACTTGTTCAGGATGTCCATATGGAAGAGGCTCTCACTTTTGAAAGTGATTACATCATTAAGACCTCAACCATCACAACTTAGCCCACTGTCATCTCAATTAAGACTGCCAGTGAGCAGAGGAAATCCAGCAGCCAAGAACCTAAAGCTGGTGGTGAGAGAGAGGACTTTGGTCCAATCATCTCATCCCCCAATGATTCTTCTGATGAAGATGGAGAATTAAGACTAAAGGTGCACAAACTATCTAAAACATGCACCTATTTAGTCTCCAAGGTTAGTCACATTGAATCTCAAGTGACTACCTTGCACAACAGGGTCAATGATCAGCAACTTGAGATTTATATCTTAAGGAAAAACTAGCTGGGAGACCTTTAAGAAGAGCTCAACCAGGAACGCAAGAACCTGTGGATGTGATTGACCTAACTCCTGGCTCACCTATGCAAGTGGGTGATGCTACCAAAAAAGGGAGAAAGTCATTACAGCTACAAAACCTGGGAGTTCTTCAGAGAGAATGGACACTGAGGACTCACCATCCTCACTTGCAATTGTGCATTCTTAGCAACCTCCTCAAATTCACATTGATGTGGACTACACAGATCCTTCATACAGAGTCTGTTTGAGGATGGGATACCAAGGGCTATGTCATCTCTACCATCTTCCAATCATCATCATTGGGTGGAGGTATGACGGTAACAGGAAAGCCCTAATCATCATAAGAGTTCAAGGGCAGCAGGAGATTTTCAATTTCAGACCTTCAACTTCTATGAAGTTGGATTTAGTCAACATGCCACTTGTCAATCCAAGCCAATCAAGACAAGTGACAAGTTGGCACAAAGAATCCAAGACAGGATCACTGTAGAGTTTAGCCTAAGAAGAAGACTATAGCAATCAGGCAATGTCATCGGTCAACTAGATGTTGAGGTAGCCTAAGATTAGCTTCATAGGGGAAACCATGACTGAAGGTCCAGTGACAGAACCTGAGAGCCTAGTCTTATCACCAACAATTGCTGTAGAGATCAATGCTTTTTGAGACACTGCTGGTGAAGGTGCTTCTCAAACTCTCTCTGGCCAGAGCTCAGAAGCTGCATCAAGCAATGAAGGCCAAGCTCTCTCCACCCTGAGTCACAAAGGTCTGTGAGTGACAAAGGGAAAATAAAGATGACATCTGAGGAGATTGAGGAGGAGAGAGAGAGAGGGAAAAGGAAGCTGAGGGGAGAAGGCTCTTCTAGGTCTGCAAACTCATGGAGACTGCAATCAGGGCTGCCCCCAGACCAGATACTCAGAATGATAAGTTAAGGGCAGTCAGGATAAACTATCTGCAGACAAGGAACTAGACTAGATAGTGTCATCTCTCTCCCTTGGAGGAGTTAAATGAACTGGTTGACCTGGAAAAGTAAGGGAGAAGAAGGAGGTAGAAGATGCAGAGCTTCTAGTACAAATCAAAGAAGAAAGAAGAAAGAAAAGGTTGTATAAGCAAGTGCCTACCCTCTCCCCAGTTCAAGAAAGTCCTGCCTAAGAGGATGTGGTTCAACAAGATCCTCAGGTAGATAAAGAAGAAGACAGGATCAAGATGATCAACTACCTGAGTGCCATGGGCCTTTATCAGGCAGATGAACTTCTTCCCTTATCCTTTGACTATATCGAGTTTGAGTATCTTAAACAACTCGAACTTGAGATAGTCAAGGAGAGAAAGACAACCAAAAGATAGCTAAGGGAAGAAGTGCTAAGTCAAGAGCCATCATCCACAAAAGCATGAAGAAATCTATGGACAGGCAGAGGATGATGAGCTTCTTGAAGCTGTATGGATTCTCAGAAGGAGAATTGGCCCTATGTCTCTATCCACTATGGATGAGCATATCAGGGTGATCAAGCAGAGATCAAGAGTGGAGAGCTGGTGACTTACATTCCCCTCAAGTCAAGCCCCACCTGAATGGAGGTTAAGGTTGAACAACAAGAGACATCATAACCTGGACTCTTGCTGAATCTCAGCAAGCTCCATCTTCTGATCCACAGCAGGGTCAGACTCACTCTCAATCTGAACCTGTGAGAGTTGAATACCCAACTGAGAAAGACAATAAAGATCAATCAGGTACTGCAGGCAGTCTTCTCAGTTAAAAGTTGTAAAGAGAAAGATAAGGATGGCATTTAAACCAAAGCCAAAGAAGAAGAAGAAGACTACATCCTTTTCTAAACCTCAGGATGAGTTAGAACATCCTAAGGATATGCAGCCAGAGGATGCTCCATCATCTCCCATTCCAATAGCTCCTCTTGCATTAGAAAGACCCATCCTGTCCTGGACATACACTACAAATCCAGAAAGGTGGCATGTCATCAGAGATCATGGCATTGAAAATGTCTACACTTGGCAAGACATGTTTTAGTTGCCTTTGTATGATCTCTTTGATATGAGAAGACATTTTGACAGTCTGAAGGATCCTGATAATCTCATGAAGAAAGGGTTGGTTATCATCCAGATGAGGACTGTTGATATCTGAAGTCTTCAAAATTTTTTTTGGTAGAATCAGCCTAGGGGGAGTTTGTAGAGAATATGCTAGAGGCTGAAGCAACCAAAGACTTTCTGCATGTATGTTACACAAGTACTGAAGAAGAGTGCTTGGAAGTTTCACACATGCAACAAGAATATTCTAAGTGTGAAATCTTCCAATGCCAAGACAAATATCTTTCGAAGCCAAAGATGAAGTCTTCCGAAGCTGAAAGACAAAGTCTTCCGAAGCCTCAACTCTTGAAGACAGATTTCTTCTGAAGACTTTTAGTAACATGCTTTATCTGATGTACTATTGCATAAAGGGACACCTTTCCACTGCATCTTTGTAAAGTCACCAACTTACATGAGTGGTGAAAAGGTCCATGCTTTTGATAACTATACATTGAGGTCTTGAGTCCGTAAACTTTCTACTTCATGTACTCTACCCTTTTTGTAATAGATGAGGATGTGAGCTATGGCATGTCATTGTCACAAAGTAAAAAAGGCAATCTGCCTTTTTGACTTTACAATTGATTTTGTTTTGAGTCTAGTCAATTGTATCTAGCTGGCTTTCATAGTATGGCTGGTTGTAGGATGTAGTATAAGTATCTCATGTTCTTGTAACTTTATGAATATGCTTTGTAGCACTTGTAATAGAATACAGAGAAAGCAATATACTGCATTCTTGAAAACCATATACTTGTGTTCTATGTCTTAGATTACTTGTGTTCTTAGTGTCTTTATTGTGGTTAATCCAGTTCACTGTTTGTTTAAGTTTAAGTTAATCTCCTCTTTGTGTGTAAGTGAACCCCTTTCATCAATCCTGCAAGTTGATATACTTTCATATGCAAAATCTCAGGATTCCCCACCCGAGTTAAGATATAACCGGCCCTAGTTATGTCAATGATATTAAGCTAGGGTTTTCCATAAGCCCACTTTGTGATTTCCTATCACGGCTCATGATGGACATGCATCAAAGAGGTAGGATTCACGTATGCGCCCAACATAGTGCCTAGAAGAACTTACCTTATTATAGGTGATAAAGCCTGGATGAAGGACTATCTCCGGGCTCATGGCTTCTCTGATAGGCAGGGGGTCCCATGTCTGTGAAGATCTGGTAGCATATTGTTAGTGAAATTATTGATACATATATACCTAGTTTAGGAGCTTAATGTAAAATATCTGTCATGTCTTACATATATGTAATGAATGAGTTGAATGAAATACAATATGTGATTGATGCCTATATTGTTTAATATTTCATTGCTTACTGTGTAAAAAGCATATTGAACTAACCATATAGGTTTGTGGTTGTTTGCATGGTTCTTAGTCAATAATGATTGAGAAACATGTTCAAACTTAATCGTATGAAGTCTTCAATGGAACATGCTAATGGACCATACGCATGAATACTTCATGCTAATGGACTAGTCGCACGACTGAACTAGGAGACTGGATCAGTCACACGATTGAGACATAAGATTGGCTTAGTCACACAATTGAATCTTCAGTCGTGCATATGGATTAATCGCATGATTTAGTCGCATGACTGAACCATGCTAATGGTTCAGTCGTAGGATTGACAAATCCTAACCTATAAATACCACCTAATTCGTGGAAAAACAAAACACTACAAGAATTTCGACTCACATTCGTACCCTAGCCGTCTAGAGACTCCAGAGAACCTGTTCCAACTTCATAGTTCGCCGTTGATCCTGTTCTAATCATTTCTTTAATCATTAGATTGATCTGAACTGCGTTCTCACTGATTGGATCGCCAATCAAATAGGATTCCACACTATTTGATTTGGTTTCACACATTATCAGTTAGTACTCCGTACGTACACGGTCCTAACAAGTAATATCAGAGCTTTGGTTCTTGATTTTGCGTGTGATTCGATTAGTTTTGGTGTAAAAATCACGTTTTTCATTCAAAAGAGTCACCTTTTTTTGAGTAAAACAGTGTATTCGCCGTCTCCAGTCTAAAAGTTTACGTTTTTCAGCATACGGTAGATTAGCGTTCTTGAAAAATCGTATTTTTATGTCAAAGTGTCAAAAACCTTTTAATTTTCAAAAACATCAGCCTTTAGTCGCACGATTGACTCAATCGCACGACTGAACTCAATCACTCCTCCCATACGCACGATTGAACTCAGTCGCTCATCCATTCGTATGACTGAACATCTTCATTCGTCTGTCTCCAATCGCACACTCCATACGCACGACTGAATCTAATCGCACGATTGAATTCATTCGCACCTCTCATTCGCACGACTGAGTCATCCGCATTGGTCATCCGCATTTGTCCAATCGCATGAGTGACTCATCCGCATTAGTCCAATTGCACGAGTGACTCATTCACATAAGTAAATCAGTTGAGTTCTAAAGTTCAAAGTTAAAGAGATGGAAGATCAATTCTCTGCGTTTACTGCTGGTAGGGACTCACGGATCCAGAACCTTTTGCTTCTGGAAAATGAGATTGGGAATCATAATAAACGACCTAAACTTATAACGTTAGATGATTACCCATAATGGAAGCAACGGTCGAGATCTATCTTAATGGAGTTAATCCCAACCTTTGGGAATCTATTGAGACAGGTTATAGTATGCCGGTTGGTGCTGTTGGTGTAAAATTAACCTTGGGAGGTATGACTGATAGCCAGAAGGCAAAGTATAATGCTGAAAAGAAGGTGTATGCCCTGTTGACTCAGTCAATACCAAAAGACATATTCCATCAGTTTTTTGAGAACAAACATGCGAAGAAGTTATGGGAAGCTTTGGAGAAACGATGCGATAGGAATGCAATGTTGAAAGCTCTAAAGGCAAAGGCTTTGAAGAAGGAGTTTGATAACTTCTCTTCGATGGGTAAAGAAAGCTTAGATGATGTTATAGACAAGTCCTACCATCTAATGAGTGAAATGCACACTCATGGGGTCACAACATCAATGGAAGACAAGGTCTCAAGCTTTGCCGATGGTTTGCCTGAGAAGTGGGACTCGTTTGTGTCTAACTTGAGACAGAACAATATACTGGCTAAATTAGACATAAATGACTTCATTCTAAAATTGAGGGAAGAGGAGCTAAGGATGAAAGGTCATCTAGTACCCAATATATTACACCTGAAGCAAATACTACTAAGTTGAAGACCAAGAATCTCAGAAATATTATGTGGAGGTTGCAAAGGAGCATATGGACCTTCTAGCAGCGGTGGTTCATTCTTATGATGGTCTGGTTGTAGGAAAGATCAGAAATTGACATCTGGCGGATGAAGATTACGAGTAGGTGGACGGGAATGAACTAGAAAGAATGGATATTATGTGGGCTCTGGCAAGTGCTGTCAGAAGAGCGAAAACGTTTGTGAAGAACACTGGACAGAACTTGATAACCACAAAAGATACTACCTTTGGTTTCAAAAAAACCAAAGTTACCAGCTTTAACTGTGGAGAAAAGGGGCATTTTAAACGTGAATGTGTAAAGCCCAAGAAGACAGGTAACGAGAATCCATTCTCGTCGTTTAACTGTCAAGACAAATCGACGAGTGGAGCTACCTTGTCAAGCAAAGAGACAAAGGCCTTGACAGCTCAAGGTGACGAAGGACAGGACTGGACCTTCAGTTTTGTGTCTCTGGGTGAATCGAACATTGCCAATGTCGAGGGTTTGGATAATGACACTACAAGTGAAGGTGACATCGTAGTTGAACTAGTGATGTCAGATAATGAAGATACTGCGAACGTGGTCAATCAACTGATTGAAGAAGATCTCAGAACGACATGTTCAGAATCTCCAGCATCTGAAGAGTCAAACTCTGTGTTGATGGCGGATTTAACTGAATCTTCACAGGGTGTCCGTTACAGTGCTATCACAAACACCTGGATTGTTGATAGTGGGGCGTCTAAGCACATGACCGGGAATCTGTCTCTCCTATCAAATGTCAAACAAATTAAAGGGGGACACGTCTCATTTACTGGAAATAAAGGAGGTTACATCATCGCTCAAGGCGAAGTGGGAAACCAGAAAGTCAAGTTTGACAAGGTTAACTACGTTCAACAATTACAAAATACATGCTTCTGTATCCCAGATCTGTGACAAAGTATTAAAGTTTGTTTTTGACAACAAGAAGTGCTATGTGTTGAAGAAGGATTACATTATCTCGGAGGACCAAATTCTAATGACAACTTCAAGATATAATGACTTATATGTCTTGGATCTATCAAAGGTCTCTACAACCGATCATCAAGTTCAATGCTTCTTGTCAAAGGCAATTGAGAGGGACTCAATCTCCTGGCATTGGAAAATGGGACACATAAATCCATGAAAGATGAATCATCTGATTCAGAATGATTTAGTAAATTAAGTTAATGTTAAGAATTTTCAACTTACGGATTTTTGTGTAGCGTGTAAGAAAGGCAAACAAACCAAGAAGTCTCACAAGGCAAAAAAAGTAATTCTATTAAATTGCCTCTCGAACTTCTACATATGGATCTGTTTGGTCCTGTGAGCACCAAGAGCATCGCTGGTGATTTGTACTGTTATGTAGTCAATGATGACTACTCCAGATTCTCTTGGGTAATGTTTCTGAAATCCAAAACAGAAACATTTGAATCATTCAAGCAGCTGGTGACCACATTGGCATCTCTTTACAAGCTGAGAGTACGTCAGATCTGCTCAGACAACGACACAGAATTCAAAAACTAGTGGATGGAGGCATTCTCTAAAGAGAAAGGAATTGTACATCAGTTCATATCTGCCTCACAAATGAACGGAGTTGCTGAATGGAAGAACAGGAGCTTGATAGAGACAACACGAACGATGCTAGCAGACTCGAAACTGCCCATCCAATTTTGAAATGAGGCAGTTGCCAATGCATGTTACACCCTAAATCGAGTCCTGGTGGTCAAAGGTCATGGTAAAATGTGTTACGAGTTGCTCCAACAACGTAAACTAATCTGGAGTACCTCGAACCGTTCGGCGCACCATGTACGCTGCTGAAGAAAAATCAGTCAGGGAAGTTCAGTGAAAAGGCTGAAGAAGGAATTTTTCTAGGATACAACATACCGAATAAGAGAGTTTACAGCAACTCAACGGGTCAAGTAGAAGTGTGGTGCAATATCGACGTTCAGAGATACACCACCCCCTTGCTGGAAAAGGACCCATATTCTTTTTTCATTATGATAGATTCTTTAGGTCCTTCAACATCCTTCCCTCCTCTCCTGATGATGAGTTATCGACCAAAATAATGTACGATGTCTTAAACACACTATCACTAGACTCGACAACATCACGTTCACAAGGTAAGCCTTCTAGTCATTCAGGGGGAGCACTGGAGGTAAGTGACTCTTCCTCTAATGATGAAGAAGTGGAGAATGATCAGGTAGTTTAGGAGGAACAGGTTCCTGCTACTGAAAGTACACAAGCATCAGATGTTGATACCTCTGACACTCGGAACCTCGCACTCCAACGGCTACAGATACTCAACCAGGAATTCAAAATCTGGATCATGAAGTAGTCGTTCCCACCACTCCCGGATCTCGACTTAATGTATATCATCCTCTAGACAATGTCATAGGGGATGTACAATCAGGAGTACAAACAAGAAATCAGCTATACTCAGCTGATTATGCCTTAGTCATGGAAAAAGGCTATCTTCATAACGGTGCTTATTGATGTTTTGTGTCTCAATTTGAGCGAAAATATGTAAGTGAAGCCTTAAACGATGAGGCATGGGTAAGTGCCATGCAAGAAGAACGTCTTCAATTCAAGAAGTTAGGAGTATGGACACTGGTGGATAGACCAAAAGGTGCTAAGGTCATTGGCACTAAATGGGTCTTGAAATGCTAGAAAGATGACCAAAGGGTCATAATCAAAAACAAGGATCGACTTGTAGTTCAAGGATTTTGACAAGTCGAAGGCATTGATTACAATGAAGTGTTTGCACCTGTGGTGAGAATGGAAGCGATCCGTATCTTCCTAGCCTTTGCATCTTATATGAAGATTAAAGTTTATCAACTAGATGTGAAGAGTGCATTCCTTCATGGTGAAATCCGAGAGACGGTGTATGTCAGTCAACCCGAAGGATTTGAGGATCCGTATCATCAGGACAGAGTGTACAAGCTGGATAAGGCTCTCCACGGGCTCCACCAAACCCCAAGAGCATGGTATGAAAAGCTCTCGACTCATCTTGTGCAACACGGCTTTCGCAGAGGAGTGATTGATTGTACACTGTTTATTAAGGAAAAGGATGGTGACTTACTGCTAGTTCAGATTATGTTGATAACATAATCTTCGGTTCCAAAAACGAAGAATTATGTAAAGAATTTGAAGCAGTAATGAAAGCTGAATTTGAGATGAGTGCCATAGGAGAGATGAAGTTCTTTCT